>BSQZ01000037.1:645000-825000 GCA_033239005.1 Lamellibrachia satsuma | reverse complement strand
TGTAAAATCGAATGGCAAACTTATAGCTTTTGAAATAGTCTCGCTTAGCCGAGTCTCGCACGCCTTCGCGAACTCGGCGAGAAAAGAATCTGACCGCTGTTTGATAGTTATCGTTAGATGGCGTCATAGGACGGATTAATTCATGTCGACAATAAGGTTTATATTTACAATTAACATGACTAAACGAAAAAATAGAACATAGAAACAACATAAATGTGTTTTATGTTAGAAGAAAGATTAGAGAATCGTCCACTGAAATGTAATGAAGACATTCAAAGAACACTTAACGATAAAAGGAAGGTCATGTGCAAAATCAGGAAAAGACAATCCTAATTGTTAGGTCACGTGATGAGAAACAGAACATTAGAACATCTGGTAACAAAAGGAACTATTGAGGGGGAAAGAAGCAGAGCTCGGCAAAGAATTAAATATGAAATTATGACTGAGTCTAGATTCTGGTCGCGCAATTAATTAGATTACTTAGGCTGTCATCCGGGCATTTGATAAACTCATCAACTCACACAATAACCACGTGTTTCGTGTATGTAGTCATCACCGTGCATATATGCATACGTGCATTAATATAAATTATGTTCATCACAAAAAGTCATAATAATTTATGACATTTTGTTATGAACACCGTAATATCACGTGCCGTCGTAGGCGGGTTAAGTTACGGAAATACTGACCATTAGTCACGAAAAAAGTACTCATAATTATTTATTTGGAGCGTATTTCTTCTACTTGTTGACGTAGAAGTCACGATACACACGAGTGAAACGTTCAGTGCGTGTTTTGTTTAATCTTGAGGCTAAAAGTAATTATTTTGGGGCTATGTACCTAAAAGAGATAATAATAACTGTGCAACTAAAATCAAATATATAATTATGAGTACTTTTTTTTAAAAGTAATTATTTTGGGGCTATGTACCTAAAAGAGAAAATAATAACTATGCAACTAAAATCAAATATATAATTATGAGTACTTTTTTCTAAAAGTAATTATTTTGGGGCTATGTACCTAAAAGAGAAAATAATAACTATGCAACTAAAATCAAATATATAATTATGAGTACTTTTTTCTAAAAGTAATTATTTTGGGGCTATGTACCTAAAAGAGATAATAATAACTGTGCAACTAAAATCAAATATATAATTATGAGTACTTTTTTTCTAAAAGTAATTATTTTGGGGCTATGTACCTAAAAGAGATAATAATAACTGTGCAACTAAAATCAAATATATAATTATGAGTACTTTTTTTCTAAAAGTAATTATTTTGGGGCTATGTACCTAAAAGAGATAATAATAACTGTGCAACTAAAATCAAATATATAATTATGAGTACTTTTTCTAAAAGTAATTATTTTGGGGCTATGTACCCAAAAGAGATAATAATAACTGTGCAACTAAAATCAAATATATCAACCAGTTGTTTACTCAGATTGTGTCTAAAAGTGGGATATTCCGGTCGTTTCTCCAGTTGACATGTTACATGTTAATCAGCGAGACCGATGAGCGTATACACAGTTTTATAAAAATCGGGCAACCTAAAGTTTTGTGATATATTAAGGGAGGCCAGCGTACACATAGTCTCAAACAAACGTGTTATTTTTGGCAGAAAATTGACTAGCTTAGTAAGCAAAGGCCAACATATGTTACATAAGGTGGGTTACGACGCAAACAGCATAGCCATGTTGTGTTGTATTGCGATGAAAGTGTTCACCGCGAAATAATGCTCTGACAGATGTCACAGCTGTGTTACCCATAATCGTGGACTGCTGAGTAGTAGCTTCAAGAGAACGCCCATAAGTAAGCAACTCTTCCAGCTTATGTTGGCTTCACTCAATCATTTGTCACGTAATTTGTGCTGTTAAAACTTCTGTATAATATGTGACTTAACATCACGGTTCTTGTTTTAAATGTTGCACTTCTTTGCCAAATGTTGCATGATTGGTGTTTGCGGAAGTTGAGCAATATGTTGCACATTGTTTCTATGCACGATGTTATCAAGCACCGTACAACATATGGAAGTCAGCGAGACAGGTCGGTAGTTACGTGATGAAGATCTGTATCCTTTTTGGAAGATCGGAGATATGTTGGCCATTAACCGGTCTAATAGAATTGGTCCTGTGCTTAGAGACTGAAAACCAGTCCGAATGCCGGTGCAACTTCCTCTGCTGCCAGCTTCAAGATCAGCTGGTACCACACCCGGACCTGAAGCCTTGAGTTCATAAAGTTCTTTGAACAGATTCAATGCTCCTTCTATAGTGATTTTCAATTTATGTTTGAAAACAGACTGAAAATGTTCGTTCAGAATGTTTTCAGAAAACAGTTGATCCTGGCATCTGAAGGCTTGGATACCTGTATATTTCTTTCATCTCTTAATTATTGTCTTGTCATATTTACCTTGCTAAGATATTATGACCGGTTTTACGTTTCACCATGTTTGCCCAGTTAATCGCCATCATCAAATACCCAGCTTATTACGTGTGAAGACAACTGTAATTCAAGGTGAAATCGTTAGCAAATTGACATTTGACACTTGGTCGACGATGATCCCGCCTACGTAGCTTTTAATTACTTGTTGATGGACATACATTAACACTGACAGAAGATTCATTACAATCCATTTAGGTTCTTCCTAGCGTCATGATGTGGATGCAACCGAACGAGATTATCTGATTAAGATATTTTTTAATTCGCTTTAGTTTTCTTTAAATAACTATAAACATTCTACGAATCTTCTCTGAATCAGAACATGTGCGTTTTACTAGCGACTCAACATACTAAAAGTTAATATCTTTATAACATTCATTAAACCCAGAAAATATTTTCGCGTCCGCATTTGTCGCATTTTCTTCTCCGTGTGGTGGCACAAGGCATATTGCGCCTTGTGCCACCACAACCGTTGCCAGTGTGACTGCCAGCTCTAAACCCCTGGCTGAAGTGGCGACCCCTGTTGAGTCTAGATGTGCTATTACCGCTGCTTGCCTAGTGATCAAGCCAAGAGTGGCGCCCCCTGCTGGGTTTGACTGCCCTCAACGTCACTTGCCTGATTATGCTGTCGCGTCTGGGGTTATACAACTTATGAACCTTGCCATCTCCATTGGTGACACTACTGCCGGCCATCGTTTGGCCTTGTACCATTGTAATCAGTTCTGTCAGCGTTATATTTGGCTCACTAAGGCCCTTTTCCCGTTCCTTGCTTAACGAGCATTTCTTCATTTTAGGCAATTGCTTTAAGCGTGCGTGAACACCACATTGCGCTTTAGTACAATCAGAGCCTGTATCGTACCACATCGATCAGAACCAAACATTAGACCATTCGTGATGGCAATGATGCTGTACAATGTACCAACAATGATGGATATTGAAACTGGCTCAGATGTTACTGTCATCAGTTCAAGACAATTTGAACACATTCAACAAGGTTGTCGAAAGTTGACTACTGATAGTTTATCAAGTTTGCAGACATATTTCGGCGAAATGATGCAACCAGTGGGGCTCCTGACTGTTGATGTGTATCACCTGGAGAAATCATACCAGCTGCCCAGTTTGGTAATGAAGGGCACAGGTCCATGTCTGCTTGGTCGAAACTGGTTGGAACATATTAAACTAGACTGGCCAACAGTGCATCGCATGAATAGTGTGGACTATGCCAGAATATTTCCAGAATGACGGCCACGGAAAACAATGTGATACTCGTTTGTTTAAACCATGTCCTGCTCAGCTATCATTAAAGGGAAAAGTCGAAGCTGAACTCAATAGACTACAAGGTCAAGGAGTGATTAAACCACTGGAACATTCAGACTGGGCTGTTCCAATTGTGACAGTGTTGAAAGCGAATGGGCATGTACATGTAAGCATTTGTGACAGTGTTGAAAGCGAACGGGCATGTACATGTAAGCAATTATGACAGTGTTGAAAGCGAACGGGCATGTACATGTAAGCAATTGTGACAGTGTTGAAAGCGAATGGGCATGTACATGTAAGCAATTGTGACAGTGTTGAAAGCGAATGGGCATGTACATGTAAGCAATTGTGACAGTGTTGAAAGCGAACGGGCATGTACATGTAAGCAATTGCGACAGTGTTGAAAGCGAAGGGGCATGTACATGTAAGCAATTGTGACAGTGTTGAAAGCGAATGGGCATGTACATGTAAGCAATTGTGACAGTGTTGAAAGCGAACGGGCATGTACATGTAAGAAATTGTGACAGTGTTGAAAGCGAATTGGCATGTACATGTAAGAAATTGTGACAGTGTAGAAAGCGAACGGGCATGTACATGTAAGCAATTGTGACAGTGTTGAAAGCGAATGGGCATGTACATGTAAACAATTGTGACAGTGTTGAAAGCGAATGGGCATGTACATGTAAGCAATTGTGACAGTGTTGAAAGCGAACGGGCATGTACATGTAAGCATTTGTGACAGTGTTGAAAGCAAATGGGCATGTACATGTAAGCATTTGTGACGGTGTTGAAAGCGAACGGGCATGTACATGTAAGCAATTGTGACAGTGTTGAAAGCGAACGGGCATGTACATGTAAGCAATTGCGACAGTGTTGAAAGCGAAGGGGCATGTACATGTAAGCATTTGTGACAGTGTTGAAAGCAAATGGGCATGTACATGTAAGCAATTGTGATAGTGTTGAAAGCGAATGGGCATGTACATGTAAGCATTTGTGACGGTGTTGAAAGCGAACGGGCATGTACATGTAAGCAATTGTGACAGTGTTGAAAGCGAACGGGCATGTACATGTAAGCAATTGCGACAGTGTTGAAAGCGAAGGGGCATGTACATGTAAGCATTTGTGACAGTGTTGAAAGCAAATGGGCATGTACATGTAAGCAATTGTGACAGTGTTGAAAGCGAACGGGCATGTACATGTAAGCATTTGTGACAGTGTTGAAAGCAAATGGGCATGTACATGTAAGCAATTGTGACAGTGTTGAAAGCGAACGGGCATGTACATGTAAGCATTTGTGACAGTGTTGAAACCAAATGGGCATGTACATGTAAGAAATTGTGACAGTGTTGAAAGCGAATGGGCATGTACATGTAAGCAATTGTGACAGTGTTGAAAGCGAATGGGCATGTACATGTAAGCAATTGTGACAGTGTTGAAAGCAAATGGGCATGTACATGTAAGCAATTGTGACAGTGTTGAAAGCGAATGGGCATGTACATGTAAGCATTTGCGGTGATTACAAACTTTCCGTGAATATGGCTGCAAAGGTTGAAAAGTAAACAATTCCAAAGAGTAATGGCCTGTATTCAAAGCTGATGTGAGTTCTACTCCAAGTAGGAATTGAATCATGCATATCAGCAGATAGTTCTCAGTGAGGAATCGCAGAAACTCACCAGAATTACTAAACTGAAAGGTTTGTCTGCCTACACGCGGCTCTTCTATGTTGTGTCGTCAGCACCAGGAATTTTCCAACGTGCCATGGAACAATTGGTGCAGGGAAAACCAGTAGTTTATTTTGATGACGTCCTAGTGTCCAGCGGCACTCCTGAAGAAGCTCGTGCAAATATTGTGACATTGCTGAATTGAATACATACAGTTGGTGTGAGGCTTCGTGTTGAAAAAGTACTCGTTTCTGGAATGTATCCACAAGCTTATCACCCTACAAAGTATCGAGAGCCAACATCAGTGTCAGTAGTGCGAAGTTACTTGCGTACGGTTAATTACTACCACACATTCCTGGAGAACCACAGTTTTAGCGCCACTCCACAAATTGTTGCACGTCTTGACACTTGGAATCAGAGCATGTAAACGTCTTTGTGGAGTCGAATATGTTGTTGCACTCTTCTCAAGTTGTGGTGCATTATAATAAAACATTACAATTGGTACTAAGCTGAGACGCATCACCATATGGCATCGGAGCTGTGCTCTCCCACCAGTGGGCAGAACAGACATACCTATGGCATCCGCATATTGAACTCTAACTAAATCGGATTGAAGATGAAGCTTTAAACCAAGCATTTCCCCAGAATATAGTCAATGTTCGTTTTTTATTTTTTGCTGAAGGGACATATCATGGCTCGAGTAACCTTCAAAATCTAAATGGGCCTAATCTGCTTGACGGCATGTGTAGAAGGTTACACTAGAACAACGATGGTTGTCTCATTGAACTTAACACTTTATGACATAGTAATGCGAGAATAACGATACAAAGATAAAATTCAATGCACTATCCAATGTGAGACAGACCACGCAGGGCACATGGAGGTTCTGTACGGAATGGTTTACTCAGAACAAATGCCAAGTTGGATATAACAGAATCCATACTATTCTATACTAGATGGAATCATAAATATCACTTTGAACAGGTAGAGTCACTTTCACCCTCTTACAAACACATTTACAACCATAAAACTATTATTCAGAAGTATTAGTAAAACAATATGTTAGGATACAGTAATACATGTTTAGTCGTAATAATATCAAAACATAATCATCTCTATGGCTTCTTTCGAATACAGTTTGGCAATTGTATTTTGAAGCATAACTTAGACATTGCATTTAATAAAACTTCACAAGCTTTTAATTTCAGCTTATTTTCATAGTGAAGAGTTGTGCAGCTTTCAATGCTCTGCGATTGTCTTATGTTAGCTTCGATTAATCCTATCTCGCTCTTTACATTACGCAAAATACTCCATAAATGATCGATTAACTAAGTCAACTTTGGTGGAACCAATATATTAATGACTACACATCGAATTTGGTATAATGACGTAAATAAAGTATATGACGTTGATTAAGCCTTTATCATTAGCATCGCAATATCGTAAGGTCTGGGTTTAATGAACGTTATACACATACTAACTTTTAGTATGCTGAGGCTTTAGTAAAACGCACATGTTCTGATTCTGAGAAGATTCGTAGAATGTTTACATTTATTTAAAGAAAACTAAAGCGAATTCAAAAATATCTGAATCAGACAAACAATCTCGTTCGGTTGCATCCACATTTTGACGCTAGGAAGAACCTAAATGGATTGTAATGAATCTTCTTTCAGTGTTAATGTCTGTCCATCAACAAAGCAATTAAAATCTACGTAGGCGGGATCAAATGTCAATTCGGTGGCTAACGATTTCACCTTGAATTACAGATGTCTTCACACGTAATAAGCTGGGTGTTTGGTGATGGTGATTACCTGAGCAATGGTGTAATCTCTTGACTTTAGAACGCTGATGGACCTGGTAATGATGGACTTCTCATAGGCTTTCGATGCGGCATATATGCGTACGTCATAAAGTCAACATCACTGACAGCACTTTCAGTTGGATATCAAATTTCCTCACTAAAATGAAGGAAAGAGTAGTTATAGATTGAGGGAATTCGGATTGGATCCACGTCACGTCAGGGGTGCCTCGGGAAACAGTGATCGGTCATTTATTTAATTCTTGCGTAGATTAATGATTTGCCAAATACCATAAACTTCACAGTCAGGTAATTTGTCGACGATTGTGTCGTGTATACGCCAATTAGAGTTTTGTCAGATTTCCAGCAACTTCATCCTCGCTAAAGAGGGATGGCAGTAGTATTATGCGACTGTTATGTTCAATGTTATTTACCTTACTAGAACCGTTTTGTTGTTGTACATTGGCAACCCCCTATTGCGTTGTGACCTCCGCCCAGATGAATAAAGATGTGTGTTTTTAAAGCGGCATTGCTTTTTAAAATGTCACATGTTGGTGCATGACCAAAATGGAACACGACATATTGGCGACGAGGATGGGATTCGATCGCTTGTGTCACACAAAGGCGATGCAATACGCTGTGCTGAGAAGGTTTGTCTTTACCACCGTTTTCCATCGAGCCAGTGGACAGTTCTGGAGAGTGATGGGAGCGTTGGCTGCGCCGATTCTAAAATGTCATGGTGGCTACAGACCTCACAGACGATGTGCGTGTCAAAACGATGATGCTGCATCATGTTGGGGACGGAATGTTTGAACTAAGTGATGCAATAGGTCACTGATGATAGCTTCGCACAAGCGAAAGAAAAGCTTAAGGCGTATTTTATGTCCAGGCGAAACGAGGAGAACGAAGTATTCACCTTGAGACAAGCCAAACAACGAGCTAGGAAACCCTTGACAAATTTCACGCCTCGTGATATTAAGTCGCAGATTGTTCAGAAGTGTTTAGCAGCCTAAATTACGTGATAAAGGACTGAATGAAGCCAGCATAAGCTGGAAGAGTTGCACACTTATTGGCGTACCCTTGAAGCTACTACTCAGCGGTCCACGAATATGGGTAACACGGCTGATATTGCTGAGACATCTGTCAGAGCAGTATTTCGCGGTGAACACTGTCATCGCAATACAACACAACATGTTTATGCTGTTTGCATCCAAACCAGCCTTATGTAATATATTTTGGCCTTTGTTTACTAAAATATTAAATTTTCTGCCAAAATAACACGTTTATTTGAGACTTTGTTTGAGACTTTGTGTACGCTGGCCTCCCTTAATACGTCACAATAGTCGAGGTTGCCCGATTTTTACATAATTTATATTAATGCACGATTATTGTCAAGTAACTTTCATGACATATGTATGGTGATGACTACATACACGAAATACGTGTTTATTGTGTGAGCTGATGAATTGGCCAAATACCCGGATGAGAGCCTAAGTAATATATTTATGTACGCGGCCAGAATCTGGTCTCAGTCATAATTTCATATTTAATTCTTTGCCGAGATCTGTTTTTTCCTCCTCAACATTTCCCTTTGTCACCTGATGTTCTAATGTTCTCTTTCTCATCACGTGACCTAAACATTAGGATTGTCTTTTCCTGATTTTGCATATGACCTTCCTGTCATCGTTAGTTGCTCTTTGAATGTCTTCATTACATTTCAGTCGAATATTCTCTAAACGTTCTTCTAAAATAAAACATATTTATGTTGTTTCTATGTTATCTTTTATTCGTTTAGCCATGTTAATTATAAATATAATCCTTATTGTCAACATGAATTAATTCGTCCAGTGGCGCCATCTAACGATAACTATCAAACAGCGGTCAGATTATTTTCTCGCCTGGTTTGCGAAGGCGTACGAGACTCGGATAAGCGAGACAATTTCAACCGCTATTCGATTTTACATATTTGTGAGGAACCCAAACAATACAATTGTATACATATGTTTGTATGTATGTATGTTTGTATGTATGTATGTTTGTATGTAAGTATGTACGTACGTATATGTCGTTATGTATATGTCGGTTACATCACGCATAAACGCCACTTATGCATTCACTCATGATTATCGGCAGACAATCCGCGTGACAGCACCGTCTCTCCTGCCAGAGTGATCATGACATGGGCGTGGTTTGTGCGTGTTACTTGAACTAGCGCCTCATTGGCATGCTGACTGTCAATGGCAATGAACAATGGACTATCCATTACAGTTGCAATTTGAGCTAACAAAATTCTTACGTAAGAAAAAATAAAAGGCTACATGGGCATACAGACACATGGTAAACCACTACTAGCGCGCCTCGTGCGTGTTGAACGTCTCCCTCGTCTGAACATTTAGTCAATACAATGTGGCTATTCAGCGTCCGTCCTAGTTCTGTCAGTTGAGTTCTGAAATAAGATTGAATACCGTTTCGACTGTACGTTCATAGTTGCTTTCCATAAAACTTACTGCGTTCTTTCAAAATTTTCCAGTTGTGTTGATGTGTAATTTTGAATAGGATCCTAGTAGATTGATGCGTATTACACATTGGGTCTTACGAGATATCAACATGCTGTTTTAAACATTTCGTGTCAGTTGAACATATTTCGTCCCATATTTATGTAAGCCGCTACAGCACACATAATGAAATATGTGTCAGTTTATCAATGTTTTCCCATATATGAAGCGCTGTCCCCTGTACAAATTGAATGCCTAGAAAGGCTGATGTCCTATTAGGAAACTGGAAACCCCCGTTCAATGTTTAGATTAGTTTCTCGACACAATTTGGCCACTCTGAAATTTTTAGATAGCCGGATGGTGCCGCAAATCATCCTGTCCATTTGATTACTGTAATACTTACTGCAACATAGCAGCAACATAAACACACGCGCGAGGCTTCATAATCATATTTCGTCCTTACCAAAGTGGGTCTATGTACAATAGCCACGGGAAACAGAGACAAAAGAGGTAAATGCATATAACAGGATAATGTGATTGTAGTAGTGGTATAAATCGGTTGTGGGCGAGACATGAAATAATATTCTATAGATATGGCCGTACAGCTCCGAAAACTCAAATCCGTATTGGTATTGTAAGAGCAAAGCGCTTCGAACGTTTTGATCTCGCTAGATAAATGTAATTTGTCCAGTTTAAGTAGCCTCATGAATGTTGTGATATCATTTATATTGGTCGTCGTTGTCTGATGAATACTTGGTGAAATCAGCGCCTACTGTACCACACCCTTTCTCAAATAACCTTAGCAAAACATGTTGTCCCCCATTCGAATGTGAACACACTTGAAAAACCAGCATGTTCGTGACCACAGAATATTCCACGAAGAGATGATTACTACTCAATAGAGAGAGAGAGACGGGGGGGAGGGGGGAGAGAGAGAACGGTTTGTGTAGTTGGTGCTTTGCTAACCAGGCATTGATCTTATGACCACAACACTTTATCAGATTTCACATTTTATGACAACCGGTGAAGCGAGCCATCGATTATGTGTGTCTAATGAGTAACGAGATGTGTTGAAGTACAATTTAATTGAATGCACTTTGAAACAAGACCCGTTTTATTATCTAAAGGTATGCTATTAACTTTCACTTAATTGGTATCCATATGATTTATAGAACTGTTTGGTTTACTGACAATTATTTCATGATTTTAAATTTTACGATAGGTATGTCGAAACACATAATTGAATCCGCTATAATAAGAATAGTTAATAATGGATTAAAAAGTTTAATTTGTTTAATGGTCACGATAACGAATAGTCTATAATGCATTTTCAAAAACTAACTGTGTCAAACAAACAGGTTTGCTTGAACGAGTGGATACGCTAGAATAAAATATTTGTTGTTGAAATGTAAAACATTTTGTATAATTACGCTGATTTACGACATAGAAATTACGAATGGCTGTTAATCTAGTTGTTATTATATTTTTTGCAATCAGTGCAATCTTGTAGCTATTCCAGGTAGACATAGAAGCATGGGTCCTAATGCTTAAACCAAACTGATGTAACGGATTTCACATAGCAGATTGACAAGGTTTACCTAACAATGTCGCCGGACAACATCAATACATTGTCCATTGTCGTGTTGTGCCAGCCATGGTAGATCACTGCTCAATTATAATAGCATCCACGTCGGATGTGGCTCATCGGCAGGTTAATCCTGCAATACTGTGTGCTTTGAATTAAGCACAAACTGTGCAAATATATCAACCAGTGGTTTACTCAGAATGTGTCTAAAAGTGGGATATTCCGGTCGTTTCTCCAGTTGACATGTTACATGTTAATCAGCGAGACCGATGAGCGTATACACAGTTTTATAAAAATCGGGCAACCTAGAGTTTTGTGATATATTAAGGGAGGCCAGCGTACACATAGTCTCAAACAAACGTGTTATTTTTGGCAGAAAATTTACTAGCTTAGTAAGCAAAGGCCAACATATGTTACATAAGGTGAGTTAGGACGCAAACAACATAGCCATGTTGTGTTGTATTGCGATGAAAGTGTTCACCGCGAAATAATGCTCTGACAGATGTCACAGCTGTGTTACCCATAATCGTGGACTGCTGAGTAGTAACTTCAAGAGAACGCCCATAAGTAAGCAACTCTTCCAGCTTATGTCGGCTTCACTCAATCATTTGTCACGTAATTTGTGCTGTTAAAACTTCTGTATAATATGTGACTTAACCAGGCATTGATCTTATGACCACAACACTTTATCAGATTTCACATTTTATGACAACCGGTGAAGCGAGCCATCGATTATGTGTGTCTAATGAGTAACGAGATGTGTTGAAGTACAATTTAATTGAATGCACTTTGAAACAAGACCCGTTTTATTATCTATAGGTATGCTATTAGCTTTCACTTAATTGGTATCCATATGATTTATAGAACTGTTTGGTTTACTGACAATTATTTTATGATTTTAAATTTTACGATAGGTATGTCGAAACACATAATTGAATCCGCTATAATAAGAATAGTTAATAATGGATTAAAAAGTTTAATTTGTTTAATGATCACGATAACGAATAGTCTATAATGCATTTTCAAAAACTAACTGTGTCAAACAAACAGGTTTGCTTGAACGGATGAATATGCTAGAATAAAATATTTGTTGTTGAAATGTAAAATATTTTGCATAATTACGTTGATTTACGACATAGAAATTACGAATGGCTATTAATCTAGTTGTTATTATATTTTTGTAATCAGTGCAATCTTGTAGCTATTCCAGGTAGACACACAGGCATGTGTTCTAATGCTTTACCAAATTGATGTAACGGATTTCACATAGCAGATTGACAAGGTTTACCTAACAATGTCGCCGGACAACATCAATACGTTGTCATGTTGTGCCAGCCATGGTAGATCACTGCTCAGTTATAATAGCATCCACGTCGGATGTGGCTCATCGGCAGGTTAATCCTGTAATATCGTGTGCTTTGAATTAAGCACAAACGTTCAACTTTGCTACGAGTCTCATCATTGCTCTCATTGGTTAAAGGCTGTGTAGCGGATTCAAGTGAAAATTGACAAAACTAATTCACGTGATGGATACTCGTAACAGAAAGCAGGAGGTGCGTTGTTTTTAAAGACGTCATATAATTAGGTGGGTTGCTAACGACGTAGCCGATTTAGCAGTTCTCGCAGTTTGTCGTCATTCATCGGGCTGATATGTCAATGAAGGATGTATTACCAAATCAAAGTAACATTGCTATCATTTGGAACGAACTTGATATATTTCTGAACATATCCATATCTGCTCACATATCTACAATTTATGCGTTCTCTTACGGTTTTGGCGGCATCAAGTGTGTATATATATATATATATATATATATATATATATATATATATATATATATATATATATATATATATATATATATATATATGTATGTATATATATATATATATATATATATATATATATATATATATATATATATATATATATATATATATATATATATATATATATATATATATATATATATATATATATATATATATATATATATATATATATATATATATATATATATATATATTTATTTATTTACGTTACATAAATATACTTTGCCCTGTTTAGGTTGTCTCATAAATGCTGTTACGCTCACTCACACGCAAGAGAGTAAGAGAGATACACGATTCTTAGTTACTACTAGTTACGTTGTGTTAATTTTCTTTATTGCATATGTACTGTACTATAGTGTAAATATACAACTTTTGAAAAGCATTGTAAACTGTTTGTGTAATTGGCGCTTTGCTAACCAGCCATTGCTCTTGTTACCATAACACTTTCTCAGATTTCACATTTTATGACAACCGGTGAAGCAAACCATCTATTACGTATGTCTAACGAGAAACAGAATGGGTTGGCGGCACAGTTTAATTGAGTGCACGTTGAAACAAGACTCGTTTTATCATCCAAAGGCATACTATTAGCTTTCACTTAATTAGCGTTTAATTAATCACATTTGCGAAACAATTAACTGAACCCTTTATCATTAAAAACGAGAAATGCGTATATTCTACAAACGCCGCATTAACATTCAGGGAACCCACACCATTATATGCATACTGCAAATTCTAACATCAGACCAATTATCCCAATAAAAGTGTAAATGGCCAGTTTGCTAAAAGAAATACGTTACATACACCTTTCTTCACACGTTTCCTGTCATGAACCGGCAATGTGAGCGTTATGTCCATTTTAACGGTGTTATCATGAAATCGACCCGCGTCCAATGCTCTTAACCGAGTGGGCGAAACTCGGGTATATAAGGGCTACGGTGACTACAGTTGGTCATTCGATACAGAATCATCAGACTGCTCAGACACGCAGAGAACAAAGGTGAGATTTTCATGTTTCATTCGACGAGACGAACTAAATGTAATACTATATAATTAAATAGCATTGTGACGACATTGCGATACAAAAGTTCGCCCTACCGTTATCAATACTAGCAAAAATGCCTGCGCCTAGGACGGGATCTACACACCTAGCAACCTAGTCGATATTATGTACAACCGCGTGTGTTCTACTATAATTAATATAAAAAGACCAGATGGCGCTACGCACACTCAAACGGTTTACGTACCGAAGTATTCGCCACGCGCGCTTGGTTTGTGCGAGTGTTGGAAGTTAACGTTTTACGTAGCGAACATTTCTTGATTTACCATGACAACCACTAAGAACCCTTGATACACGGGGTATTTCGAACAATAAAGGCGTTACGTTTCAATCGTGGGGAGATTAATCCCTAAAAGTTTGGCGCCCGAGGTGCAAGCCATCTAGGAGGAAAACGTGAACAAACATACAAGCATACGCTAGCTCGATCATAGTTGGATACACCATTTACCAAGATTTATCAAGATTACAATCTAAGGCAAAGGCCCAAATGGCAAGTGGACAAGGAAGCCATTGGATTATCGAGAGTCCAACATTTGTAATCTATGTTTAATCTGCCCTCCGGAGAAATATGTAATTATATACTAGTTATCGAATTGAAACATATCGCTGTACATAAAACTAATTTGTGTATTTAAAAAAAATGTATCCATGCTTATGACAATGCAAACGGACGGACGGACGGACGGACGAATGAACGTTGATTCCCGTTCTAAATAAATGTATTTGCATGTACAGGTAAATTCAAGATGAAGGGATCACTTCTTATTGCCGTATTCTCACTGGTTGCCCTCCAGGCCGGTAAGTGTCGCTGCATTAGCAAGTATTTGTTTGACAGGTTACGTGTGGATGCCATTGTCTGCCTACGAAGCAATTATTATCTGACATGCCTCGTACCTTCCGGTGTACATAAACTGTTATGACTACACAAACTTAAATGAAGTACACAAACATTATCCTTCGTGCTGAATAAAGACAACAAGAGGTTTCTATTGAGTATTGTTTGGACGTTCGTTGTTTAATTGCATCTGTTTGTTAAATCAATGTTGTTAGAAGGTAGCACTATGTCGGCGTACATTTGAGACCCGGACATCTCGAAAAAGTGGTTCACTTTTGATGGCCATGTGTATGTAACATGACGTAGATTACATATATGCACCGGGTGGAAATGTATCACCCTCAACCACATATAGGACAACTCAAAACGGGTTGTATTTTCAGCCGCCGACTTCGGTCCATTTTCCGCGTATGGCCCGTGCATGTGCGATGAGCGCAAATACAGAAGCCGTGTTTGTGAGGCCGAGCCGTGCGTGGGAGACTACGTCGAGAGCCGTCCCTGTGACTGCGTCCCGCTCGTCCCATCAGGTACAGTGGACGTGGACGTGTCCCACCTTTCTTTCTCCGCTAATTTCTGGCTACAGTCAGAAATCATCTGCACACTAGCGTTGCATGCATATCAATATCTGACACAAAACAAATCATGATGTAATAAGCAATCTAGTATATATGCTACTATTTGACCCCCCCCCCCCGTGTTGCAGTGGCTTGCCCGATGGTGGCCGGCGCCGACAGCGTCTACGGCATCGTAGCTGACCCGTGCGACTGTCAGAACTACTACCAGTGCGAGTACAACACGACGACTCAGGCGTTCGTCGCCTACCAGCGATCGTGCAACCCGTGTGAGGTGTGGGACCAGGTCGTGCTGACTTGTATCAGGGACGAGAGCAAAGTTAACTGCACGTTCGCTCCATCTACAGAGGGAATTGGTAAGCCGTATTATAATATTATTATACGTTTAAATTAATATGTATATGTACACACACACGCACACGCACACGCACACGCACACGCACACGCACACACACACGCACAAACACACACATGTTTGCACACAATTCATATAATAATTTATGATTAAATGATATTTATCTAGCTGATATGATAAGCAAGACTTGATTACTGCTCTTCCATGTTCAGGTATCTGCCCACTGCTTGAGGTCGAGGATAGCCCACGTCAATTCCAACTGGGAAACGAGACAATGGACTGCGCCCCAGGCACCATGTTCAACTTGAGCCTGTGCACGTGTGTGCGCTTTGAGCCATGTAAGTTTGCAACGACATCGTTTTCTTGAGCAGACGTTTTTCAGACAAGACGCGTTTGTAAGCATTTACCAAACTGTTATTCTACTGCCAGTATTCGCTGCTTCGTTGTATCTAAGCAGTGCAATTTTACTTCATAAGGAGAACGAAGATAGGTGCAACCATCAATGAATTCCTCAAACCACAACTATTTTATGGCTAAAACACTTAATATTATAACTAACGAAGTGGAAATGGGCAGGCAACATAGTAATCATGAAAGACCACACTTGGACTAACCGAACTACTGAAAAGTGGCCAAAAAGAAGGAAGAGCAAACGGCAGGCAAAAGAGTTTTCGCGAATACATGACATGTTGAAAGGGTTAGCGCAGAACTGCATCCTGAAGTGGGTGGACAAGCCTTATGATGAAATGTTTCTCTGTCTCCACAGATTACCCGATGCTCAAGGGCATCACATGTGTCACATTCGACGACGACATCAAAGCCTCACAAGGCCTTTGGCTTTACAACGAGAACGTCGTTGTCAGTGACAACGCCTGCATGTCCGGTACGTGCGGCTTCTTCAACAGCTCCGCCCAGTCGAAGCTGGAGCTCGCCTACTTCAGCAACTCGTTGGACATCTTCGAGACGTTCTCCGTCAGCTTCTTCTTCAAGAGATCTCCCGGAGTGTCTGGTCAGCGATCTCTGCTTGACAACTCCGAGTGCAGCGACGACGGGTCTCTGTACGCCAAGTCTGTCTCCGGTGGCGTGAGTGGCTCAGCTACCAACTCGGCCGGTGACTCTGTGGACTTCGATTCAATCGTATGTACTCACTTTTTGCAAGACAGTAATAGTAATTGCGTTTTCTTCAAGGTATCTATGTACTACCGTCTTCAATGAAATTATCTTCTTATTTTCATTTCGTGATTATATATTGTGTATATTTTATTGTGACATTTTTTAAGATGTACCTTTTCGGCTGTAAGTACAAAATGTGTGCAAGAAAATTGTATGTGACTAAACGTAGCTATTTATTGTTATTTTAGTATTATGAAACAAATAAACCAAGCTTCTATGATATGCAGGAATTACTTGTGTTCAGAGTGTCAGAAACATGAAATATTTTATTAGTACCCTCGTCTACTTGAGAACTGACGATTCGAGATCGTAAATTGATATCTAACTTGTAGTAACATTGCATGTTAGTACAAGTTAACATCCTTTATCTTGAGTTGATCCACCTGAAATGTTTATAAAGCACCATATTGTTTAATACTAAAATCTTTATTTACAAATATATTAACCCTTGTATCTACGTATATCATAACAACGTGGAGTGAACTGTATAACATAAGATAGTACGTGGTTAAATGTATGTGTTTAAAATTGACATGTAATCCAGAAAACTACGTAGATGTAAAAAAAAACTTATGTCGGCACTAGTTTTAGAAGTTGAAACTATATTCTTTGTTAAGGCCCCAAACGAGTAATTGTTGTGTCACCGTGGTGTTTATGTGATATGTTAACATCAACAACATGAGTCGATGCGGATGCACTTACGGAGGGTAGAATGAGAGATGGGAGGATTATGCGAAGATAGTATTGGCAGGATTTGGACGGAAGTGGAGAACGATAGCAAGATATAGGGTATCGCTAGAAAAAAAAACTATCGGTGTGTGTGCATTAATCTAGCTGTATCAGGTGATCTAGTGACACTAACGTTGTACGCGTTGTTTTGTTTCAGGTTATTGACGACGCGTGGCACCAGTACGCCATGACCTTCAATGGTTCATCGGTGGCTTTCTACGTGGATGGAACACTACAAGAGCAGAAAGACCTCAGTGGTAAGATGTAATACTGACTTTCTTAATAAAGGTTTACACGTGGATCACAGTATAATTAAACCTGGAGCCGTGGAGAATTGCGGAACTAGGGGAAACAACCAGACTGAAGGAAAGTGTCGAATCTGATTAATATTAGACTGTTACGTACAGGACATGCCATCATAGAAATTGAAAAAGTATCTTGCAATAAAAGAGTGGTGGAGACAAGGAAAGGAAGAGTAGGACGAACAGACTTTTGTATTTGCATTGCACTTCTTCCAGGGCGACTCGACCGGGTCAAGGCTCCGATGGTGTTCGGTGGCTGCGTCTGTGGGGGAGACTGCTTCTTCGATGGATACATGGATACTGTAAGTATAAGTGTTGACGTCAACCTTAGGTTAGCTGTCTATTTGTGATAGCGGATCGGCAGCGATAATGTCTGGCCTGTTTAAAAGTTGGGCCTCTGACATAAATGGCTTAATACAAACAGCAATGCATAGAGGCCGTTTAGGATAATTTCAGCTGCGTAAATCAATCTAAACTGATTGAAATAGGTGATTCCACCAAAACAAAGAATTGTTCCTATATAGGTAGATTGCATATTGCTTTAATGCTTTGATCAAGTGTATTACTAAGTAGTCAAGAATTGTTATGCCAAGGTCGGATGAAATGCGCCTTAGTGATGTTTCCCTAAAACGAATCTGCACGAACACCCAGCAAGTACACGAAGCGATGCCGCCTAGCACTACTGTTTAACTTAATTGAAGGAAAACTACGGCTACGATTGAGATGACACAGTTGTTCTTATTATACATTTATTATTTGTTTCTATATATAAACGTATCCTTTATTTGTAACTGTGTTTATAACTAAGGATAGTCTTAGATAGTTATCGGCTGTGATTAGTTGTCAAACGTTGCACGTTCTTTTGTGTGCATGTGTCTGTGTGAATGTGCATTCGAGCAGGCAAAACGCACAGTTGTTCACCGCGCACGTCAAACGCACCCAATGCTTGATTGATTGTTTGAATGTTACAGGTGAGCTTCGTGCATGGCGTTCTTGATGATCAGTCCGTCGCTTACTTGAACAGCAACCCCGGCGAATGTTTGCCCCCGAGCGGGCCTTGAACACGGCTCGCGGCTCGTCAACATCACCACATTGAGCAAGGACAGAACAAAGAAGATTAGAAAGAACATTGTTTTTGTTGTATACATGACACTGGCGATCGTCGTTCGATGACGCGATGTTTAATTGGTATAATAAAACAATATTCCAACTCATACTATTTCTTTTCGATGGAATTTCTTCGAGGGTATCACATTAGCGAGCATTTCTATACGTGATATACGGTTACTTGATAAGACAAAAACAATATTCCAACACAGAATATTTTGTGTTCCATGTAAGTGATATTCCTTGGAGTGTATCACATTGGCATGCGCATGTAGCGTGTATAAAACCACTGACTACGCAAGCGATAAACACCACCTTCCCAAAAATATCAGACATACGCACACACGCACACGCACACGCACCCCACACCACACCACACCACACCACACCACACCAAGGCAAGCACACACACACACACACACACACACACACACACGCACGCACGCACGCACGCACGCACGCACGCACACTCACACACACACACACACACACACTGCTAGCTGAGCATAAACTGACGTGTTACCTAGTTAGTACGAATATAATAAATACAGTGCAACAGATTAACAACGTGCGGTTGATACAACAGAATGCCACCAAATGAACGATGATGCGTCCGACGAATATGTGAGGTGTTTGTCAATATGTGAGGTGTTTGTCAATCTCTGAGGTGTTTTTCAATCTGAAAGGAAAGGACAAAGTTTCAGTTGCATTTACAGATCTCCAAACAGTGACTATGATAATAACGAGATGTTATATTATACTGTAAGCCAAACAACCAATTTGGCATTCTCGCATATCCTGATCTTCGGGAACTTCAATTATCTATCCATCAACTGCATCAACTGAAATCCCAACCCGAAGGAAACCAACAAAGTGCCGTGTTCTTGGAAGCAGTCATGGTATCATTCTTATGCCACCATGTGACAGAACCAAAACTCTACCAGAGGACAATGCACGCCAAACACCCTGGACCTTATCTTCACAAACGAAGAAGGAATTGCAGAATTGTAGAAAACCTGAAATATCTAGCACCAGTGGGAAAGAGCCATCACACATTTCTTAAATTCAATTTCTGCTGCTACACGAAATCACATAGAAACCGAACGAACAAGTTCAAATGAGATAAGGGAGACTATGACACTATGCGGGGAGTACTGATAAAAAAAAACTGGGAAGATGAATTTCAGCATAAGTCTGTTGAACAATGCTGGGCTCTACTAAGTGGAACTGTCAGGGATATGTGTAAAACATAAATTCCCAAACACAGAGTAGGAGGATCTGCAAGAAAAGAACGACCACCTTGGACACATTTTAAACCACAAATGCTGTGAAAAACAAAGCAGGAGCTTAATCAATATTACGGGTAAACACGAGAAGAAAGTAATTATGCGAAATATAGGCGAGCCTCAAACATGGTAAAAACTTAGGTGCAAAAAGCTGTGAGACACTATGAAAATATTATTTTTCTGAATAAAAAAAAATCCTAAGGCATTGTACAAGTATGTTAGATCGAAGATGAGGACTCGAATAGGAGTAAGTGATTTTAAACGCCCAGATGTCATCACAGTTGACACAGATGAGGAGAAAACAGAAATCCTAAACCCTTTCTTTGCAAGCGTCTTCACAGGGGAGGACTTAGAAAACCAACCCACTGTTGCTGCACAAGCCTGCGGTGTTCAGTTAACTACTGTCAACATAACAGGCGACCGTAGTAGTAGATAGGTGACGGATTTACCACTACAGAGGAGGTAAAATGTGAGGTTACTATAACTAGGCATTGGGGAATAACCAGGAGTCGTATCAAAACACAAGGGGTCGTCTCAAAACACAAGGGGTCGTCTAAAATATATGGGATCGTCTCAAAACATATCATGCGGTGCCTGAACGGGCCATCTCAAATTAGGGGTGGTCGTCTCAAAGTATAAAGAATCACACTCAAAAAACGAACAAACAGCATTGAACGTGTACACGTGTGTTAATGGCGTAATACGATACAATACAGAACATCCCGATCAAAGGCTCCAGTAGCACAGTCGTGTCTACAGTGGTCAATTGGTGGTTGTAACTGTTCTGCTCGTGTCGACGTGCCACGTACGTTTGTCTGGTAGACCAATGCTCGCGAACAACGTCTTGCAAATCCTTCGATAGATCGTCGCAGAATGGAAGTCTACCAGGTGGTGCGACGGCGTCTTCGACCAGCGGAATGCTTTCGGTCTTCGTCGATGGTTTGGAACGTTTCAGTACGAGTTGTTCGTCGCTGCATCGTACTGATCGTACGTGTCTCGTCAGATTGTCAAGTCTACCGAACGAACGTCCACATATCTCGAACTTGTCCGTCGTATGCTCGGTACGGCACGCGAAGGTTATCGAGTGTCGATTCAGATTATCACGTCTACCGAACGATTGACTGCATCTGTCGCAAACATGTCTTTTCCGCGATCACTCAATGTCGTGTACGTGTGGACGAACAGATGACGTTGTGTGACCCTCTGCGAGACGATGTAGGTCGACATCAGTTTCGAACCATAGTGAAGGAGTGCACCCGCATTGTGTTGTTCCTACAACTGTTGTGTTACCGTCAACAGCGCACCATTACCTATTTGTTGGGCGGCCTATAAACGGGAGATAGTACTAGGCATTGGCAGGTGAGTAGTATCTGTTTTTTTCTAAGTGAGCACGATATTGAAGGACGGTAGTGGGATAGTTCTACACGTGAGTAATATTTCTTCACAACGTTGGAGTAGTATTTATTTTTTATACATGGTGTTGTGCTTCGAATGACGGTAGTGGGATAGCTCTACATGGGGTACCTGGAGTCACTGCCGTTAAGCTATTGCATGACGTGGAGGAAGATATTTATCTTGATGAGGTAGTTGTCTTAAATTACGTTGTGTAATGGCATCACAGCAAAATAGATACTATGTGGAAAATAGTTCGATAAAATACGGATATCGATGCATTTTAAATATCGTGAAAGCAACTTCGCTACGACACCTACTGCAAGGAGGTGCATTTATTTTAAGGGAAAGAAATCGTGTCTAAGTAATGCATTTCGTTTTATCGTGTTATCCTGGGTAAGACTTTTCTACAGCGATGAAAAAGCGTATCAATATCGTCAATCTTCTTATCATGGGGATAGATCTATAGCTGGAATTATACATGCCGCACCCGAACGATACGATGCGATACCCACAACATCGGATTGGCGCAAGGCTCGATCTCAAATGATGTGTGTTCTTATGTTACGAACAATCAAAGGCAACGCATACCTGAGAACGCGTCTGAGTTGAGACGCACTTTTGATTGAAAAGTACCCAGAATTGAGGTCTGAAAAAGACTACATGCTCGGATGAAATTAACTGGAAAATCTGCTGATGAAAGTTCGAGAACATTTGAGACGATCCCTATCGGGCTTGGACCGACACAACAAGATTTAACAAGATTTTCTATCCAAGCCAAAGGCCCAGATGGCAAGTGGACTAGGAAGCCATTGGTTTATCGAGAGTCCAACAATATTCATCTACGTGTAACCCGCCCTCCTGAGATATGTGTCAACCTTGTTTTTAAACATATTCACGCTGTTAGCAATTACACGAACCGGTCGTCGTCGAAATTCGGTTGGAAAGGTTTGGAGGGTATCTGTCGCCCGTCCACGTACACGGCGACGGAGTTGATGTCGTTGTTCTTGGCGGATTCTTGTCGTACGTACCGTTCTACGCTTCGTTATCGATGCAGCGCAGCACCAGACGTTTCGGCAGGGTGCCGAGGAACAGGATTTCGTGCGTGTTCGATCGAGCGCCTGCGGGAATGGCGTACACCGGACCGCATCGGATACATGGCCGTGCTCTTCTCGGGGGTCTTGATGTGCGCCATCTGTACGGTCGGATTCAGGGCGGCGAACAAGGTGGCATTGATGATGTTGATCTTGTAATCGCACCGGTCGTATCTTGACATCGACGCCATTGATCAAGAATTTATCCTGCAGGAACAGGTCCACGTGGAGACGGCCCATCATATCGACAACCCGACTCTGCACGATGTTCGCTCGTCGAGCCACGAACCCTGCATTAGCTGCGGCTCCGTCGGTGATCTCGACATCATCACAGCGAGTGGCCGTGGCCTTGTGCCACAGCTGACTCGTCAGTTGCGTGACTTTGGCATCGTCGCCTCAGCAGCGTCTCTATGTAAGCGCGATACGGATATGTGTTGGTGGAAGGGGTCACCAGCGTACGGTTCAGGTAGACGTCGACTTGACTGAACAGCGAATGCAGCCAGTTATTCACCTGACCCACGGGGTCGACCAAGTCGAAGTCACCTCCGTCTGCTCGGTTCACCTTCGCTTGAACGTGTACCAACGTGTTGGCGAAATTCAGATAATCGTCTCCCGATCCGGGTATCAAGAATTATATCGGTCCACCCGAGGCGAGAGAGGCTATGGGCTGATGGTCCACTATATGGCTGTCGATTATGCTCTTAAACGGTTTTGGTGTCGACTCTGGACCGACATTGGTAGACCACGAGTAGGGTCAATGTCCGAAGCATAGACATATTTTAAGGTAACCTCCTTCCGACGTTGAAGTAGACAGTGTACTGATAATTCGAATAACATTGAGTACCGTAAACCCATCGGCATGCTACACGACACAGACAGTTAAGCTTTCTTGAACGTGATTAAGAAGCTCAAAATGAAAAACGCTGAGTAAAATTTATGTGCCGGAGATGTTTGTTAAAACGTTCCTTCCAGTCTACCAACCGTCCATGAAGGTCTGCCTCACTGTCCACTACTACTGCCAGGTCTGCCTCACTGTCCGCTACTACTGCCAGGTCTGCGTCAGCGTAGAGCAATTTTCGGAGAATCTCTCTTGTACTCGCATTCCTGCTGACCACCTCCACTACCGGAAGCCGATGTCAAATCTGAATATATCCGATATTCCCGGTGCGCATACTACTCTACATTTGGTCTCTTCATATGTTCCTTCGACCATTCTCACCTCCGCCTCTGGGACACCCATCCACCTCAACGTGGTCGTGACCATATGGCTGGGAGGGTGCGTGAGTGAGTAGGATATTGATTGAGACCATCATTAAAACTACTGTGGTCATTACCGCGAGGCCAAACTTGCCAAAATGAAATATTGTTTTCGTTATTCAAGCCTTATGCGGCAGTTTAGAAGATCGATGCCAAAAATACAATTTCTTACATAATTGGAAATACATTTCCATAAATTCGCCAAATGTCAGGATACACAACATTATCACATAAATATCCATTCATGACTTGGTACTTGGTGTTGCCAGTCAATATTTTGATTGCTTCATTCCAACTCTCGAATTTGCGACGTAACACCGGCGGTTATAGTAACGTCTAGCGATGCATTGCCTTGTTGTAACGTCACTTTGGACAATCGAATAAACACGGCTTCACTTTGTCAACAATTGCTCGTAATTGTTTCTGTAGTGTTGCGGGCAGTGATTCGTAATAACTACAAAGGGTAGTTCGTCTGTTAAGAAGGGTAAATGTCGACAAATAAAACTCTCAGAAAGTTTGTACTCGAGAATTGCAATATTTATCATTATTAATCACAAAAACGGTATACGCTGTTTCGTAAATTAATGCCCATTTTAAACTGCTCAATTTAAACAGTTAATATATTTTATGTTGGTGATTGATCAGATCCTACTGCATGACACAGAATGCATTTTGTCTTTCTTCCCAGTCTTGTGATTCTGCTGTATAATGTTTGACACTCGGACGTCATAAATAACTGGACATGTACCTATCATATCAGTTTAGGTTATAAAGCATCTACCTATAAATAAGCAATATAAAATAAGTTAAATATTTAAAGCTGCAGTTAAAACTGGCACAAACATGCGAAACAGTTTCTAAACTTCCGGTACTAAAGTAATAATGATTTATTATGATAAATATTGCAATTTAATAAGAGTTACTAACATTTAAAGTTATATTCAACGTTGTACATGCATCAAGCTACTGTCTGCTATGACAACGACAAAAATACCGCTGTAACAGCTGTTGTCATTGTTTTCACGAATATTATGGCAACGACAACAATACCGATATCGCAGCTGTTGTTGTCATTGTTTTCACGAATATTATGGCAACGACAACAATACTGATATCGCAGCTGTTGTCATTGTTTTCACGAATATATTGGCAACGACAACTATACCGATATCGCAGCTGTTGTCATTGTTTTCACGAATATTATGGCAACGACAACAATACCGATATCGCAGCTGTTGTCATTGTTTTCACGAATATTATGGCAACGACAACTATACCGATATCGCAGCTGTTGTCATTGTTTCCACGAATGTTATGGCAACGATAACAATACAGATATCGCAGCTGTTGTCATTGTTTTCACGAATATTACGGCAACGACAACAATACCGATATCGCAGCTGTTGTTATTGTTTTCACGAATATTATGGCAACAACAACTATACCGATATCGCAGCTGTTGTCATTGTTATAACGTATACTATGAAAAGGCAGTTAGCAACGTTATGACTTTAGTAAGGATTTTGCGTACTACTGGTATATGTGTCGGTTGGTTATGTTAACACGCCATTAGAGAACACACATAACTACGACTAATATTTGAGCGAATTATTTACGTAAGCGACTTACTATTGAACAATCATAAATACGAATGGTGTATGAGCCGGCCTACTGATGAACAATAACAAATACGACTGATATCTGAGCAGGTTATTTATGTCAACGGACTACAGATGAACACATATGAATACGACTGTTATTTCAGTAGGTTGTATCCTTCTGCTTACATTACATATAATTTTATTAGATGCATACATTTTGAACAACTCGCACCACGAGTGCCTATTATATCACTTTGTATTGTCATTGTTTAGATGATGTCACTGAGCGAGACTATAAGGTTTACATTGATTTTTAAAATGACTTTTGAAAGTAAGCTATTTCGGTTCATTGAATGTTTCGATCATCTCGTGTATGGAACCACCCATAATTAGTAAACATTAGTGGGGCGCCATCGTCGGCTCTTGTCCGTCATGTATGGACCCTATACTTGATCGTATAAAAATAATTGTTATTTTATATACCGCAATTTCCTTAACAATTCAATGCGCTTTATATAAAAAAAACATTAAGTAAATAAATAAATATACATGGAGACATTATATATAAAAACAAATAAAAAACATATACATGTAATAAAAAGTATACACTGTATTCACATTGTTTCCCTCCCTTCCTTCCTCCTACCTCCCTCCCTCCCTCCCTCCCTCCCTCCCCCTCCCTCCCAACCATCCTCTCTCCCTCCCTCCCAACCATCCTCCCTCCCTCTCTCCCTCCCTGCCTCAAGTCCTCCTTTCCTCCTTTACAGGTTTAGTCGATTCATAAATAAAGTTGCTTTGTCAAAATGCCGATATTGAAATTTGCCAAATACTATTTACCTAAATATTACCTGCTTGAGAAGGTTACTTTTAGTATAAAGTCACACGTTTTATTTCAGAAAGTGAGATGTTGAAGTCCAACAGACATTCCGTCCAGGCCGCCGTAGAGCGACCGTGAAGATTAGGAATGCGACGTGTACTTCGTACGACAAACAACGTACAGCTTCTACTAATGTCGTACAGCTGACTGAAGACACCGCTACTAAATTGTATTATTCTAAGGACTATACATAGCAATTACATTTGTACTGATATTTCGAAATTATACATTAATTTTAGAATTTGGCATCATATGCTTCTCGCCATATTAAAGTTTCTTTACCGACTAATGTTTTGTTTGAGTCATTCACTTGTCCGTAATTAATGTAACACTTAGTAAGCTGGAAACGTACGTCTGGTGCTGGACATTCACAAACGATATTGCACATTCACTGACGGTTCTACTTACAAATCAATGACATTACTTGTACATTAAAGCAAAGTGTTTTATTATTGACCGTAGTTTATAACAAATCAACTTACCAAATACGTGGTCAGTAATTATTTATGGCAATATATCGTAATAATGCAATATTTAATAATATAAGTTGGATAGCTTTGCGCGATGCGACTTGGTTGTATGCTGTATTACATCCTTATATGAAATAGAGTAGCTTTTAAAACTATGAAACAATTATGCCTTCTAGTGTTGATTATCTTTTGTTTGTTTATTCTTATTATTTTTATTAAAAGTATATTTTGCAGTTGCGACAGTCAGTTTGCGCGAGCAGCTGGTTCTTACGCTCGCTTACACCGCTTACACCGCCTACACCGCTTACACCGCTTACACCGGTTACACCGCTTACACCGCCTACACCGCTTACACCGGTTACACCGGTTACACCGCTTACACCGCCTACACCGCGATAACCATGATGGAGTCCCTCCGTTTGGAAGTAGGCAGACATCGCCTGGTTTGCGGGCGCTTCTTCGTCCAAGCGTAGGACGTGGCCGAAGAGGCGTCATCGCGTGACAATCACATATGTGCTTATTTAACGTCCCCGACATCGTTCGTTTATTCTAACAGAAATAGTTCCTATTACTTTGTTTGTAAGAATGTTGCCATGATGGTGTCTGCTCTCAATATTTGGACAAAGCAACATGTGTCATATAGTATATATTGATAGCTATGATCAATCGCTAGCATTAAATAAGTTAACATTTTAGATGTTGCAGTTAAAGCGGGCATCAAAACACATAACACTATAATCAGTTTGGGTTAAAAGAAATTATGTATTTATTTGTTTTAGTTGTAATACATCCTAGAAAATACATAACAATATAATAAGTTTATGTGTTAAAGCAATTTATGCATTTACTTGTTTCAATTCTAATAGGTCATCCGACCCAGTGTCGCGGTGGGGTGGTCACATGTTTGTGGGTGACCTCGTGGCGAAATGGCTCCACCTGTTTGTAATTAAATTTGTGTATTTGTTATCGTCATGCTTGTAGGAATGTGGGCTCTGAGAAACTTGCCGGACGGGGCTGTACATGTGTTCAGTTCCTGTCTGGTTTGCTTTGAGGAGCTCACATTCCTGTTAATGTGCTTCCCAAAGTGGCTGCGTGATACGTAGTACTCTTTGCAATAAAACGTCATTTATTTGGCCCTTTTCAATCTCTACTACATCGGACTTGTGTTGGTTATTGCATAAATGGATTTATGCAACTTAGAGCTGCATAACAGGTTTTATGAAATAACCAAGGCAAGCCTTGCCCTGGGTGTCCGAGACTATACCGGAACTATTTGGCCGAATAATTTGCATTACTCCACGCTAGACAGCCAATCACGGCTTAACGGAAACCAGTTCAAACCAGAACCAGCAGCTGGAATCTTTCACTCCTGTTCCAGTCTCTGCATTACGAAGTTGTGTCTAGAAAATGTGTCTCTCGAAATACTTTGGTTTTACCAACAGTCGTTACGTTTGCAAATACGTTTTTAAGAGTGACCACTTCGAGCTCTCGAAATCCGCCCTCCTCCCCACCTTCCTTCCTTAACTTTCAATACTGAGTGTAAAATGCGATTGTACATCGTTAATGAAATAGGAAGTTGGAAGATGCTGAAACCGCTTTCCCCACTTTTTGCTTTATACTAGATGAACACGGGGGTTTGTCTCCTAGTAGTTGGTGTTCATGGGGTTTTCTGCGCAGACAGGCTTCCTGTTTCTTCATCGGTATTCTTGGCTTATGTTTATATAGGTTAGCGAAATGGCCCCACCTGTTTGTAATTAAATGTGTGTGTTGGTGGTGGAATGTCTGTATTCTTTGCATTACATGTTCATGACGACTTCTTGATGTATATATGTTATCGTCATGCCTGTAGGAATGTGGGCTCTGAGAAACTTGCCGGACGGGGCTGTACATGTGTTCACTTCCTGTCTGGTTTGCTATGAGGAGCTCACATTCCTGTTAATGTGCTTCCCAAAGTGGCTGCGTGATAAGCAGTCCACTTTGCAATAAAACGTAATTTATTTGGCCCTTTTCAATCTCTACTACATCGGACTTGCGTTGGTTATTGCATAGATGGATTTATGCAACTTACAACTGCATAAATAACGGTTTATTTAAGATAGTCCTACTTTAGAATCAATGAGTCCACATTGATTCTAAAGTGGACATTTATTTATTGTTACTTACTTTGTAAGATAATTGTAATTATAGTGTCATAGTGTCATAAATCACATTAATTATAGTGTCATAGTGTCATAAATCACATTAATGTGTTACGTTATCCGCCATAACAGGAGGGTAAGGGGGGCTTCTTATATTATATTATGCAATGCTGCAGGACGATAAAAACCCTTAATCGAGGCTGCGCACGTAACCGCCGTTTTTACTGTCTTTGTGAACGACGAAGTGGATGGTACGGCGCGTCGCTTGATGTGACATTTTGACGGATAACGATCGTGTCGCGTATAAATGCTTTACGTGTTTACAAGGAACGGCCACTTCAGTCGGTGGTATGTCATTAAAGTGATACATAGTAATCGTTTTAACTCATATTATATTTCACAAGATTGCCATCCAAAGCGGGAAATTGAGTACAAATTGACCTGGTGAATTGAGTGAACCAAACTATAATGGAATCCGCTTAATAGAATCACGGATAACAGAATGGAGGAGAGGAATCATTCCCTATTTCCGTTGTGTTACAATGTTCCACGTAACAAAATTATATCCGTCACTTACTATGATCAGATACACGGAACAATATGCATTGTAGCTCGAGGCAGCATGAACTTATTTTCTTAGAACAAAACATGATCAATGATTGCGATGCAAAAAGAAACGTTACAGTATACAGGCAGAAAGTCAAACATTACATAAACTGAACTACTTATGATCTTAGTCATGGCGACGCGGAAAAGTTCTCGCGAAATTTACGTGATTAAGTTGCCACTCAATACAGAATGTCGTTCGAGAATACAAATTTACGTGATTAAGTTGCCACTCAATAGAGAATGTCGTTCGAGAATACATATTTACGAAAGGTGGTAGCCAGTCTGCAGTCATTCACGATGGACATTCATTTCCACATCGCCTTGAATCCGTTATTCCGGAGATTCGCTTAAGAGAATCAGCGGCTTAACATGATCGAACTGATCTAGCCCGAAGTGATTATTTTAAGCTTCAATTGATGAATATATTTACGATAACGTGACCAAGTAATATAACATATTGAAAGTAGTGCGTCGGTCTTGTTTGCAGACCCGTATGAAGCAGGCATGCAGTGGTGAGGTTGCCACATGGTAATTGACATAATCATTGCTCCCTTCAGTGACATTTAAAGCTGTAATATTGCTGATGGGGTAACGGCGAGAAAGACCCTGTTCAAACACCTGATCACATTCACAAAGCTCCGACGTCGTGATCAATGCAACAAGAAATATGTATACGCCAATATCGAGGGTTGTTCCACTGAAATAACCTACATAACTGTTCAGCACAACGCATCAGTATCATAGTGGCGGTATTGTGAATTCTAAGTTGTCGGCGGTAAAGTTTATTTGTGCAACGACACCAACAATAACACAGATTCCGGAAATGCACAAGCCATAGACCGCGCGTGTAGGAACATTGGCAATCTTCTCCCGCCGTTTGTTAGGGGGCAAAATCTCCCGCCGTTCGTTAGGGGGCAAAATCTTCTCCCGCCGTTCGTTAGGGGGCAAAATCTTCTCCCGCCGTTCGTTAGGGGGCAAAATCTCCCGCCGTTCGTTAGGGGGCAAAATCTTCTCCCGCCGTTCGTTAGGGGGCAAAATCTTCTCCCGCCGTTCGTTAGGGGGCAAAATCTTCTCCCGCCGTTCGTTAGGGGGCAAAATCTCCCGCCGTTCGTTAGGGGGCAAAATCTTCTCCCGCCTTTCGTTTGGGAGCAAAATCTTCTCCCGCCGTTCGTTAGGGGACAAAATCTTCTCCCGCCGTTCGTTACGGGGCAAAATCTTCTCCCGCCGTTCGTTAGGGGGCAAATAGGTGAGTGCCAATATGCCTCAGTGCAGTAAGTGCATGCGTGTGAACGCATGTATATATGTGAGTGTGTACGAATGTGTGGTGTTTTGTGCAATATGTACAGTATGTGTAAGCGATGATAATGTTGGTACGCGTGTTTCTATTCATGATGATTGTGTGTATGGTGAGTGTGTGTGTTTGCATGTATGTATGTATGGGTGTGTGCATGCGTGCATGCGTGCATGCGTGCATGCATGTATGTGCGTGTGTGAGTCCATGTTAATCTACACATGTTTGAGTGCATTATGATTCAATGTGCCTGTGGTGAAGTGCACCTTTCTCAGTAGTAGTGCGAGTTGGCGTATTAAAAGTTTGTATGTTTTCCATAATTCACAGCGCGATGTTTATATTCAATAATGTTCAGTAATTGCTACGGGCTTGGTTTCCTCCAACAGAGCTTATTTTGGTGTCCATTCAAAATGCTCTCTTTATCATCTGCCACTGTTGGGTATTCGTGCAGCCACCATCGTTGTAATGGGGAGGCCCACACACAGTGCTAAACTTTACCAAACTTACAAATTAATATTTCGTTAGGGCGGCTAAGATAATTTCAATATATTTTGTTGGCGAAATAAATATACAATTCGGTTGCGAAATTAATTATGCACCCCATATATAAATTACCCACGAAGCCATTGTACACTGGTGAGTGTGCCGTCCTAATGCAACCTGTACGTTCGTTGTGCTCTTACTGGGGCAGTCTGCATCAAGGCCTGCGAGCTGGTGGACTGATCATTCCGCGCTGATGCTCCGAAGGGACTGTTGGTCACAAACACAATTATATACGAAGACCGGCGTATCTGATTGAACATTTCTGCAACACTTGGAGGAAAGGTTGTCGAAATTGAACAAAATAACACAGATTATGCCAACCAAGTTTTATTGTGTATGAACATAAATAATTATTATTACAAATAATTGTGCTTTTCCCTACGCTACCATTGGTGCGTCACCGTGAAACGATCACTTCCTGAACACGCGGGGCGCGACTTTTGCAATCGAGTTGTATATTTATTTGGCCAACAAAATAGATTGGGATTCTTCTAGCCGACCTAACTAAGCACTAACTTTTTTTCTGCCAAAGTGCGAAGATATTGCAGGGAGTGCATTGCGTACATTTATAAATGTACGCGACACAGTTTCAGGTGAACATTCAATTAACTTTATTTGGGGGTTTGGTCACCTCATCACACACACACACACAAACACACACACACACACACACACACACACACACACACACACACACACACACACACACACACACACACATACACGCACACACACACACACACACACACACACACACACACACACACACACACACACACACGCACACACACACACAGACAGACATTCCTGTGGCATTCGCATCTCGGACTCGAAATCGAATTGAAGAGGGACCTTTAAACCAGACATTTTCCAAGAATATATTCAGCGCTCATGTTTGATTCTTTGCTGGAATTACATATCATTGCTGGAGTAGCCTTCAACATATATCTAGACCTAATCTGCTTGACGGCATATCTATAAGGTTATACTTGAACAACCATGGGTGTTTCATTGAAATTAATACTTTATGACATAGTGATGCGAGAGTAAAGATTCAAATGTTAGCTTCAACGCATTATCCCATTTGACAAAGACTATGCAGGGTACATGAATTGTCTACAAGGAATGGCCTGATCAGAACAAAGACTAAGTTGGATATAATAGAAACCATACTATTCCATATACGCTGGAATTGTCAAATCACTCTGAACAGATCACTTCCAATCTCCTACAAACACATTCACAAACATGAAACTAGTATTCCGAAGAATTAGTGTAAATCAACACGTCAAGATACAGCAATAAATATTTAATCGTAATACTATCAAGAGAGAATCATCTCACTGACTTCATTCCAATACAGTAACACGAATAAAAAATACTTATTATATTTTGAAACATGACTTAGAACAAAATATCCGAAGAAGTCAACATATCAAGAATAATGCTGTAATGCTATCAAGAGTGAATATTTTCACTTCATTCCAAAACAATAACACGAATAAAAAATACTAATTATATTTTGAAACATGACTTAGACATTGCATTTAATAACACAAGTTTTTAGTTTCAATAAAATATCGCCTATTTTTATAGTGAACAATGGTGTACCTTTCAATGGACTGCGATAGTCTTTGGTTAGCTTCGATTAATCCTATCTAACTCTTTACATAAAACAACATACTCCATAGACAATTGCTTAACTAAGTCAACTTTGGTGGAATCAATCTATTAATAACTACACATAAAATGTGGTATAATGATGACTGATAAAAGTGACTGAAGCAACTAACGGTGACTAACGATTTTTCATTATCGTCGCAATATCGTAATGTCTTCGTTTAATGTATATCATAAAGATGCTAACTTTTAGTATGTTGAGGCTTTCGTAAAACGCACATGTTCTGATTCAGAGAATATTAAGAGAATGTTTATAATTATTTAAAGACAACTAAGTGCAATTCAAAAATATCTTAACCAGACAATCTCGTTCGGTTGCATCCACATTATGACTCTACGAAGAACATAAATGGATTGTAATGAATCTTATTAAGTGTTAATATATGTCCATCAACAAATCAATTAAAATCAACGTAGGCGCGATCATCCTCCACCAAGTATTAAGTGTCAGTTCTCCTTGAATTACAGATCACTTCACACATAATAAGCTGGGTGTTTGGTGAGGGTGATTACCTGAGCAGACCTGGTGAAACGTAAAGCCGATCATAATATCTTAGCAAGACAAATGTGACAAGACAATACAGTGGACTCGCTTTAAAAAAAATTGTGGATTAGAGAATAAGCTGTTTAGTAGAATCAAATACATGGGTCGGGACGTAATCATTCCTTCTTCCCACTGTATTAAAACGCGCCGCTTAAGTGAATCAACCGCTTAGTAGAATCGTATTACTGTGGACCAAAGTGATAATTTTATCCTCAGTCTACACTATTTCTTCACATATGAGCAGTTATGCATAAACAATGAGATTGGTAGCGAAACAATGTCCACAAAAAAGCTTCGCCATCCGAATTAAAATAACGTGTAACTAGGAATTTTCCAGAATTTTCTTCAGAATTGTTTTCCAGGTTACTAAGAGATATTCCCTCGACTTTATTCGGATAAATATGGCTAATATTCAGACTAGCTGGCAAGTCACAAACAGGCAAGTCAAACATCAAGTCAAAGACCTACAAGTCCATGTCAAGTCTATGAAAATAGGCGACTCGACTGGAACTCGCGTCAACCCCTGCGACTCGTGTCAATAAGTCTGCTACCACGTTTGGCTATTTGACCTAGTATCGATCGTGTGGCTGCAACGTTTGTCGCACCCATCACCGCCTTGATCCAAGCGGTACTTTTCATGTATGCACCTAGATCCTGGGTACTTACATAATTATAGTAATTATGTTCTCATCCGGGGATTTGTCTAACTCATCAAATAAAGGTGAACTGTTATGAGTTGATACGCTTCAACTTTAGACTATGCTCATATTGACACAACTGTCACATTGAAGCATTAAATCATGGAAAATAATGTTATAGTGTAGCATCTCGATAATCGAGATTAATTTTGGCAACTATGCCAGTGGCGATACGCGGTAGAAGCTTCGAATCTTCAGTATTGAGTCTTGGTATTCCATATAATCCCTTATGGGGCTAATGTATGAGTTTGTGGTGTTTGTGGTACCCGTGCACAGTTTTATACAAATTCACCATTCGAAACCCTAACAATAACATAAAGCTAGTATTCTACTAGTTGACACAGCTCACGACACATGTAAACCCCGATCCTTACAAGCCGAAGCATCACTTTCAGTTGTGCGACAAAGCCACATGGGTATTATATGCGATAGCTGCTTTGAATGTTGTCATACTGATTGTATATGCACGAACACAAACAGTTGTGAAGAGCTCAACCATACAAGAGTGCTCTGGATTTGTTAAGCCTGTGATCTATCTAACTACTCTTTAGGACACTTGTTCGCGAATAATTCAATTGAACTCTCTAACAGTTTTCACAGTTCAGCATCACATAATGGTTGAAACGATCAGCCATTAACACATGGAACGCTACTTCGTCATCCTCCCAAAGTACAAAGGTAAAACGGTGTACAGTGATCTCGACCTTTCGGGATCTCGGCCTGAGTGATCTCGGCCTGTTTTGGTGAACTCGGCCAGTGACCTCGGCCTGTGCGGCAGTGAATTCGGCCTGTACAACAGTGATCTCGGCCTGTCTTTGATTACGGGCCTTGTTATAGTAATGTAGGCCACATTTATCGGTACAAGAAGTTGTATAATGTATTTATTGTTACGATAAACAATGTTCAATGCAATAAAGATGTTTTTAGACGATCGGTCTTGATCTTATTCTTAGCCGATATAGGTGTCTCAATGACGTCACAAATATAATATCCCGTTAATATTTATCATGTAATCGGTTTTAAAATATTATTTTTACGTTAAAAAGGTGATGGTCATAGTAATGTGCTTCCTACTCTTGCTTTGTTTTATTGAGCTGATCTTTTCATTTTGTCTATCTTTGATTTGTGTGCGCTAAGAATGTGTAGAGCTGTTATAGTTGGCTTTCTGTCGTTCCTTTGTTTTATTGAGCTGATCTTGTCATGTTGTCTCTTTGATTGTGTGAGTAAACATTGTGTAGAAGCAGGCGGTAGTCATTGGCTTTCTGCTCTTGCATTGTTTTGTTGCGCAGATCTGTTCGTGTTGTTTGTCTGAACATGGCCTCTTTTTGATGTTGTCGACGATTAGGCCTACAAAAGCTTAAGTTAAGCCCTACTAATTGCGTGGGCCTAGATCGACGCATGTGATTGGTCAGAATGGGCTACGATTGGTAAGAAGACGTTTTTGACGATCAGATCAGTCGTGATTTTATTCTTAGCCGATATAGGTGTCACAATGACGTCACAAATATAATATATTCTTTGTTTTATTGAGCTACTCTTTTCATTTTGTCTATCTTTGATTTGTGTGCCTTAAAAATGTGTAGAGGGAGGTTGTAGTAATTGGCTTTCAACTCGTACATTGTTTCATTGAGCTAATCTTTTCATGTTGTCTTTCTTTGATTTGTGTGCGTTAAGAATAGGTAGAGGCAGGTTGTAGTAACTGGCTTTCTACTCGTGCATTGTTTCATTGAGCTGATATTTTCATGTTGTCTGTCTGCACCGCTGAAGTTAAGCCCTACTAACTGTGTGGGCCCAGATCGCCGTGGGCCGCAGCAAGAGCGAAGTGTTCCATAAAGATGATTGGTCAGAAAAGGCTAAGATTGGTCAGAATCATAGCCGCCACCCAGCTTTATAAAGATGGGAATATCGAGGACTCAACACTGGGTTTATTATACATTGTATTAAGGAATTTATTTTGTGATTATGATTTAATTATATATATATATATATATATATATATATATATATATATATTCCTATTTTAGATTGTATTAAAGATTTCATATTGTGATTACCATTTAATTGTACTGTGTGGTATATGGTTATAGTAGCAATTTTATATCATTTCTAATTCTTTCTTGGTTCCCATCTTTGCTATTATTTTTCCTTTAATTTATTTGCATAGGTTACGTCACGACATTTATGTATTGATTTTGAGGGAATTATAAATAAAAATAGAAACTTTCTACATTATGCCTTTTGTCTTCTTCTGCAAACTAGCCACGATTCCGAGTCGAAACATTGTCCCACTCGAATAACAAAAATAAATATATATCTACATTATATCCAACAACTGTCTATACATAATATATATATATATATATATATATATATATATATATATATATATATATATATATATATATATATATATATATATATATATATATATATATATATATCAGTATATATTACAGCAGAGGATTATACATACTAATGAAATGTTACTTATAACTGATGAATTAAAATGGCTACATTTAACATGCAGATTTTGCCGATGATAATTTATAGTTTTTATTTAAACATGTCGGACATAACTATAATAAAAAGGCTCGTTATAGATACAGGCCGAGATCACTGTCAAGTCAAGTCAGTCCGACCACGCAATAGTGAACATTATTGAGTCGATTATATAGCAGTTATCACAATACATAACACACAGTTTTATTTTACAAACACTTATTTCTGGCCAACATCACTCCCTCAAACAGGCCGGGGTCACTGACTAGACAAGAAGAAGTTTTATTTAACGTCCGTTTTTATAGAAAATTACAGGCCGAGATCACTGCCGCACAGACCGAGTTCACTGTCGGGCACTTATTTCTTACCAACATCACGCCGCTAAACAGGCCGAGATCACTAGCTATACAGGCCGAGATCACTGCTGTACAGGCCGAATTCACTGCCGCACAGGCCGAGATCACTGGCCGAGTTCACCAAAACAGGCCGAGATCACTGTGAACTGTGAAGAGCTCAACCATACAAGAGTGCTCTGGATTTGTTAAGCCTGTGATCTATCTAACTACTCTTTAGGACACTTGTTCGCGAATAATTCAATTGAACTCTCTAACAGTTTTCACAGTTCAGCATCACATAATGGTTGAAACGATCAGCCATTAACACCTGGAACGCTACTTCGTCATCCTCCCAAAGTACAAAGGTAAAACACACTCAAAACCAACAACGTCAGACCAAAATCTCCTCGTGATAAACTGTCAAAGCTTCAATGTCTAGCGAGAGTCACTGGACACATGCATTGACACTCACCAACCACATATAGTCAAAGGAACTGAACCTTGGTTAGACAATGACTACAACAGCTGCAACAACTTCACTGCAGTCCGCAAAGACTGTGTCTCAAACACACACGGTGGAGGAGTATTCGTTGCCTTCGAAACGATCTAATTGTTTCTCATCGGATCGAGTTTGACATTGACTGTGAACTAATTTGAATTAAACTCCAACTTGCAGGTTGTAAATAAATTCTTGTAGTGTTATTATGCCATCCACCACGCAAGAATGATACGAAACACCTTGATATTCTACGAGACTCATTGTCCAAGATAAACATCCAAAACGGCATGACTGTCTGCTTGGGATGACATTTCAACAAGGGAGACAGTATGTAGGAATCCCACTCTCTTAGGATAGAGTGCAGTAAGGCAACCATATCACGGTAACTTGTGGACATTGCAGATGAATTCCCACTTCACCAACCAGCGAATCCACAAAAAAGGACAATTTACTTGATTTGTTCTTCATACCCAATCCTATACTTGTAGAACAGGTTATGCTAGCGCCAACCTTGACCGAATACAATAGAATTCTAATGGTGGACTTTTATATAAAACCAAAGATGAACAAATAAAAACCCAAGAATGTTTTCATTTACAACAAAGCTAAAGTTAATGACTTGAAAAGTGATTTGAGAGAAATGGACGAAATGATAGCATCGTCATTAAATCAGCAAATGAACTATTGGTCACAGTTCAAATAAGGCTTCAACGAAGCTGTGAACAAAACATCCCATCTAAACTATGTACCCTCAAAGAGCGTACATCACGGATAAACCACACGGTCAATCGCAGATTACGGCAACAACAGCATGCCTTAAATCATGCCAAACGACCGGCAAACTGGAAGACTGGGATACTTTTTTGGAAACTGAGGACAGACCCAAAAGTAAACTAGGGTATCGTCTACATGTCTCTCATGTAAAAAATCCCAGCCTTTAGAAGCCATTATCAACTGTTTTCTGAAAATGTTCTGAACGAACAGTTTCAGTCTGTTTTCATACATGAAGACCCATTGGATGACGCATTGACAAATTCCCAGCAATACTTACTATATAAATCACCCTAGAAGGAGTATTACATATGTTGAAAGACCTTCACGAACTCAAGGCTTCAGGCCCGGATGTGGTACCGGCTGATCTTGAAGCCAGCAGCAGAGGAAGTTGCACTGGCCTTAAGACTGGTTTTCAGTCTCTAAGCACGGGACCAATTCTATTTGACCGGCTCATGGCCAACATATATATCCGATCTTCCAAAAAAGATCTACACCTAGTAACTACCGATCTGTCTCGCTTACTTTCATATACTGTAAGCATAAAAACAATCAGCAAAATATTGATCATGATAAGGGATTCCGCAAACATAGATCTTGCGTGACCTAACTTTTCCAGACCTGGCCCAATCTTCTGACAACAGAATAGTGATTTTGGCGAAGCTCTTGGTGTAGCTCTTGGTGTAGCGCTAGTGATGTATACTATCGATGGAATATTTTGAGAGACACACTCCAGGGCACAAATTGTCAGTTGTTCAGCACCTTATTACAATAATTTGTAATGGTGTTTCGACTTCATGTGGTGGGCGTGGCTGTCATTCCGGTGAGGTGACCAAACCACAAGACGCACGTCCTTTGGTTGTTCACTTGTAGTTGTGGCAAGTGATAACATTAAAAAAGTTACACACGTTTTCGTGGCGTCTGCCAACCTCAGTACTTTGATTGTTAAATCACCATCCAATTATTGATATTATAGGAATAAAACAGATAGTACTAATTAACCTGTTTGCACCCGACTCAATCGTCAGTGTTTTCCATTCCGAAAATGTCATTCTACTACAAATTGACTGTTTATGTTATTCCCGTTTCCTTCGATTTTGTCTTAGTTCAAGTAGTGATTTTGTCTTAGTTCTAGTGGTGATTTTGTCTTAGTTCAAATAGTGATTTTGCCGAAGCCCTTCGTCTAGCGCTTTATGGAAATATATTGATGCAAACGATCGATTAAATATTTTAACATACAAACTGCAATAATTGTCAATTGTTTAGCGCGTTTTTGCAATAATTTGTAAAGGTGTTTCAACTAAATGTGGTGGGCGTGACTGTCATTCCGGTGAGGTGACCAAAACCAAAAAACGCAAGCCCATTGGTTGGTCACCTGTAATTGAGCCAAGTGATAACGCCTTTATCAAGGCGATACACGCGATGATACGGCATTCACTGCAATATCTTCGCACTGCGACAGAATACACACACCGACATTCGATATCCACGTACGGCAATTTGACATTGTACTTAATTTATGCATTTATTTGATACTATGTTTTTGTTCATACACGATATTTTTCTACGAACTTTGCTTAATTATTTTTTATCTATAGAGCTATCCTTTAAAGAATCCTTGTACATTAGGTAATTTGTGATTGAGACTTTAAGGACCGCGACGGGAGGGAATGAGACGGTAGGGAAGAAGAAGGGAGCAAAGCCGCCATGAACGAAGGCGAGAGAGAGAGAGAGAGAGAGAGAGAGAGAGAGAGAGAGAGAGAGAGAGAGAGAGAGAGAGAGAGAGCGGGCGGGCGAGCTGCTGGGTGGGTGGATGTGCTGCTGGGCGGGCGGGCGGGCGGGTGAATGGTTTGGTGGGTGGATGTGTGGTTGTATGGATGGGTGGGTGACAGCGTTATTGACTGATTGACTGCCTTATTGATGGATAGACTGATTAACGAATTGAGAGAATGAATGAATGAGTCAGTGAGAGAGTGACTGATTGGATAGTTGTTTGAATGGGTGGTTGGGTGTTTGGGTGGGTAGGTGGTTTAGTGAATGAGTGAGTGAGTGCGTCGTTGAGAGAGTGAGTGGGTGAATGAATGAATTAGTTATTGAGTGAGTGAGTGACTGACTGACTGCCTGACTGACTGGGCTGATTGACTGAGTGTCTGTATGACTGATATGCTGAGTTACTGATTGAGACAGTGAATGAACGAATCAATTAATGAGTAAGTTTATGAATAAGTGAGTGATTGAGTGAGTGTATGAGTGAGTGAGCGTGTGAATGGGAGGGTGAGTGGGTGTGTGGTTTGGTGGGTCTGTGAGTGAGTAAGTGAGTGAGTTAATGAGTGAATGAGTATGTGAGCGAGTGTGTGAGAGAATGAGAGAGTGAGTGACTGATTGACTGACTGAGTGTCTGAGATATTGAGTGACTGAGTGATAGAGAGCGAGTGAGTAAATGAATGAGTGGATGGGTAGGTGGGTGGGTCTATGGGTGGGTGATTGAGTAAGTGGGTGAATGACTGGCTGAGTGACTGAATGATTGAGTATATGAGCGAATGTGTGAGAGAGTGAGATATTAAGTTAGCAAGCGTGTGAGTGGGTGGGTGGGTGTGTGAGTTGGTGATTGGGTGAATGAGTAGGTGAATGAGTGAGCGATTGAGGGGGTGGGTGGGTGGTTGGGTAAGTGAGTGAGCGATTGAGTGGGTGAGTGAGTGAGTGAGTGAGTGAGTGAGTGAATGTGATAATGCCTATTCTGCATACTACGTGCTGCATTATTTACAAAGTTGAATGATTCGGAAAGAACACGAAACATAGTCAGTAAAATAAACTTTATTAAGACGTAACACGGATGTTAATAAATGATAAATGTGTCATTTCGAAATATCTTTACAACTGTTTTCGCTGAGTATTCATATTGATTAGAACAAGACAAGTTAGTTAAGGTATTTTGTAGTCAGTGACATCACATCATGTACTTCACGGCGCTGTCATGTGCTTCACGGTCGCTCTTAGATAAGTTCACGCGCTCTACGGTGGACTTGAGACGGAATCTCTGCTGGAGCTCACCACAGTCTCTGCTGGAGCTCACCACAGTCTCTACTGGAGCTCACCACAGTCTCTGCTGGAGTTCACCACAGTCTCTGCTGGAGCTCACTACTCTCTCTGAAAGCAAACGTGTGACTTTGTATTATAACCAATGTCGTGTCAAGAGTGTGAACTGATTGGTTTGAAAAATAGTATTTTACAAACTAAATGCCTGCATTTTCACCAAGAAACGTTAACTGTGAATCTACTAGATTTTGATAGAAGAAACGGATAGAAGGAAGGGGAGGTACGGAGGGGGTGGAGAAGGTTGGAAGGGAAAGTGGGACGGCCGTTGCGAGGGAAAGAACGTAAATTAGAGTCCGCAATCATAAGAATGGTTTGATACACGACGGACAAAGGCGGACGAAGCCGCGTCCTAACAATCTACTGTCTATATATTGTCTTATTTTCCGCAGACGTTTTGAAAATCAATATAAGTAATATAAATCCATCGATGACACATTTAGCATCATGTTCCAATGAGATGCTTACCAGATGATCTTTCCCAAAAATGTCAACACACGGGCGAATGCAGAAGTGGGAACTGCATTTATATATGCCTTTACAATGCCAAGTGCCGCATTTCTCCGATTGACACCTGAAAGAATACATGTGACTTCAACATTTGCATGCAACTTTAAGCTGCAGGATAAACAACAGCGAAGTAAAAACAAATTAAATGTTTATAGAAAGAGCAATGTCGTATTTTGCTGCGTTCAACTCGTAGCATGTCCCATTATTTATGGAAATGAAGGTAAGTTGCTTATCTACATACTACCTTGATAGTAATTGTAAAGGGATTACTAAAAAAATAATGTTGATAACGACATACTGCTGTTCCGACCGCAGTTATGAATCCGTGGACAGAACGACGAGAAAATGTTTCCAGGATAGAAATATGTGGATGCGATATTAAATACGGTTAGTTCATATGATATACCCAAATTTTACCCGAAATAGTTGCCTTATGATCGTGCGACACTAAAAGAGATTACGTTATTTATCTCTGACGAAGACAAATTGGGGGCGTCGCAAATGTCAAATACATTGTCTGCGTGGCTGATGCTGATCGGTTCACTTTGTTTAAGTCACTTACTTGTGTTTACCGCAAGCCTCGCTCAATGGCCATTCTACTTGTTCAATTGTCACCTGCGAAACAAGACAATCACCATTGAGTTCGAGTGTGTGTGTGTGTGTGTGTGTGTGTGTGTGTGTGTGTGTGTGTGTGTGTGTGTGTGTGTGTGTGTGTGTGTGTGTGTGTGTGTGTGTGTGTGTGTGTGTGTGTCTGCTGCGTGCGTGCATGCGTATGTTTGTGAATGTCTGTGTGCGTGCGGGTGCTTGTGCGTGCGTGGAAGCGCAAATGTATACACATAGGACATGGAAACATGGAAGAAGAATATAAAATGGGGGATGCTGTAAAAAGGACTTAGGAGTAACATTTAGTGCTGACATGAAAGTTTCAGAGCAATGTGGGATTGCTGCTTCAAAATTAAATCAAATTCTAGGGCTAATTAGGAGACCTATCATGTATAAGGAGAAACAACTAATTGTACCCCTGTACAAAGCAATAGTTAGACCACATTTGGAATATTGTATTCAAGCATGGAGGCCCTATCGTAAAAAGGACATATACAAGCTAGAAAGAATACAACGAAGAGCAACCAAAATGATTCAAGAATTGAGAGACCTTAGTTACGAAAGTCGCTTATTACAACACTAGAGACCAGCAGACTAAGAGGAGACCAAATAGAAGTATTTAAAATAGTGAACGGTTATGAGGATGTTGATAGGAATATGTTCTTCAAACTTAAAGAAGGCAGTAGAACCAGAGGACACAAAGCAGCATTAGTTAAGGAGCAGTGTAGGTTGGACATGAGAAAGTACTCTTTCTCAAAGAGGGTGATAAATGAATGGAACACACTACCAAATGATTGTGTTGAAGTTAGTAGTGTGAATATGTTTAAAAATAGAATTGACAGATATTTGATCAGGGTGGCTACACATAGATGAGAAAATTGTTGGACTCTCGATAAGGCAATGGCTTCCTTGTCCACGTTGCCATCTGGAACTTGTTGTTTGGGATGGCAATCTTGTTAAATCTTGTTAAAAGCGTGCTTGCATGCGTGAATCTTTGAATATATACGTATGTATGTATATATGTATGTATGTATGTATGTATGTATGCATGCATGTATGTACGCATGTATGTATATGTACGTATGTATGTATGAATGAATGCATATATGCACATTAAAACTAACTGAGTTACCCGGCTTTGCGAAAAGGCATCCATAACTATTTTTACATAGAAAAGGGACTGGTTTCACGACGCGTCCGAACGAATGAACGCATGCAAACGTTTTATTTATGTTACGTAACTCGGAACAATCTTAGAAAACACGCATAACGTAGCGGCATACACGCTAAACTGAGGAAACAAACAAATTGAGCCACATACTGTGCTATTGTATATGGTTAGCTATGTAGTTCAAGTAAAACTTTACTTAGATGTCGACATGAGGCGATCAAACATATTCAAACGAAATTGTTTGGGAAAGGTACCATATTAGTAGGTTTATGTTATCTGTAAAATAGATTGTGTTGCAATAAGACCTGTATCAAATAATGAAAGTGATGTTGCTCCGGGTATGCCTTGGATTATCTATATTATTATCGGTGCATTGATTTCCTAAAGGATTACTATGAATAAACAAACTGAATATTACAAAAGCGTGTAGAAGCAATATCAAGAACAAACAATATATTATTCAAATAAATACATATGTAAAATTACCTCTTTGTCAAATTGCCACCACCGGGGCTAGTTGTATACAGGAGCACGTTTTCGAAAACACATCATACATATCAAGTCAGCATCGACAGTAATTTGGTGGATGTGCCGTAGCGAACACACTGTCCAAAAATAAGAAGATAAGAAGACAAAATTAATGAGCTATAGACAAAAATTACCACTTAATAATGTTTTACTATGCCCACATAATATCATCTCACGCAACCACTTTTTATGTTTCGTGAATGAAATTTGACACTAATCTACTGTCTAGAATAAGGGTTATGACAAACAGAATTTAAACTGAAATTCAGGATTTGTTATCGTCCACGTGCGTTCAACAACAAAGATGTTGTGTTTGAGACAAGTTGTTACAACCGTAACAAGTTGTTACAACGATCAGTCACTCAGCTACGGGGCGCAGACTGGTTCAGCCAGAGCGTAGTGAGCAAACATGCCGCTGTAGGGCGACACAATCGCCGATGTACAATGACTTCGTGGATGATTGATATATGTGGAGCACAACCGATTTGTATATTTATTTCGCCAACAAAATAGATTGACATTCTTCTAGCCGAACTAACAAAAAATTAACTGGTAAGTTTGGAAAAGTTTAGCACTTTGCATGGATCTCTCATTTCTAACAACGTGCATACGTGCATACATACATATATACATACATATATACATACATACATACAAACAAACATACATACATATATACATACATACACACATACATACATATAAACATACATACATACATACACACATAAATACATACATACATACATGCATACATACATACATACATACATACATACATACATACATACATACATACATACATACGTGCATACATACATACATACATACATACATACATACATACATACACACAAACACGTATACTCACATGCACACACTCATCATGCATGAACACTCATACACGCACTACAACATTATCACATGCGCAAACGCGTGCATGACCTTTAACGTCACGAATTGTTGCAAATACATTTCGACAAGCAAAGAGACGCATGTGTACTGGGTTGCATGGGTTCACCTGACGAAACGAGTTTGCTGCATTACATGTGTAAATAATATGCAACTGTTTTGTGTCCTATTCTTATATGTACGGGAATGGGAAGGCGAGGCACGTGGGAGGTTTGCCCTTAACATGGTGAGAGGTTAGAAGGTAGCTTAAAAAATAGGTGGGAGATTGGGCTAACAATAGGTGGCGTTTTGAGATGGGGTGTGCTAAACGAAGTAATCTTGTGCTGTAGAAGTTAACGCGGGTTCACTGATGTTGAAGTATTTGATTATAATGTTGTTTTAATTATGTGTGTCAAGACAAACCATTGTCACATATTCACCTGACCAGAAACCGCATGGCATTATTTAAGCAACCACTGGTTATGTTTATATCATCTATAAGTGAGCATTTGACCTTCAATTAATATTTATGGGTGAGGTTTTACCAATTTACCATTGCAGTTCGTATTCTGCTATGTAGCAAATACCTGAAATACGTGAGATATGTTCGCAATATATTTAGTTTGTTCTGATCAGTTTCTCACATAAAATACGTAAAATGGTATAATGCTGCAGTTTAAAAGGGTAAAGCACAAAATAATTTCCTTATTTAATAATTTTTATTAATGAAGCTGCATAGTGCAATTTAAGATTAATTGCATTTAAATATGTACTCATTACAGTACACGTTTCAAGCTTCTATAAATCTCATTTACAAAATGATGTTACTTAAATAGATAAAAAGTGTCCATTGTCACAAGGGTCTTCATTGATGACGTTGTACTAACAAAGATACGGAAAATCACAACTGGCGTTCCGATTAGTTAGTTAGAACCAAGTAGAGTATGTTTGCAACGACATAGCAAAACTGTTATCAATCACAACAAACATTTACGTCGCCCAAAATAACAGGTGGAAGAGAGGGGGCGATCAGTTTATTTAATATAGCGTTAGATCCCATAAAGTTGTTCGTGGCGCTTGACAGCGTATGAAACACCGATACGAATATTATAGCATGCAATCGTGTCACTGGACAGCATGTTGTCCATCTTCTTGTCACCCACTAACATGTCACCTTTCCCTCATGTCTCCTGGTTATATTGCGTCTAGTCGCCTTCGCTCATGGCGGCTGTGCTCCCGTCTCATTCCCTCCCGTCGTCTTCCCTACCGTCTCATTCCCTCCGGTCGCCGTCCTTAAAGTCTCCATAACAAATTACCTAATGTACAAGGATGCTTTAAAGGATGGCTCTATAGAAAAAGAAATCTTGCAAAAGTGAGTAGAAAAATATCGTGTAAGAACATAGCATTAAATAAATGAATAAATTAAGTACATTATCAAATTGCCGTACCTGGATATCGACCGTCGGTGTAAGTGTTCTGTCGCAGTGCGAAGATATTGCAGTGAATGCCGTATCATTGCGTGTATCGCCTTGATAAAGGCGTTATCACTTGCTCAATTTCAGGTGAACAACCAATGGGCTTGCGTTTTGTGGTTTTGGTCACCTCACCGGAACGACATTCACGCCCACCACATTTAGTTGAAATACCATTACAAATTACTGCGATAAATTATTAATCGGTCGCATACATCAATAGATTTCCACAAAGCGCTAGACGAAGGGCTTCTGCAAAATCACTACTTGAACTAAGACAAAATCGAAGGAAACGGGGATAACATAAACAGTTGTAGCAGAATGAAATGTTCGGAGTGATAAACACTGACGTTTGAGTCGGGCGCAAACAGGTTCATTAATACTATCTATGCTATTCCTATAATATCAATAATTGGATGGTGATTTAACAATCAAAGTACTGAGGTTGACAGACGCCACGAAAACGTGTGTAACTTTTTTAATGTTATCACTTGCCACGATTACAAATGAACAACCAAAGGACTTGCGTCTTGTGGTTTGGTCACCTCACCGGAATGACAACCACGCCCACCACATGAAGTCGAAACACCGTTAAAATTATTGTAATAAGGTTGCAATCAAGGTACTGACATTGGCAGACGACACGAACTCGTTTACAAAGTTTAAGTATAATGGGAAAGACACAATGTAAAATATCATATAAAAAATCAACCAAATAGTTTGAAGTAATGCTAACGATGTTCGATTTGGGGTAATGTAATTTCGTGTACATCTGACATCACGGACGGAACGTTTGTAACGGGCTATACTATTATCATTATGTACAAACAAAACCAAAAAGAACCTTTGTGATATGTAAAATCAGAGCAGCTTTGGAATACAGTTTCAAAGGATAATTATGTATGTGGGTTGATTAGGACAGATAGAAGGCATAAAGACAAATAGCCAATAATATCTTTTTATAAGATGGATTAATTCACTTTAGTTTATGTTACTGCATAGAAACTTGGAGGCCATATCGTAAGAAAAGCCTAATAAGTTAGAAGTGATAAAAAGGAGAGCGTCTTAGATGATTCCAAAATTGATGTAGTTCAATAATGATAAACGCCATATTTGCAAGAAATTGTAACTTGTTGTAGTTATTTATTTTTTTTACAAATTACGTAATTGGAGATATATTACATATACACAAATTAAGCCCAATTTGACACAGGACACGTTGTTGTTACTGAACTGAAATAATGATTTAAGTGATATCGATAGTTGCCTGGCTGCAATAAATGTATAGTTAAATGTAAATACTTAAATGTAATTACGGTTAGACGAAAAAAACTTACAGTGCAAACACTGCGTAGTATTTCAACAACAATTTGATTAAACTGCATCATTTCAGCAGTAAGTTTATATTATGGAAAACATTGCTGTGATTTATACAGCACTTTAGGAGATCGTTGCCAAAATATACGGTCGTCCTTATATAACGGTTCCAATACACAATAGCGGCTACTTTCTTACAAACGAAGTAATAGCAAATGCATTTCCATAATTTCGCCAATGCAAAATCATGAATGCAGCACATTGCACAAAGTCATGAATGCATCACATTGTGGACACGTTGTAGGTTTTTAACTGAAATAATTATTTTAATGAGATGGATAGTTGCTTAGCTCCACTAAATATATAATGTAAATATAATTACGCCGAAATTGCAATGCTTACTTTGCAAACACTGTTTAGTATTTCATTAGCAGTTTTATTAAACTGCATAATTTCAACACCTAACTTATTTATGTAATACGTTGCTGTGATTTATGTAATACGTTGCTGTGATTTATGCGGCAGTTAAGAAGATTGTTGTCAAAGTAGTCGATTCACAGATTGAAATTTGTTAAATAATGTTTCCCTAACAATTACGTAACTGACACGATGTTGTACAAACTAACAAGATTCATTTATCCTATATTCCCATCCCCTTCCTCTCGTTCCCTTTCCCGTCTCCTTCCCTCCTTTCTTCCCTCGATTTACATTTGACATGCATTGAGCAAAGTGTATTTGGCAAAAAGTATTTCTCTCAAATTGTCAAATTCCCTCTCTTCACACGTTATTGCTTTTAGTACAAAGTCAAACAGTTTATTTCAGATAGTGAAGTGATAGTGAAGCGATAGTGAAGTGCGGGTGAGCTCCGGCAGATATTCCGTCTCAAGTCCGCCATAAACCGCATGACAACTGTCTTCTATAAGAGACCGTTATTAACTTGTACTAATTTATTCTAAATGACTACACATAGAAAACAGTTCGCCTATTCGCTTATGCTTCTCGTCAAGTTGACGTTTCTGTCAGTCAGCCATTGTTCTATCCTGTCGAATATGCCACCCCCGATAACATGGGCTAATCTACTGATAATAATAATCTTTGATGTGTCACTTTGTCAAAAGCTTTCTGAAAATCTAAGTATATTAAATCTACTTATGATCTCTCGTTTATTCACTTAGCGGTTTCTTCCAAAAACATAGCGGATTTAGTGTTTGTTCCAAAATGCTGATAGCTTGTGATTTTGTATCACCGCAGACCTTGTCACTGTGAGGAGCCGACGTATACAAACATGCTCACATGACAGTCACATATCTTCGCTGCAAGCGGTGTAACGATACGTGGGGCGCGATGGGGCGCGATGGGGCGCGATGGCGTACCGGTTAGAAGGCTCTCAATCGAGGGAACCCGGTTTCAAATCCCACTGCGGTCGCTTCGAACCTTTGGCTATTTTGATCAACCCCCGTTGCCACAGTTTATTCGGCTGTATAAATGAGTACCTGGCCATACAGACAGTGGTGGAAATATGAACGAATAGTCTTCGCGCAATTGCAGCGTGACTGAATGCTTCCCAGATAAGTTGAGATGGCATTGGAATGAACAGGTCTGCCAGGGGGTGAAGTGTAAAGCGCTTTGAGCGGCCCTACATTTTTGCCTCTTCTGGAAGGTTGTTGTCTCCCTTATCGCATCAAAAACGGCAGATGAGCTGTCCCTTCAACGAATGAACAGTCCCGGTTAGGCTGGACGTGGGTTCAGATTCACCACGAGATCCTAACATTTCAATAGTAATATACACGAAACACTATTATGAGGCTGACAACCTTAAGATTATGTCAATCTACGACAGAAACGATGGAGCAAACGCCAATATATGTGTGCATTGTGGATAAACCCAGTTGCTCCCTAGAGCTGCAAGAGAACAACAGTATAGATTAGAGTTTGAAAAAGTTAACTCATCCTACGTTAGCCAGCAACATTGTATCTATGTTGTCGTACACCAGAGTAGTACTTCGTCTCGATCGCCAAGATAGTTTCACAAACTTAACATAGCTGTGTCATTATATAATCATTACAATTATAAAGCACTAGAGTACACACTTAAACATTTTCAGACACACATCTTTAGAAGTAGAAGGAACGCAATAACAAAATAATTGCTCGAACTGAACTGCCGCCTCACCACGACGTCTTGATCGGTGTGATAATTGCACCAACCTAACAATGTCGTGTGTGTCGAGAAGAAAACAAACTGGCGCCCCTTTCAACAAGTGTCCACGTTCCCTCTGCTTACTTTGTCCCTGTCACCTGCGCACCCGTCCCAATCGCTCAAGTTACTTTTTCATCCGTTTCATCGCTCACATAATTGTATATAAAGGTATAACAATGAATCCGGATAATTATTTTAAACGAATATACAGAAAAATGGAAGCTGATGGATAGCTAGACCTGTTTGTTCGCAGAAGATCCCTCAAACGTGTGTTCTTGAGTCGGCACCGGAGGTTGTTCTTGGTGTGATTCATGGCTGAGAATCCTGATTCACATGACCATGTACTGCCGAAAAGCACCACAAATTTCTGTGCTGCTTCGATCAGCACTAGAAATCGCACAGGCACTTTCGTTGCCCAGAAAAGCTCGAGATCGTCTTTCGCAGCATTAAACAAATTTTTAGTCCTGGCACCACTTTGAAATCGATTAAATTGCAACGCTGCTTCGTCGACTGCAAACGTTTGCGACAATGTTTGACAAATAGTTGGCTCCGCAGTAAAGGGCTTGCAAAGAAGCAGCAAACGTCGTCAATAGCAGCGAAGTCAGCGAATCGTCCGCTGAATGCGGTCTCAAGGCAGTTGAGCACATCAGCAAGTACCCACTTGGCGTCTGCGATACGTTCATCGTCTTCGCCACAGAATTATCTGATGAACTTGAAGTGCAGAAAATTGCCGCCTTCTGCATGAACTTTGAAAAGTGTCACCTTGTCATCGAAGCCCTTCGCCGCTTCGTACAAATTACACAACATCTTTTGCCGTCCTTGTAAAAGCAGGTTTAGCTTATTTAGGTGTCCGAAAATATCAGTCAGAACGCAGAGTCGCACCGAAACTTTTCATCTTCCAGATGGGCAACTGAGTGATCAATTTCTTTTAGAAAACTCACGATGTGAGGAAGCAGTGCAGCAAATCTCTCAAGAAATGCGCATTGACTCAGCCAGTTGTAGAATAGCACATCGCCGAATTCTGCATCATGAAGTGCAGCCAAGTGATTGTGGAACCTCCTGTGGTTGAGAGAACATGCGCGGATAAGGTTCACGCTCTCTACAACAGTTTTCGTCGTATCCTGCAGACCACAGCCTGCTTTCGCGCACAATGCTTGCTGGTGAATTATGCAGTGGTATGATATCAGATTCGGCTTTCCGATTTCTTGACGGAACAACGCAACGAATCCAACTTGACGACCAAGCATGCTGGGCGCGCCGTCTGTACACAGAGAAACCAAATGTTCTCACGTCAAATCATTTTCTTCACCGAACTTCAATAGCGCACTGCAAACGTCCCGCGCTGTCGTTGTGCCCTTCAATGGGATCAAGCACAGCAAGTCGTCTGGTACAGTGAGCATTTGACCTTCAATTAATATTTATGGGTGAGGTTTTACCAATTTACCATTGCAGTTCGTATTCTGCTATGTAGCAAATACCTGAAATACGTGAGATATGTTCGCAATATATTTAGTTTGTTCTGATCAGTTTCTCACATAAAATACGTAAAATGGTATAATGCTGCAGTTTAAAAGGGTAAAGCACAAAATAATTTCCTTATTTAATAATTTTTATTAATGAAGCTGCATAGTGCAATTTAAGATTAATTGCATTTAAATATGTACTCATTACAGTACACGTTTCAAGCTTCTATAAATCTCATTTACAAAATGATGTTACTTAAATAGATAAAAAGTGTCCATTGTCACAAGGGTCTTCATTGATGACGTTGTACTAACAAAGATACGGAAAATCACAACTGGCGTTCCGATTAGTTAGTTAGAACCAAGTAGAGTATGTTTGCAACGACATAGCAAAACTGTTATCAATCACAACAAACATTTACGTCGCCCAAAATAACAGGTGGAAGAGAGGGGGGGGGCGATCAGTTTATTTAATATAGCGTTAGATCCCATAAAGTTGTTCGTGGCGCTTGACAGCGTATGAAACACCGATACGAATATTATAGCATGCAATCGTGTCACTGGACAGCATGTTGTCCATCTTCTTGTCACCCACTAACATGTCACCTTTCCCTCATGTCTCCTGGTTATATTGCGTCTAGTCGCCTTCGCTCATGGCGGCTGTGCTCCCGTCTCATTCCCTCCCGTCGTCTTCCCTACCGTCTCATTCCCTCCGGTCGCCGTCCTTAAAGTCTCCATAACAAATTACCTAATGTACAAGGATGCTTTAAAGGATGGCTCTATAGAAAAAAGAAATCTTGCAAAAGTGAGTAGAAAAATATCGTGTAAGAACATAGCATTAAATAAATGAATAAATTAAGTACATTATCAAATTGCCGTACCTGGATATCGACCGTCGGTGTAAGTGTTCTGTCGCAGTGCGAAGATATTGCAGTGAATGCCGTATCATTGCGTGTATCGCCTTGATAAAGGCGTTATCACTTGGCTCAATTTCAGGTGAACAACCAATGGGCTTGCGTTTTGTGGTTTTGGTCACCTCACCGGAACGACATTCACGCCCACCACATTTAGTTGAAATACCATTACAAATTACTGCGATAAATTATTAATCGGTCGCATACATCAATAGATTTCCACAAAGCGCTAGACGAAGGGCTTCTGCAAAATCACTACTTGAACTAAGACAAAATCGAAGGAAACGGGGATAACATAAACAGTTGTAGCAGAATGAAATGTTCGGAGTGATAAACACTGACGTTTGAGTCGGGCGCAAACAGGTTCATTAATACTATCTATGCTATTCCTATAATATCAATAATTGGATGGTGATTTAACAATCAAAGTACTGAGGTTGACAGACGCCACGAAAACGTGTGTAACTTTTTTAATGTTATCACTTGCCACGATTACAAATGAACAACCAAAGGACTTGCGTCTTGTGGTTTGGTCACCTCACCGGAATGACAACCACGCCCACCACATGAAGTCGAAACACCGTTAAAATTATTGTAATAAGGTTGCAATCAAGGTACTGACATTGGCAGACGACACGAACTCGTTTACAAAGTTTAAGTATAATGGGAAAGACACAATGTAAAATATCATATAAAAAATCAACCAAATAGTTTGAAGTAATGCTAACGATGTTCGATTTGGGGTAATGTAATTTCGTGTACATCTGACATCACGGACGGAACGTTTGTAACGGGCTATACTATTATCATTATGTACAAACAAAACCAAAAAGAACCTTTGTGATATGTAAAATCAGAGCAGCTTTGGAATACAGTTTCAAAGGATAATTATGTATGTGGGTTGATTAGGACAGATAGAAGGCATAAAGACAAATAGCCAATAATATCTTTTTATAAGATGGATTAATTCACTTTAGTTTATGTTACTGCATAGAAACTTGGAGGCCATATCGTAAGAAAAGCCTAATAAGTTAGAAGTGATAAAAAGGAGAGCGTCTTAGATGATTCCAAAATTGATGTAGTTCAATAATGATAAACGCCATATTTGCAAGAAATTGTAACTTGTTGTAGTTATTTATTTTTTTTTACAAATTACGTAATTGGAGATATATTACATATACACAAATTAAGCCCAATTTGACACAGGACACGTTGTTGTTACTGAACTGAAATAATGATTTAAGTGATATCGATAGTTGCCTGGCTGCAATAAATGTATAGTTAAATGTAAATACTTAAATGTAATTACGGTTAGACGAAAAAACTTACAGTGCAAACACTGCGTAGTATTTCAACAACAATTTGATTAAACTGCATCATTTCAGCAGTAAGTTTATATTATGGAAAACATTGCTGTGATTTATACAGCACTTTAGGAGATCGTTGCCAAAATATACGGTCGTCCTTATATAACGGTTCCAATACACAATAGCGGCTACTTTCTTACAAACGAAGTAATAGCAAATGCATTTCCATAATTTCGCCAATGCAAAATCATGAATGCAGCACATTGCACAAAGTCATGAATGCATCACATTGTGGACACGTTGTAGGTTTTTAACTGAAATAATTATTTTAATGAGATGGATAGTTGCTTAGCTCCACTAAATATATAATGTAAATATAATTACGCCGAAATTGCAATGCTTACTTTGCAAACACTGTTTAGTATTTCATTAGCAGTTTTATTAAACTGCATAATTTCAGCACCTAACTTATTTATGTAATACGTTGCTGTGATTTATGTAATACGTTGCTGTGATTTATGCGGCAGTTAAGAAGATTGTTGTCAAAGTAGTCGATTCACAGATTGAAATTTGTTAAATAATGTTTCCCTAACAATTACGTAACTGACACGATGTTGTACAAACTAACAAGATTCATTTATCCTATATTCCCATCCCCTTCCTCTCGTTCCCTTTCCCGTCTCCTTCCCTCCTTTCTTCCCTCGATTTACATTTGACATGCATTGAGCAAAGTGTATTTGGCAAAAAGTATTTCTCTCAAATTGTCAAATTCCCTCTCTTCACACGTTATTGCTTTTAGTACAAAGTCAAACAGTTTATTTCAGATAGTGAAGTGATAGTGAAGCGATAGTGAAGTGCGGGTGAGCTCCGGCAGATATTCCGTCTCAAGTCCGCCATAAACCGCATGACAACTGTCTTCTATAAGAGACCGTTATTAACTTGTACTAATTTATTCTAAATGACTACACATAGAAAACAGTTCGCCTATTCGCTTATGCTTCTCGTCAAGTTGACGTTTCTGTCAGTCAGCCATTGTTCTATCCTGTCGAATATGCCACCCCCGATAACATGGGCTAATCTACTGATAATAATAATCTTTGATGTGTCACTTTGTCAAAAGCTTTCTGAAAATCTAAGTATATTAAATCTACTTATGATCTCTCGTTTATTCACTTAGCGGTTTCTTCCAAAAACATAGCGGATTTAGTGTTTGTTCCAAAATGCTGATAGCTTGTGATTTTGTATCACCGCAGACCTTGTCACTGTGAGGAGCCGACGTATACAAACATGCTCACATGACAGTCACATATCTTCGCTGCAAGCGGTGTAACGATACGTGGGGCGCGATGGGGCGCGATGGGGCGCGATGGCGTACCGGTTAGAAGGCTCTCAATCGAGGGAACCCGGTTTCAAATCCCACTGCGGTCGCTTCGAACCTTTGGCTATTTTGATCAACCCCCGTTGCCACAGTTTATTCGGCTGTATAAATGAGTACCTGGCCATACAGACAGTGGTGGAAATATGAACGAATAGTCTTCGCGCAATTGCAGCGTGACTGAATGCTTCCCAGATAAGTTGAGATGGCATTGGAATGAACAGGTCTGCCAGGGGGTGAAGTGTAAAGCGCTTTGAGCGGCCCTACATTTTTTGCCTCTTCTGGAAGGTTGTTGTCTCCCTTATCGCATCAAAAACGGCAGATGAGCTGTCCCTTCAACGAATGAACAGTCCCGGTTAGGCTGGACGTGGGTTCAGATTCACCACGAGATCCTAACATTTCAATAGTAATATACACGAAACACTATTATGAGGCTGACAACCTTAAGATTATGTCAATCTACGACAGAAACGATGGAGCAAACGCCAATATATGTGTGCATTGTGGATAAACCCAGTTGCTCCCTAGAGCTGCAAGAGAACAACAGTATAGATTAGAGTTTGAAAAAGTTAACTCATCCTACGTTAGCCAGCAACATTGTATCTATGTTGTCGTACACCAGAGTAGTACTTCGTCTCGATCGCCAAGATAGTTTCACAAACTTAACATAGCTGTGTCATTATATAATCATTACAATTATAAAGCACTAGAGTACACACTTAAACATTTTCAGACACACATCTTTAGAAGTAGAAGGAACGCAATAACAAAATAATTGCTCGAACTGAACTGCCGCCTCACCACGACGTCTTGATCGGTGTGATAATTGCACCAACCTAACAATGTCGTGTGTGTCGAGAAGAAAACAAACTGGCGCCCCTTTCAACAAGTGTCCACGTTCCCTCTGCTTACTTTGTCCCTGTCACCTGCGCACCCGTCCCAATCGCTCAAGTTACTTTTTCATCCGTTTCATCGCTCACATAATTGTATATAAAGGTATAACAATGAATCCGGATAATTATTTTAAACGAATATACAGAAAAATGGAAGCTGATGGATAGCTAGACCTGTTTGTTCGCAGAAGATCCCTCAAACGTGTGTTCTTGAGTCGGCACCGGAGGTTGTTCTTGGTGTGATTCATGGCTGAGAATCCTGATTCACATGACCATGTACTGCCGAAAAGCACCACAAATTTCTGTGCTGCTTCGATCAGCACTAGAAATCGCACAGGCACTTTCGTTGCCCAGAAAAGCTCGAGATCGTCTTTCGCAGCATTAAACAAATTTTTTAGTCCTGGCACCACTTTGAAATCGATTAAATTGCAACGCTGCTTCGTCGACTGCAAACGTTTGCGACAATGTTTGACAAATAGTTGGCTCCGCAGTAAAAGGGCTTGCAAAGAAGCAGCAAACGTCGTCAATAGCAGCGAAGTCAGCGAATCGTCCGCTGAATGCGGTCTCAAGGCAGTTGAGCACATCAGCAAGTACCCACTTGGCGTCTGCGATACGTTCATCGTCTTCGCCACAGAATTATCTGATGAACTTGAAGTGCAGAAAATTGCCGCCTTCTGCATGAACTTTGAAAAGTGTCACCTTGTCATCGAAGCCCTTCGCCGCTTCGTACAAATTACACAACATCTTTTGCCGTCCTTGTAAAAGCAGGTTTAGCTTATTTAGGTGTCCGAAAATATCAGTCAGAACGCAGAGTCGCACCCGAAACTTTTCATCTTCCAGATGGGCAACTGAGTGATCAATTTCTTTTAGAAAACTCACGATGTGAGGAAGCAGTGCAGCAAATCTCTCAAGAAATGCGCATTGACTCAGCCAGTTGTAGAATAGCACATCGCCGAATTCTGCATCATGAAGTGCAGCCAAGTGATTGTGGAACCTCCTGTGGTTGAGAGAACATGCGCGGATAAGGTTCACGCTCTCTACAACAGTTTTCGTCGTATCCTGCAGACCACAGCCTGCTTTCGCGCACAATGCTTGCTGGTGAATTATGCAGTGGTATGATATCAGATTCGGCTTTCCGATTTCTTGACGGAACAACGCAACGAATCCAACTTGACGACCAAGCATGCTGGGCGCGCCGTCTGTACACAGAGAAACCAAATGTTCTCACGTCAAATCATTTTCTTCACCGAACTTCAATAGCGCACTGCAAACGTCCCGCGCTGTCGTTGTGCCCTTCAATGGGATCAAGCACAGCAAGTCGTCTGGTACACCTTCGTTGAAATACCGAACAAATACCATCAGCATCAGCTGTGCAGTGTCACTTTTGTCAGTGCTTTCGTCGAGAGCAAGTGAAAAAGCAGGACAGGCTCGCAACTTAATCATCAGCTGCATGAAAATGTCACCACTCAACTCATCACATCGACGGGCACATATGTCGGGTGAAAGTGGCAGTTTCCCAATGTGTTGCACGATCTTATCTTTGTTCTGAAAACCAGCGAACAGAACTTCGGCACTGGCCATGAAAGCCTACTTGAACAATTCTGCGTGAGTAAGCGGCACCTGGTGTTGAGCGAGTAAGTAACAGATGCGATAGCTGGCTTCATTAAGGGGGGGGGTGAAGCACTCGAACAACCATAGCCCAAACATAATAACATACCATTTACAGTATATATCATCCATATATGATGGGCGCAACGCTACGGTAATTTTGTAATATCCTTTTAAACTTTGCCATTATCTTCGCTGGGCGGCGCCATATTGCTCTGCGGGGGGCTCAGCGGCAGAGTGGTTTGAGTACGAGCTCCTGGCACCGCGTTCACACAGAAAAAACCTCTCGGAAAAACGGCCGAAACGCATGGAAAATCGAATAAAAAGAAAACTGGTGTGCACTGGATGGTTCCTGGATATATCAACTAGTACTACAAATGCAAGGAAACAACTTTTGATCGACTTTCGAGGAAGAATTTGCAGCGGAAAAGGTGGTTGCAAATGCGGAAATTGCCGTGTCCGCCAGCCGCAGGCTCTGCGAGTGACCACTTTTCCGATGCAGATTACAAGACAAAAGTATGTGATGAGCATGGACAGACGGTGAGCATCAAGATGTCATTCTTGGTCAAAGACACCGTTCCATCTTAGATCTTTTTTTCAGCATATGACCATGCATCTACTGACTATTCTGCGACAAGGAAACGTCAGATATCAGAGGGCAGAGTGATGCGTAGGAAGCGACAAGCCGAAACCAGGTTAGTAAATTGGATTACCGTTACCATTCTGACGTATCACTACGATTACAATATAGTAACACCCCAATAAGCACAGCTGTGCTTCAACGTCAGCATATATATGACCCACAGTAAATCGAAATGTATGAATACAATAAAGTGCGAGTAAGTGTTAATAGTTTGATATAATTACGAGTGTTTTCCAATCCGCCGATTTATTTTCGACGTGATCAGATGTACCGTCAATACGTGGCCGTACTCAAAACAATAACAATAACTCAGTAAGTGCTACAGGATATACTGCAGCCTTGTAACATTAGCCATGGCGCATGTACTAGGCAAAATTATTCAAGAAAATAATTTGATATTATTTATTGACAGTCATAATAATTAAGTATCATACTCCTGTGTTCTAAATGCCTAGAGAGCAAGCGGCAAGCGGCAAGCGTTAAGGCTAAGCCTGGGGGGTTAGGTGCATGGGAAAAACACGACGAAAAGACAGTATAGACTATAGTGCAATAGAAGCCTACTGTTGCTGTTTACATTTCAAATTCTTTATGGAAATATTTAAATATACAAATACTTTCATTGTGATTAAGTGCAAATGCAATTACAAAAACTTTTTAAAAGTATTTAAATATTTAAGTAAAATGCATTTCAGTGATTTCACCCATACAATGTCTAGCTGGAAAGGAAACTAAGGCATCGTCATCTACCCAGTTGAACACTGTCAGATTACATGTCTGGTTTCTATAATGACACTTTACAATTTCTGTCTGAATTCTTGTGACTTGACAATAAGGCAAAATTATATAAAATTAATTTGCTTTATTGATCAGATTAAACCCAACATGTAATAACCGGAAGTTCATAAAGAGATGTATTAATTACAATTTATACTAACACGACTGATAACACTGTAATGAATATCGTGGGGGAGGGGGCAACTGTCGGTAACCCACATTAATATTAGTACAAGCTATACACATGAAGGTAGTATATCAGGCAAGGGGTCAATTCTGTTTTGTCAATTCCAAAAAATCAGTTCTAATTCCGCCTTGCAAAAAATCAATTCCAACTGTTAAAATCCTAGGCTATAGAAAAATTCAAATCCAATTTGTTTTAACACAGTTTTATTTGTCATGTGTGCACAATCATATTTAAGTCAGGTTTGCCATAAAAAAAACTTTAAAATGGCATCCAGCCATTTCATATGTACTTTCTGCTGCGACACCTCTCCTGGATTTTTGCTAACAAAACCAAACATTTTGGACAGCCCTGGACAGTTGGGTCATTAATCTGAGTTTTAAACTGTTTCCCCTGTTTATGTTGGGTCCAGGTCATTTGCCCCCTCCCGGACATTTGCCCCTTGCCTTATTAAAAATCTGGACATTTGCCCCCGGTCCGTAGCTTCTGGATTATTTGTAAGTTTTTTTAAGAAATGTTTTTTTAACTTATTATTTTTATTTATTACCCTAATTGCAATTAGTGTTCTTTGTGCCAGATCAGCCAAGTAAATTACTTTATGTAGTTGGAGATGATCCTGTAATCAAAGGATTATCTTTATTGCAATTGTGGAAGAAGTCAGTGACATTAGGACCAGGACATGTTAGGACAATTGAGGATATTTGAAAGAAGCTATCTCAACAAGGTTTCTTTTGAATTGCATTTACCATGGAGAGTTGGAGTGACTCCGTTTTTCTATAAAACTGGATGCACAAGCCAGACTTGTCAGAAAATACTTATAACTTCATCATGGAAATTACTACTAACATCTGAGGAGGTCAGAAGCTATGTTTTGAGTGTCATTCCTACACCAAGAAGGGGGACCAACAAGATTACTCTTCAATGGGAGTGAAGCCAGCGTCGATCCTGATCATGCAAGGGTGCTGTGGTCACTGATCTGATCTCCAGATCCAGAATGTGATCAACAAGACTGCCTGCAACCATGATGGTGACACGGCACAAATAGAAGCTGCCAAGGTCTGTGAGGACCTGAAAACTAAGGCAGCTCATACAAGGAGCACTACAAACCAGCTGATCTCTGACTCGTTACTGTCCACCACTGTTTGTGGAAGCATCACCCCAAGAACCTATCTTCCACCACTGATCTGACTATCAGTGATACCTGGAAGACAACTGGTAACAAGATCATCTCATACACATTCCAGGGGATAGGCCATTGCATTAGGCTAAAGTGACTTCGACTTGTCATTGAATGTTATGTTATTGTAGTAATAAAACTGCAAACTGATTTTCACTTGTCAACTATCATAGAAAAAAGGGGCAGATGTCGTGGGGGAGCAAATATACTAGGAGGCAGATTTATATCGCTATCAGTCGTGGTATCATTGATATTTCATCAAATTTACTGGAAAGTTTGAGTCTTCAGCATCCTAATCTCCAACATGTATTCTCCATGGGGACATTTTTAATTATTACAAAAAGGACAAACCCTACAGCCACATGTAACAGCATTGTACAGGTGACCATTGACATGTTTAGTATGGGAAACTTGTGGGCTGAACATTTGGCTTGGATAAAAAGGAGCTGCATTCAAGTGGGGCAGGCGTCCTCTCTCACACAAAGGGAATGAGCAGGCAGGTGCCCTTAATTGGCAATCTCTGTAAATAAACCTTGTACAATGAGAAAGAAAATGAGGCCTGAATGGTCTGATTTTGGTGTTATTGTCTGTTACAGTAACTTAGTATTTCTTTTGATGCAAATGCTTGATTATATTGTTCTTGGTCACAATGTTTCAATACCAGAGTAGACAGTGTCTATGCTGTAATGTTGACAACTTCCAGGCTGTTACCAGATTCAGGGTGACATGCTAATCTAATAGCAGACAAATATGATTTTAAAAGTAATATAAGTAAATATAAGGGTAAATATTAACAGTATCAAGTCAATAATTCCAACAAAATCAATTCCAATTCCCCCCCAAAAAAATTAAAATTAAAACAATATTTTTGAAGTCAATTCCAATTCCGGAATTGGAATTGAGGGTCAGTTCCAATTCCGGAATGGAATTGACCACATGCCTGAAGTATATTCATGACAATATCTTTTGTCTGTGTACTACAGCAACAGTCATGAATAATATAATTGAATTGAAACAAGCTTATGTCTGTGGGGCTTTTGTCGGGAGGGGCTTTTGTGCATGCACCATACTATCTAGCAGATGCTTTCATATATATATATATATATATATATATATATATATATATATATATATATATATATATATATATTATTACATTGCACCAAACAACAAGGTGTTGTGGTGTGCTACAGAGAGGGGTGATTACAAGTACGAATATTAATGTAATCATGATTACAGTAATTATTGCAATCACAATTGCTAATGTAGTCATGATTACAATCATTATTACAATCACGATTACGGTAACATTTAAGAATACATATATATATATATATTCACATAATGAATTAAATAAATCCTCATGTTATTATTGTCATCAATGTTATTCAACACAAAATCAAACACAATATTAAAATACAGTCACGGTACACTTCATTAGATTAGATACAAAATAAAGAGAAAAGCCTGCTTGCATTGCCATTGTAGTTCGGACCTCGCTAGGGCTAGGTAAAAGAAAATTTAATATGCAGAAAAATATGATTATTAAAACGGCAATGATTCGATAACAATTGAATTACTGACCTGCCCACAAAAACCAATGAGTCCGCACGCAAATCATGCAATGACAGCAGACCAACATCTAGCACTGCTCTGTTTGTGCATATCACTACAAAATCATCGTCTTCGCCTTCGTACGGTGATGCTAGCACCAAGTATGTATTGTAGAGCTGAAACTGTTGGCATAATTGTACTGAAAACCACCCGGAAACACGTTAGTTAGTGTTCATAGAACAACTGGAAAATTGGTACTGAAAAAAATTATATTGCTGGCACAGTCACGCGGGCCAGTTGAAAGCAGACCGCGGGCCAAATTTGGCAACAAAATATTTTGGAATTATCTTAACTGCCCTAACGAAATATTAATTTGTAAGTTTGGTAAAGTTTAGCACTGTGTGTGGGCTTCCCCATTACAACGACGGTGGCTGCACGAATACCCAACAGTGGCAGATGATAAAGATAGCATTTTGAATGGACACCAAAACATGCTCTGTTGGAGGAAACGAAGCACGTAGCACTTATTGAACATTATTGAATATAAACATCGCGCTGTGAATTATGGAAAACATACAAACATTTAATACGCCAACTCGCACTACTACTGAGAAACGTGCACTTCACCACAGGCACATTGAATCATAATGCACTCAAACATGTGTAGATTAACACGGACTCACACACGCACATACATGCATTCACGCATGCACGCACGCACACACGTATCCATACATACACATAATCACCATACACACAATCATCATGCATAGAAACTCATACACGCGTACCAACATTATCATCGCTTACGCATAATGTACATATTGCACAAAACACCACACATTCGTACACACTCACATATGTGCACGCGTTCACACGCATGCACTTACAGCACTGAGGCATATAGGCACTCACCTATTTGCCCCCTAACGAACGGCGGGAGAAGATCTTGCTCCCAAACGAACGGCGGGAGAAGATATTGCTCCAAAACGAACGGCGGGAGAAGATTTTGCCCCCTAACGAACGGCGGGAGAAGATTTTGCTCCCAAACGAACGGCGGGAGAAGATTTTGCTCCCAAACGAACGGCGGGAGAAGATTTTGCCCCCTAACGAACGGCGGGAGAAGATTTTGCCCCCTAACGAACGGCGGGAGAAGATTTTGCTCCCAAACGAACGGCGGGAGAAGATTTTGCCCTCTAACGAACGGCGGGAGAAGATTTTGCCCCCTAACGAACGGCGGGAGAAGATTTTGCCTCCTAACGAACGGCGGGAGAATATTTTGCTCCCAATCGAACGGCGGGAGAAGATTTTGCCCCCTAACGAACGGCGGGAGAAGATTTTGTCCCCTAACGAACGGCGGGAGAAGATTTTGCTCCCAAACGAACGGCGGGAGAAGATTTTGCCCCCTAACGAACGGCGGGAGAAGATTTTGCTCCCTAACGAACGGCGGGAGAAGATTTTGCCCCCTAACGAACGACGGGAGAAGATTTTGCTCCCAAACGAAAGGCGGTAGAAGATTTTGCCCCCTAACGAACGGCGGGAGAAGAGTTTGCCAATAAAGGGTGGGGTGGTCTCCCTCTTACCGTGGGAGGTGGGGGATCGAGTACCCCAGCCTTTCTGTTTGTACATGTATGTGTATGGCTAATCAACTTGGTAATTATGCCCCTACTATGGCACTTGTAACCAATTGTGATTGTCACTCCTATGTAGGGGCTCTTCGGCATTCCATGCCTATGATAACTGTGTTAAATAAATGGATTGCCATTTTCTCACTCATACATGTTTTCAGTTATGAATGATATGTACAGAAACTAGCTCAGGCTCCACACCAGTTTTTGATATCATTAAGACCAGGCATATTAAGTAGGGATATTAAATTCATTGACAATAAGACGCAGAAATGCGAAATAAACTTTACCGCCGACAACTTAGAATTCACAATACCGCCACTATGATACTGATGCGTTGTGTTGAACAGTTATGTGGGTTATTTCAGTGGAACAACCCTCGATATTGGAGTATACATATTTATTGTTGCATTGATCACCACGTCGGAGCTTTGTGAATGTGATCAGGTGTTTGAACAGGGACTTTCTCGCCGTTACCCCATCAGCAATATTACAGCTTTAAATGTGACTGAAGGGAGCAATGATTATGTCAATTACCATGTGGCAACCTCACCACTGCATGCCTGCTTCATACGGGTCTGCAAACAAAACCGACGCACTACTTTCAATATGTTATATCACTTGGTCACGTTATCGTAAATATATTCAACAATTGAAGCTTAAAATAATCACTTCGGGCTAGATTAGTTCGATCATGTTAATCCGCTGATTCTCTTAAGCGAATCTCCGGAATAACGGGCTCAAGGCGATGTGGAAATGAATGTCCATCGTGAATTACTGCTTACTAGCTACCACCTTTCGTAAATTTGTATTCTCGAACGACATTCTGTATTGAGTAGCAATTTAATCATGCAAATTTCGCGAGAGCTTTTCCACGTCGCCATCAAAAGTAGTTCAGTTTATGTAATTTTTTACTTTCTGCCTGCATACTGTAACGTTTTTTTTTGCATCACAATCATTGATCATATTTTTTGGATGGCAATCTTGTGAAATATAATGTGACTTAAAACGATTACTATGTATAACTTCAATGACAAACCACCGACTGAAGTGACCGTTCCTTGTAAATACGTAAAACATTTATACGCGACACGATCGTTATCCATCAAAATGTCACATCAAGCGACGCGCCGTACCATCCACTTCGTCGATCACAAAGACAGTAAAACGGCTGGTACGTGCGCAGCCTCGAGTAAGAGTTTTTATCGTCCTGTAGCATTGCATAATATAATATATGAAGCCCCACCTTACCCTCCTGTTATGGGTAACGGGCAACGTAACACATTGATGTGATTTATGATACTATGGCACTATAATTACAATTATCTTACAAAATAAGTAACAATAAATAAATGTCCACAACTTCGCCAATACGAAATGATGGAGCAACCACATTTGGGTCTCGGACACTGTTTGTTTTCATAAACGCAATTATAATGTAAATTGATTTAGAGTTGTTTAGCTGGATGTATAATAATAATAATAATAATAATAATTGACTTCTATGGCGCCTATATCCTCAGGAACCTGAGCTCAGAGGCGCAACAAAACAGAATCAGTAGGCGTAATCGTAAACAAGGACGCGCAAAAGTCAGTATCAGAACGAGGGACAACCGAACATTTATGGTGGGAATGCAATTTGGAATAGATATGTCTTGAGTTTTTTTCGGAAAATAGCAATAGTTTCGGATGTTTTCAAAGCGATAGGGAGTTCATTCCAGACCCTAGGCGCAGCGACAGAGAAAGCACGTTTACCCAAGTTAAGTTTTGTTTTAGGTACAATAAGTTGTTGTGAAACTGATGATCTTAGCTGCCTGGGGATATTTGAAAGATGCATGAGACTAGCCAAGTAGAATGGTTGTTGTGTAGATAGAGCACGATATGTAAGAGTGGACAGCTTAAAATTAATTCGATAAGAAACTGGAAGCCAGTGTAACTGTTTAAGTAGTGGTAGTGACGGTGAAAACCGAGGCGCCCTGAGAACCACACGTGCCAGACAATTTTGTACTCGTTGGAGTTTAGCCAAGTCTCTTTTAGCAATGTTGTTTAGTAGTGAATTGCAATAGTCAAGACGGCTGCTAATTAGTGCCGTTGATATTGTTTTAGCAGTAGATATAGATGTGTGACGCCGAATTCGACGAAGATCACGAATATGATAGAAACAGGATTTACATACTTGAGAGATATGCTGGCGAAAGTTGAAATCACTGTCAAAGATGACACCTAGATTACGAACAGTATCTGATGGGAATGTATCACTGCCAAACAGTTTAACAGGAAAATGGTTGATGAATTTATTTCGTTGTTGTTTAGTGCCAATAATAATAAGGTCTGTTTTGTCTGGATTAAGCTTTAGCTTACTTGATTCCATCCACGACAAGATATCAGTAAGGCAATCACTAAAAGTCGAAAGAGATTCTTGTACATTTGATTGTGAAAGTGATATGTAAACCTGTGTGTCATCAGCATAAAGGTGATGACTGAGATTACGATTAGCAACAACTTGGCTGAGCGATGTAGCATATAAGCTGAACAGAACAGGGCCAAGGACGGATCTGCACTAAACATATATTTAAATATAGTTATGGTTCATGTTTTACGGTTCTGGGTCGGCCGCGATAAACATGGAGTCCGTCCGTTTGGAAGTAGACAGGCATTGTTTGGTTTACCGATAAACATGGAGTCCGTCCGTTTGGAAGTAGACATTGCATGGTTTGCCGGCGCCTCCTTGTTTAAGCGTAGGACGTGGCTAAAGAGGCGTCATCGTCATCAAACACACGAGACGCTAACCAACGAGTTATCTGGTTGGAGGTTTTTGCTTCTTAAATAAATTGTGTTTGTTTTATAATGTAGTGTTCAGCACAGTTCCTGTTCGGTGGTGCCCTTTTGGTGTGTACTTAAATAGGCAGTTAAGTGTTGCTGCGGGCAGCTTCATTTACCCTTGTCCTTAATCTGGGTCAGACTATGGGGCTAATTTGGGTACTAGATTGTGAGCGCAATTTATTTACCCTTGTCCTTAATCTGGGTCAGACTATGGGGCTAATTTGGGTACTAGATTGTGAGCGCAATTTATTTACTGCGGGTATAAAATCCTCGGGGTGTTTACTAAATAAGTTGCGCTCATGGCCCCAACTACTATACTACTAGCGAAAATCAATATATGTGCGTGTTTACATGTCGTCGATGTCCTGAAGACATCCGCTAACTGTTGGCCGGTTTATATTTGAATAAATCTGGTGAGGCTTTGTCGCTGCACTGGGTGACCACTGCGTGAACTCTCTTAGAATGTTAACCCGGTCTTAATGGTGACATATGTTTTATTGTAGAGACACTGAGCGAAATTGCGTATTTCTCTAACCCAAAATTTTATTATGGATAGTTAGTAGTTTACTAGTAAAAAACATGGTGTTTCAGTAATAAAAGAAGCGAACTGGTTGTCTCTCTCGGATGACCTCAGCGACGTTGATGGTGTGCCCGAGGGAGGGTTCGACGCCGTGGTGTGTTTGGGCAACTCGTTCTCCAACCTGCCCGACTTAGAAGGTTCACTGCACTACCAGAAGGTGACGCTGTCCAACTTCCGGGACATGATCAAGCCGGGAGGAATCCTCGTCATTGACCATTTTAACATTCTGACCACCGGCAAGGCTCCGGCTAAGGATATATACGACGTTGTGAGTGTGTTGTTGGACATTTATTGCACGGAAGTGACAGTTTATAGGACATCGTCCAATGACCAATAACATTGTTTCTTGTTAAATGGTACGCATGTTCTACAGCTAAGAATATTAATGTGTATTTGTAACATTAATTTCATATTTTTTAACGCATCAGTAATTATATTTTATTAATATACGGTATATAATTATAATAAAATTAGCAGTTCATATTTCACACACCTGTATATTATATGTAATAAAAAGCATACTGGTTTGTGGTAACTTAATGCATTACTTATTGAACTTGTTGTTTTAAATCACACACTACTTTGACATTTCCTCATTTCAATAGCATACACAAACGTGAAGTTATGTCTGATGCAACTCACACTTTACAGATTTAACGACAGGTTATACATTTGTTCACTATATGAGACGTTATACTGTCCTTGGAATAGGCAACAGGTAGTTCGATTTCCTTGCTTCATCTTCAAGAAAGTTAGCGAAGATACATTGACTCCAATGACTTTTCATATCCCACTCTCCTCTGAAGATATCGCCTTCACGTGTTTTAAGTAATCGTCCTTTCCGTAGCATTAGTAGATGTTGAAGTTCTAATTGTAATTTAGTCAAACTTTCATTTTAAGGTATATAAAATGTATTCACATATACAAGATTAATCAAAACAGTTGATACACATGACTACATCAGTGAAAGCTTAAAGCAACTACAACAACAACAACAAACACTACAACCGCAACAACAACGAAAACAACAACAATAACAACACTTCAAAGGTAATAAAACAAAAGCTTAAGGCCTTACAACGTCCATTCGGGACATATCGAGAACGGCTTCCATGAAGAACGCTAAGCACACGCACGCACGCACGCACGCACGCACGCACGCACGCACGCACACACTGTGGTTACGGTTAACTCTAGTTTGTTTGCTGTAAGCTCTAAGCTTGAGGATCACGGAACGACAAGTTGTTAATGTTCTAATGTGGTAGGTGCGACGCAACCATGAACGTAGTTGGGGCGAAGCTCGGATTAATCATTATGTTGTATTGTGTTCAGTAACTTGACGTGGATAATATCATTGCATCAGGTATGCCGCTTGGCAAGATTTTGTGTGTTTTTGCGAGCGTTCGTGCGTGCGTACCTGTGTGTGTGTGTGTGTGTGTGTGTGTGTGTGTGTGTGTGTGTTTGTGTGTGGAATGTGTGAGTGAATGTTTGAATATGTGCATATGTGTACCTACGGATACGTTTTAGTACGTACGTACGTACGTACACTCTTATGTATACATACACGCATACACACACGCATTCACACCCGCGCATACATAGATGGTTGTGCATATACATACATACATACATACATACATGCATACATTGTACGTAAGCATATACAAACCTTGTACGTGTGCATTTATTCATCAATCTATATATCGGTAGTAGCCACAATACGTCAAATTGTTGATGCATACAACATCATATTAACTTTGTTGACGGTCGTTGAGCTTAGTCTTCTTAGGTATATTTGTGTTTCTCAAACGTGTGTTTTCTCTCCGACTTTCACAATGCACGGACAGCTTTTCCAGAAACGGAGATAGCTATTATATGAATATATGTATATTGTAATCGCACTCCTCCGCACAGTGCCAAGGGATTAGATGGAGTAAACTTGGGCTTACTGAACACATAACATAATTGACAGCCACGGAAATTCGATTAACGGGGACCATATGTCAACGTGAAGGCGTCAACAAGGAGGCCCTGATGTCGAAAAAAATAAAGGGCAAACACATTGCGTTAGTTAAGCGAGGAACGCAACGTCTATATATGTGAATTAAGAACACCGCAACATTATAAGTAGTATTTATTGTAGCAAGTAGCTAACATATGCATGCTATGTTAAGAATAGGCCGACGATGGCGCCCCATAACTATTTATTAATTATGGGTGGTTCCATACACGAGATGATCGGAACATTCAATGAACCGAAATAGCTTACTTTCAAAAGGCATTTTAAAAATCAATGTAAACATTATAGCCTCGCTCAGTGACATTAGTAGTTATAGGAGCGGAATGGGACCTCAAAAGAGCCGCCCAGTAAAGAGCAGCCCAGTAACTTCCGGTTTATCCTTATTATCGCCCACTAGAGAGAGCCCCAGTGACTTCTGGGTAGCCCCAGCGCCCCCTAGCGGTGACCTACATCCACCACGAGCGCCCCCTAGCGACTGGAGATAACCCTAACGGTCATAACCCCAACATGTTGACATGATCCCGACCTGTTGATCTCATGTGTGGTGACCCTTGGCCTCAGTAGTGACCGCTACCCTAACGTAGTGACCGCTACTCTATAACGTGAGCGCTACCCCGATCCTTGAGGAGTAATTTTATTCCAAGACATATAATCCCTGGTTCGAATGTGTGTGTGTGTGTGTGTGTGTGTGTGTGTGTGTGTGTGTGTGTGTGTGTGTGTGTGTGTGTGTGTGTGTGTGTGTGTGTGTGTCTGTGTGTGTGTGGTGACCTATGACCTGTACTGACCAGGTAGTGACCGTGACGATTCATACGTAGTAATTATAGGGTCATTAGTAATCAACTAATTAATAATAGGGTCGTTAATTATATCAACTATCAAAGGGGACTAATGGAGACGAGAAATCAACGCAACATGATAGGGTACGAGGGCACACGTATTTTATTGAGTATAATACAAGCAGCATGGCGATACATCAAGCGTGGTAGCATGTAATATCGCTACAACTACAACTACGATGAATATATATGAATCGACTTGCGTATGTTGACCATCGCGCCAGAGGTCGTGAGCTTAGGGGTGTTTCCACCTCGCCAGAGGCTCGAGGATGACGACGACGACGAGGCGACTTGCGGATGTTTACCATCACGCCAGAGGTCGCGAGCTTACGGGTGGTGCACCATCTCGCCAGAGGCTCGAACGATTATGTGGTGTACTGCTGCTATGAGCGATAATACAGTCTACCACAATATCGCAGCTGTTTTAAGCCAATCAAATACGCGGCAATCATTAACTACCGAATAGGTGCCGAATAGGTTGTTTGTATCATCAGTCTCTGTAAGATACACGATAGTAGGGTATACCCTTTTCAATAGTCTCATCCAAACGAACACTTCAACATCGTTATTGACCAGATTAGTGTGGAACATGTTTACGAAAGTCTTCATAGAAGAACCTTTACAACGAAACATTACATAAGCAACACAATATTGTCCGCAAACGTTAGACAGAGGACTCTGAAGCCTCTGGGTATTATGAGTCCATTCGGAACAGTGTTTGTTCAGGAAGGTGCGGAACGCTGCGTAACGAGGCGGCAGTCCGTACGAGCAGAAGTATTCGCCGCGTCCGTCGGCGTCCAGGTACAGCGCTATCCAATGTTCGCCTGGTTCGTCGCCGTTGTCGGTGTTGCACACGAAGGCTGCGGGCAGAGTGCCGTTTATCGTAGTGGGTAGTCCGTCTCTGGGTACGACGCCACGAAATATAGTTCTGGTGCATGGGTCCACTGCCAGTAGTCTAGCAATCTGCAGGGTGTCCATTTTAGTAGTCGTATATGATGTTGCGATTCTTGTCGATTTCCAGCACGGACTCGAGCTCGGCGTAGGCGACGACGTTCACGGTGTTCAGCAGCGCATTGCGGAAATGCACTTCTATGCGCAGGTTGCCCTTTTGTACTAGATGGAAGCAGGGACCATCGCACTGATCAGGGGTCAGGTCGAAACCGAAGAAGGTGTAGCCGTGTCGGTAGTCGCTACGAGTCAGTCCGTTCCCTTCGTCCTGCCACAACTTACCGGTCGACGAGAACAGACTCATGTAGCTCCTGACAAAGAGGTTGTCTTCGAAATTCGGCTGGAAAGGTTTGGAGTGTATCTGTCTTCCGTCCACGTACACCGCGAGGAAGCTGATGGCGTTGTTCTTGGCGTGAAACGGATTCTTGTCGTACGCTCCGTTGTAGGCATCGTTATCGATGCAGCACAGCACCAGACGTTTCGGCAGGGTGCCGAGGAACAGGTTCTCGTACGTGTGCGGACGAGTGCCGGCAGGAATGGAGTACACCTTGCACTCGACGGACCGCATCGGATACTTGACCGTGCTCTTCTCCAAAGCCTTGACGTGTGCTATCTGCACGCTGGGATTCACGGTGACTTTCTTTGCAAACAAGCAGGCATTGACTATTTGTATCTTGTAATCGGGGTTGGCTCCACCAGCCATGAGTGCAAAAGCAGGTTTACTACGCACCAGTCGGATCTTGACGTCGACGCCGTTGATGAGGAATTTATCCTGCAGAAAGAGGTCCACGTGGAGACGGCCCATCATATCGACAACACGGCTCCTCAGTATGTGCCCTCGTCGAGCCACGAACCCTTCGTTAGCTGCGGGTCCGTCGGCTATCTCGCAGGCGTCCATGTGGCCGTGTCCTTGTGCCACAGCTGACTCGTCAGTTGCGTGTCCTTGGCATCTGGGCCGTAGCTGAGCAACGTCTCTATGAAGGCGCGATACGCATACGTGTTGGTCGAAGGGGTCACGAGCGTATTGTTCAGGGAGACGTCGGCTTGACTGATCAGTGCATGCAGCCAGTTATTCACCGGTCCCACGGGATCGGCCAAGTCGAGATCGTCCCCGTTGGCTCGTGTCACCTTCGCCTGCACGTGCAGTAGCGTGTTGGCGAGATCCAGGTAATCGTCTCCCGATCCGGGTATGAGGAATTCTATGGGTCCACCCGAGTCCAGAGAGAACAAGGGCTGATGTTCTACTAGGTGACTGTCGATGATGCTGGTCTGAGTGGGGGGTACGGTAAAGAGATCCAGCTCGCTCTTGACCCCTTCACACGACTGTTTATGTACGAATGCCATCGTCGTCGAATATGTCGGCCTCGCGTTTCGTGGACGTCTGTCTCTTGCGTCGTCTCTTTGCTAAAGTGACTCCTTTCTTTGCCGGCGCGCGTTTTATACGTTTTCGAGGACGCACGCCAGGAACCACCATACGCATCAGATTCCTACCGGCATCTGTGACGCGTCGTTTGGTTGCCTTTTTTATGTTCTGTCCAGACATGACGTCGTCGGCTATGCGCACGCCGGTCTTCAACGCTCCCCTTCCCAACGCCACGGCACCTCTCTTGATGAGCGGCATGGCGCTGCGCAGCAGACCGGTGAAAAGATTACCTAGTCCATGTCCCCGCTGGTATTGAGCACCGGCGAAGTAGGGCAGCGCACCACCTGCCTGACGCGTGTAATACTCGTTGTAATTCATCTTCAGAACAGTCCGATCCTGCGCCGTCGAAAATGAAGTGTCACGGTCACTCTACCGTACTCGAATGGCACGCGCCGTCCTGTGTCGTCCCTTATATCTATTTCAATCGACTTGAAGTGCGAGTACAACAGAGGCACGTAGTGAATGTTAGTGAACCTGTCGGATACCGTTTCGCCGTGACTTCCGACAACCGGGAGGGCTCGCAACAAAGGCGCGACAGTGTCACCTACTATGCGAGACTCCACGACGTCCGTGTAAACGTATATGGTATCGAACCCTTGATTCATCTGCACCACGTGTTCGGCTTCTTTACGGTAGGTATAGGGACCATCGGGAGTGTCTTTGGGTGGCAAAAACACGGTGGCCGACGGTGTGAGACCGAGATTCCTTCCACCTTCCACCTTCTCGTTCGTTGTTATCGTCTCTGCTGTTGCCACCGCTGCTGTCATGATCGATCCTAGTACCGACGGTGCTGCTGCTGCTGACTGACTGGTGACCACCGTCGGTTCGAAATCTAACATTCTTGCCAACGCACTGAGACGATTTACAGTGAACTCGGTGCCTGGTGTCATGTGCATCGTCATTTTTGAGTGACGGGGCTGTAGGTCAACTTTGCTCGTATCTTATCCGTCGTCATACTGTCCAGTCCCCTGTTGACGTGATCCATCAATATCGCGGGAGACTTGTAATATCCAGCACTGATCCTTGCACTCGGGGTTAGACCCATAGCAATCGTCTCGTTAAGGAAGAACCAGTTGTCGTACTTTCCTATATTGTACAACGTATGCGGGTACTGTATTTCTGCCAACCCGCATTCCCACTCGCCAGTCAGATCGATAAGTCGAGGTAAGTCTGTGATGTAATGAGCCAACGTATTGTCGGGATACATCTTCATGGAAGCGTTGCTAGGCAGTGTCAGGTAGAAATCAGTCGCCATTACGTCTCAACGTGGGATTGGGGAGCAGGTAACCCAAAGAACTACTCAACAGAGCCGTCCACAGAGTAGAATTCTCGTGACCTGTGGTCAGATTGTAAATGCTTATGAGAATGACCGTAAACAAGATGAGCACCTGACACAGAAAGACTATTTCCTCTTTAGGACACACGGTACCGAACAGATGCCAAGGAGTGCTTCTGTCCTCTGCGTTCTGCGCGTCAGTACTGTCCTCTACTACTACTACTACTACTACGTCCTCTTGTTCCTCCTGTTCTACGAAGGTGAAGTCTCGTGTTGTCGTGTCATGTGTCATGTCTCGACTGAAGTCTTACCGAACGCGTGGCTAGTCTTTATAGTAGACTGCACCAGTGCCTTGGCATCGATCCAGCTGTTGAATTTGGAGCTGTAGCCGAACCATTTCACGAAAACTTGATTTCGTCCACCTACCTTGCGACGATCCAGGACCTCTTGCACGTAGAACAGTTTATCGGGGGGTACCAACACTTTCTGCAGCTCCATTTCGTAGAAGGTACTTTCCAGCACTTCGCCGAGATCGTCCTTCAATCGATACACGGGTGGAGCGGAGGGATGAACCTCGTGTATCGTGAAAATCTCTTCTCTCCAATTCGCCGTGTACCCCTTTTCGAACTTACCTTTGTACTTGCTGATACGTACGCGATCCGACACGCGCAACTTGGGCACGCCCTTACCATCGTGACCGTACAGTCGCTGCCACACCTTTTCCTGATTACGGTAACTCACCTGTGAAGGAGCCATGCCGATACTGCGGTGGGGGGTGTTGTTGTACGAATGCACCAGGTCCTGAAGGATGTCGAGGTATCGCCACGTCTGGTGTTTCGTGAAGTATCGCCACATGCGTGACTTCAACGTCCTGTTGAATCTTTCCACGATGCACGCCTTCGTCTCCGCGTTGTGCGTGGAGAAGTGATGGATGTTGTGCTTCTTCAATAGAGCCTGGACGGGTTTATTCAGAAATTCCTTTCCTTGGTCTGTCTGCAACGTCTTTGGCCAGCCTTTGCTGAACGTGCTGTCAAATGCCGCTACCAACGACGCCGCGGACTTGTTCTTCATGGGAACACACCAGGCCACTTTCGAGAAGACGTCGATCACCGTGAGGAGAAAGGTCATACCGTCGTTGTTCTTTTTCAAATGCGACAGGTCAACGAGATCGGCCTGCCACTGCTGATGCAGACCGCTCACGATGACGCGTCGTCTCTCGAAATGACGTCTAGCCGGCTTGTGTAGGGTATAGGCGTCCTGTTCCGACAACCATTCCGCGACATTTTTTCTTGATATGTGCGTGACGCGTCGCAAGGCATCGGGTCCGCCGTAACTACCTACCCTTTTCGGATCGAAGTAGACCGTCCTAAGGGCTCGTTCTTTCTTCGGTGCCATTAAAAGAGTTCCGATGGACTGACGGTTGTGACGTTTACTGCGCAGCACGGTGCGCAGCACGGTTCGTGACTAGTAAGAAAGAGTACGCTGACGTACACCAGAAGCCCCACTACCACACCCAAGACAATGACGAATGATCTATATTCTAGTACTGTGATCATACTCTGCAGAGCGACTGTTGTATACGATATCGCACTATGGCGTCAACAATCAAGTACAGTCCAACGCAAAATACTGTAACGATGACGGAACGGTAGTACGTGTCCTGTGGATCGTTCGACATCGCAGTGCACACTGAGCTGTGGACACGTGTTGCAACGACTTAAATGTCTTCCCAACTAGCCAATGACGTCAGTGCTTTGCGTTGACGTTCTGGAGGTGGGGTGAGCATGGAATGTTCCATTTGTCCGCGTCGACGAGCGAGGGGTGTCCAACTGAGCGATCTTCTTGCGCTACCACCACCAGAGCGAGGAGTAGCCGGTATTCGACGACGACCTGGAGTGGCTGTGGTCGGTGTCGGTGCCTGGCGTATGTAGTCTCTCCTGGCGACGTTACCGACCAACTCCATGGGCAGGTTCATGGCACGGAGTTGTCTTGCAAACGGTTGCCATCCCGTCGGATTGGTCTTTCTCTTGCGCAACACATCGTTCACGAGATCCACCACGTTACTTCCGGCGATGGGCACACCCTCGACATCGCAGTGCACACTGAGCTGTGGACACGTGTTGCAACGACTTAAATGTCTTCCCAACTAGCCAATGACGTCATATACTTCGGAGATCGCTCCCATTTGTGTGTCGGACAAAAATAGCCCTTACTGGTAGTACTACGCTGGACTCCAACAGAACACTGTGAGCATGCCAGATATACTACATCTCTCCTGCCGTGCGGTAGACACTATGGTTAACGGTGTTGGAAACTTGTATGTTCCATCGCTTACCTCCGACTGCAAACGCGTCAGGTTCATCATGTGCTCGTCATCGAAGAGCTGCTGTTGCGCGGTGGCGGCGTCCATATTGCTTCGGTAGAGTGAGAGAGAGAGACTGTCGAGTGAGTGAGTCGCTGCAAGAATCGTGTTATGACAGTTGCAGCTACGGGTCCCTTATATAGCGGTCCGGTTGCATGGCGCGTCTGTGTTATATTTACCAGCTGGCTCTCTGGTATGTATTGCGCAATCACCGCGCATTCCTATCGCTATGCGCGCCAGACTTTATGGCGCCTGTTTTTTTTCGAATGAACTCGCGACAATTCACGAGTATCTGGCCCAACACGTTCTGTCCACGCTGTCCAGTGTAAGTGGACATGCTCCAGTATCCCTCCCTACTTCTCACATTTTCCATTAACGGCGCTGGATATGTTTCTAATAATAGTTTGCGTAATGTCGTGTCGCGAAATTTAATAGCAACTAACGCTCTCATTACATATCGTCTCTGTTTGTTCCACTGCGCGCGTAACTCCTGTTTCTCTCGGATGGTCTTGCTTAGATATTTCGCCTGTAGTCCGGTTCTTGTGGCAAGCATTTTCTGCGCCGTGTCGACATCTCCATAAAAGATGCATTTCCTGTACTGGTATGCAGCTTCAACTGTGTTAAAAACATGACCCCATGCATGTATCCTACATGCGTAGAAATTGGATAGAAACGAGGTTTCTCCACGGAAGCATATAGCAGGAGGAGTCATTCTGATTTTATGCTGTTTAATGTTACATGCACTGTATTTATATACATAAAATGCATGCATAAATTAATGCATGCATATATATAAATTAATGCATGCATATATATAAATTAATGCATATGCATTTATGTCCACCAGTTTCCATGCAGCAATAAGTGCATGGTGTTTTTATGCGTAATAAATGAGCTTATCGAGGGAGGAGTTGTTTACTGTATCATGCAGAATGTCTGGAATCGATAAAACGTTGGTTGAGAACTGGTTGACTTTGTTTTTTACACGTGATAAATGAGATTTTGCTTTTAGTATCGATTCTCTGACACTTCTGTGACAGACTTATCGAAGATGTTTTTCGTTGTGAAGGATGACTTATTGTTCTAGTGGTTTTGGGAGTCGATTGTTAGCATTCCAGTTTAATAATAATTTTATTATGGGTGTTTTCTAACATAACTTTCTGACTTTGATGGATTTGTTATTGTGTTATAGCAGCTTATGTCAGCTGTCTGCATTGTTTAGCGTTTCCTATATAAAGCCGTTCTCAGACAAGGTATTTCTTTATACACTTACCGCCATTCTGCAACCGTCGTTCTGCTGCTGCTGTCGCTACCGTTGCCTATGACGTCATCACCATGCTGTCTAGCGTCGCTTTGTTTTCCGACTTGATGCAAGCCTACATCGAGATTGGCGTTGCGTTAAGCCTGATACTGTATCGATCGTAAGTACATATTGTCCGTGGCTGTTTGCTGATATGTACTCCTGTGTTTTTAAAAGGTTTTAAAAGCGTCTACATAACACACACAGTTTAACTTTAAGAGACATCTTTTATGCGTCTGTGACCTAGTTACAATGCCTCTTGCTAAGCGGCTGGTAGTCTGATTATAAATAGCACGCGCGCCGCGTCGGCCGAGCGAGGTCGCCAGGTCAGTCTTATCGGTTTTAGACGTCCTAGTTTCTACGCGCTTCTACTGCTGTCGGTGTAGCATTACATACGTCGTGGTGGATCCAAAGTACACCGCTCACAGCAGGTCTACTCATAGTTTATTATTAACAGATGTGCATGTGCTATTTAATGTATATACGATGCTTTTAACACAGTCCTTTACCAATGGCTCAATGTATCTTTCACTCTGGTTTTTCAGCTTCCATAGAATCCACTGGGCGTTTGTAATGAAAGAGTTACGTGATCGTACGCCGCTCGTAGTCAACGATGACATCGTCGACGATGGTTACCAGTCCGAGAGTTGGGACGACGAGTGCAATGACTACGCTGCATTTATAGACCACAGAAAATTATGGTCTACTGTCATGCAAGAAATGGAAAAGTCGTGTAGAGGGTGCACCAATGACGAAGGCAAGGTCATAAAACGACCTACAAAACTTATAGACAGACGCGGAAAGTCACTGCCGCAACTAAAATTGTATTGAAACAAGATGAACACTATATATTTACATGCTTTAATATGACTATTTTTAAATGAAATATATTTGCTTTAATATGATTAAATATATGGCAATTTTTAATATGAATTGATGTGTTTTAATATGATTTGATATGGCTATTTTTAAATGAAATAATGAACGCTATTTATATGCTTTAATATTGCTATTTTTAAATGAAAAGATATATGCTTTAATATGATTAAATTAGTACACACTCGCTTCGTTGTTTTGTTACACAGTGTTCTCCGTATTCGCTAGGTGGCAGGATTTTTAGCCTAAAGTGTTCTTTTGATCACAAAAACAGCCTTATTCAAGGCTAACGTAGCAAACTAATTAAAACTAAATTGTATGATGGCCCCGTGCAAACGACAGTTAAAGGCCACAAGGCACGTAATTTGTGGCAGTTGTAGTAACTGGGTAGATTTCGTCAAGTCTGGGTGCGAAAAGTCCTGGGCTGAGGTCCAGGCAGATAGTTTTAATTTTGAGTGTAGGGGATGCGCAAGGATGAAGGAAATAGAGGTGGAGTTGAAAGAGCTGAGACTGCTCGTTGTGGCAATGGTGGGAAGGGAACAGGGGAGTTGTGCCAGTAGTTCCGGTGAGGGAACAGTAGACGATAAAGTGGGGAAAGACACAAGAGATGCTAGGGAGAGCTCACCTCAGCCTGGGAGGAAGCTGAGAGGAGGGAAGGTGACAGGTCATAGGGAGACAGGACGTAAGGAGACGGGAAGGAAAGGAACGGGAGGGAAGACAACCGGGGTGAAGGAGAGGGGAGTAGGGGAGACAGGAGGGAAGGAGAAGGGAGTGGGGGAGACGGGAGGGAAGACAACCGGGGTGAAGGAGAGGGGAGTAGCGGAGACAGGAGGGAAGGAGACGGGAGTGGGGGAGACGGGAGGGAAAACAACCGGAGTGAAGGAGAGGGGAGTAGGGGAGACAGGAGGGAAGGAGACGGAAGGGAAGGGGTCAGGACAGAATGTGATGGAGGGGATCGAAAGGAAGAGTTATTCTGCAGCAGTGATAGAGGGGGTGAGGAAGAGAGCGAGGGTGTTTGTGGGGGATTCGATAGTTAGGAAGACCGACAGAGTCTTAAACAAGGGAGATGATGTGGTGGTCTGCTTGCCTGGAGCCAAAATAGAGGCGATAACTGAGAGGGTAAAAAACATCGTAGGCTCGGGTAAGGGTGGATCTGTTTTAGTACATGTAGGGACAAATAACGTAGAGAGGGAGGGTACAACTGCCATAGTTAGGAAATATAGGCAGTTGGTCAGAACACTAAAACAGACGCGGGTTGAGCAGGTAATACTGTCAGGTATTTTACCTGTGATGGGCAGGAGGGGTCATAAATATCGAAATTGTCGGGGGATGGCAATTAACATGTTAGTCCAGAGGCTGTGTAGGGAAGAGGAAGTTGGATTTGTGGATTTATGGGAAAGTTTTGTTGGGAGGGGTGATATGTACATGAAGGATGGGCTTCATTTAAGTGGAAAGGGGGCGGCAGTATTCGCGGACAAACTTTCAGCAGCAGTAGATAGCGACTTGGGTACAATGACAAATATTTTTGGAAGTAAACATTCTTTAAACTAGAAGTGCAGGGGGGTTACCTAGAGGTGTCTCAAGCAGAACAAAAGACCACTAGCACAGATAAACCAATATCAAATCATCCGAAAAACATCTCTGAAAAAGGTTATAGATGCGTATGTTTAAATGCAAGGAGCATAGTAAATAAGAAAAACGAATTAAACATTATGGTAGAAGATATTGACCCTCACATAATTGGTATAACTGAATCATGGGCCAACATAGATATAACAGATGCTGAATTAGGACTGACAGGATACGTAATGTTTAGGAAAGATCGAATAGGAAGAAGGGGCGGGGGAGTTATTTTATATGTTAAAGAATCTATTCAGGCTTATGAAATGAAACTAGAAAGGGAAGCAGATTGCGATGAAGCTGTTTGGTGCAAAATTGTTTCAGGAAATTCAAAATTAACTGTTGGATTAGTTTACCGAAGTCCTAACATAAACGAAGAGGACAACACGAAAATAAAAAACGCTATAAAGGAAGTTAGTAAAGGGGAATGTATCATAATGGGAGATTTTAACCATGGACACATACAATGGAATTCTCTAGAGAGCACAGGGATTGAGGATCAACAATTTCTATGTTTAATCCAGGATAGCTTTCTTACTCAGCACGTACTAGAACCAACCAGGGGAGAAAATGTATTAGATATAGTTTTGTCATCACAAAAAGAATTAGTGGACAATGTAAAAATATTTGAACCATTGGGTAATAGTGACCATAATCAAATACATTTTGACATCAATGTAAAATCAGAAAGTAAAAATAAGAAAACGTACAAGAGAAACTTCCACAAAGGTAACTACAAAGATATGAGAAAATACTTAGCACAGCTAGATTGGAATAACATGCTGATGAATAAGACTGCAATTGAATGTTGGAATATTCTAAAATATGAAATTGAGAGTATCATTGATAAATTTGTTCCCTTCCGAAAACAAGGAAAACGGTGTAGAAAGAAACACGTGTCAAAAGAGGCAATTAGAAAAATAATGCTAAAACAAACTATGTGGAGGGTTTATAGGCGTACCAGAAAGGAAGAAGACTATGCAAAATACAAAGAGGCACTTAATGCAGCTACAACTGAAATCAGACAATCTAAAAGAAGCTATGAGCAAAAACTGGCATGTAACATAAAAACTGACAGCAAGAGTTTTTATGCATATGTCAGAGTAAACAAAACGTACAAGACAAGGTTGGACCTCTAGAAGACAGTGCTGGAAATATAATATCACAGGGGTTTTTAATGGCGGAAGACCTAAATGGTTACTTCAGTTCAGTGTTTACAAAAGAAGATATTAGTTCATTACCAGTTGCTGATGCTAAATTTCAGGGGACTAAATCTGACTATTTAGGTCCGTTAGTTGTAACTCCAGAATTGGTAGCTAGGAAAATAAAGGCAATGAAGGATAACAAATCACCGGGAGTGGATGGGATTCCTCCAAAATTACTAATGGAAACAGTAGATCAAATCAGTATACCACTTGCAAGAGTATTCAACTTGTCATTAAAAGAGGGAGTTGTTCCGTTTGAATGGAAAGAAGCAAACATCATACCATTATTTAAAAAGGGTTCGAGAAATAAGTCAGAGAATTACAGACCAGTGAGTTTAACGTCAGTGATTTGTAAATTATTAGAAAGGTTAATTAAAGACCATATGGTGGACTTCCTCGTTAAGCATAAATTATTAAATTCATCTCAACATGGATTCCTTAAAGCGAGGTCATGCTTAACAAATGTGTTATGTTTTTGGAAGAAATCACTAAGTGGATAGACGAGGGATCGCCAGTAGATATTATCTACTTAGATTTTCAGAAAGCTTTTGACAAAGTGCCACATCAAAGATTGCTACTTAAATTAAAAGCCCATGGTATCGGGGATAGCATAACTGACTGGATAGAACAATGGCTGACTGACAGAAGACAACGAGTTGTAGTAGATGGCGAAGTTTCAAATTGGAAATCAGTTTTGAGTGGGGTACCTCAAGGATCAGTATTAGGACCTATATTATTCTTAATTTATATCAATGACTTGGACGACAGTATAACAAGTAACGTACTGAAATTTGCGGACGACACAAAACTGTTTAGAAAGGTTAATACTGATGGTGATAAACAACATTTACAAAACGATCTAGACAGATTAGTGAAATGGTCTGAGAAATGGCAGATGCTGTTCAATTTTGGGAAATGTAAATGCCTACATACAGGACATGGGAACTTGAATGTAAACTATAAAATGGGAGCTACTGTTCTTGGTACTACTGTAAAAGAAAAGGACTTAGGAGTTACAATAAGCGCTGATATGAAAGTTTCAGAGCAGTGTGGTATTGCAGCTTCAAAGGGTAATCAAATTCTTGGATTGATTAGAAGAAACATAACATACAAGGGAAAAAAGTTAATTATACCTCTTTATAAAGCAATAGTTAGACCTCATTTAGAATACTGTATACAAGCATGGAGACCATATCGTAAGAAGGATATAGATACGCTTGAACGCATACAAAGGAGAGCAACTAAAATGATTCCAGAACTTAGAGACCTTAGTTATGAAGAACGCCTGAAAGAATGTGGTTTAACAACTCTAGAGACAAGGAGGTTAAGAGGAGATCAGATTGAAGTTTTTAAGATATTGAATGGGTATGAAAATATTGATAGAAATATGTTTTTCTCACTCAAGAAGGATAGCAGAACTAGAGGACATGAGGTAAAATTAGTAAAGGATCAATGTAGATTGGACATCAGGAAGCACTCGTTCTCACAGAGGACAGTAAATGAATGGAACAAACTGTCTACAGATTGTGTAACTGCTAGCAGCGTGAATATGTTTAAAAACAAGGTTGACACATATATCAGGAGGGCGGGTTATAAGTAGGTGAACATTGTTGGACTCTCGATAAGCCAATGGCTTCCTTGTCCACTTGCCATCTGGGCCTTTGGCTTGGATGGCAAATCTTGTTAAATCTTGTTAAATAAATATATGCCTATTTTTACATATTTATATTACTATATATGATTTTATGTGCTTTAATATGATTTGATATAACTATTTTTAACTGATTATATTACTATATTAATATGATTTTATGTACTTTAATATGATGTATCAAATAATTATATTACTATGACGTGCTTTAATATGATATATAGCTATTTTATATAGCTATTTTTATATATATTACTATGATGTATGGCTATTTTTATATATTAAATTTTGTGACTTCATGAGGTGTTGTGTCGGTTGGTGATAGGGTAACGCGGGCAACAACGAACCAACGGTTAGGGTATCGCGGACTACTTCGAACCAGGGATTATATGTCTTGGAATAAAATTACTCCTCAAGGATAGGGGTAGCGCTCACGTTATAGAGTAGCGGTCACTACGTTAGGGTAGCGGTCACTACTGAGGGCAAGGGTCACCACACATGAGATCAACAGGTCGGGATCATGTCAACATGTTGGGGTTATGACCGTTAGGGTTATCTCCAGTCGCTAGGGGGCGCTCGTGGTGGATGTAGGTTACCGCTAGGTGGCGCTGGGGCTACCCAGAAGTCACTGGGGCCCTCTCTAGTGGGCGATAATAAGGATAAACCGGAAGTTACTGGGCTGCTCTTTACTGGGCGGCTCTTTTGAGGTCCCATTCCGCCCCTATAACTACTGACATTACCTAAACAATGACTATACTAATTGATATAATAGGCACTCGTGGTGCGAGTTGTTCACAATGTATGCATCTGATAATATTATATGTAATGTAAGCATAAGTACAAAGGATACAACCTACTGAAACAGCAGTCCTATTCACATGTGTTCATCTGTAGTCCGTTGACATAAGTAACCTGCTCAGATATCAATCGTATGTGTTATTGTTCATCAGTAGGCCGGCTCATACACCATTCGTATTTATGATTGTTCAATAGTAAGTCGTTTACGTAAATAATCCGCTCAAATATTTGTCGTATTTATGTGTGTTCTCTAATGGGGTGTTAACTGCGATATCGGTATGTTGTCGTTGTCATAATGTACGTGATAACAATGACAACAGCTGCGACTTCGGTATTGTTGTCGTTGTCATAATATACGTGATAACAATGACAACACCTGCGATATCGGTATTGTTGTCGTTGTCATAATATACGTGATAGCATAGACATCAGCTGCGACTTCGGTATTGTTGTCGTTGTCATGATATACGTGATAACAATGACAACAGCTGCGACTTCGGTATTGTTGTCGTTGTCATAATATACGTGATAACAATGACAACAGCTGCGATATCGGTATTGTTGTCGTTGTCGGAATATACGTGATAACAATGACAACAGCTGCGACTTCGGTATTGTTGTCGTTGTCATAATATAGTGATAACATTGATAAAAGTTGCGATATCGGTATTGTCGTTGTCATAATATACGTGATAACAATGACAACAGCTGCGATATCGGTATTGTTGTCGTTGTCGTAATATACGTGAAAAAAGTGTTAACAGCTGTTACAGCTGTGTTTTTGTCGTTGTCATAGCAGACAGTAGCTTGATGCATGTACTACGTTGAATATCACTTACTACATTGCAATATTTATCATCATAAATCATTATTACTTTAATACCGGAAGTTTATAAACTGTTTCGCATGTTTGTGCCCATTTTAACTGCAGCTTTAAACATTAAACTTATTTTATCTTGCTTATTTATAATTACTTACTGCAGACACCCCATTAGAGATGTTGCTTTGTCAAAGCAGAGAACCTCCACGTACTCTTTCTGGCCATTCTTGCGATACTGCATCTATTTGTTTTAAACACATTTGGTCCCCGAATACATTTATTAAGCTTACACAATATGTATACTTTTATTCAGTATTTGGTTACTGTGAATTTTCCTGTTTTGGTGGAAGACAAATACATAAAATTACCTTTCAAGCATTTGTTTTCGAGGTATATGCTTTATAACCTAAACTGACATGATGGGCACATTTACAATTATTTGTGACGTCCGAGTGTCAAACATTATACGGCAGAATCACAAGACTGGGAAGAAAGACAAAATGCATCCTGTGTCATGCAGTGTCTGCAGTAGGATCTGATCAATCACCAACATAAAATATATTAACTGTTTAAATTGAGTAGTTTAAAATGGGCATTAACATACGAAACAGCGTATACCTTTTTGTGCTAAGGCAATTTGATTAATAATTATAAATATTGCAATTCACGAGTACAAACTTTCTAAGAGTTTTATTTGTCCGATATTTACCCTTCTTACGAACATACGAATTACCCTTTGTAGTTATTACGTACCACTGCCCGCAACACTACATAAACAATTACGTGCAATTGTTGACAAAGTGAAGCCGTTTTTATTCGATAGTCCAAAGTTACGTTACACAAAGGCAATGCATCGCTAGACGTTACTATAACCGCCGGTGTCACGTCGCAAATTCGAGAGTTGGAATGAAGCAATCAAAATATTGACTGGCAACACCAAGTACCAAGTCATAAATGGATATTTCTGTGATAATGTTGTGTATCCTGACATTTGGTGTACATAAATAACAAGCGTCCGATGATATAATGTTGTTAATTCGTTAATTAATAAGTATAATGGGGTTTGTGCAGTCAGTTGTGATTAATCGAAAACATAAAATAAGTTAAACGCTTAAATGATGCACTTGATGTTATTGAGATACTAAACAGTGTTTGCTGGGTGAGTATTGCCGTTTAAGCATAATTGCATTTAACTATATATTTAGTGCAGCAATGCAACTATCAATCTCAAAATAAGTGTTTCAGTTAAATAACTACAACGCGTCCAGGGACACAATGTGGTGCATTCATGATCTCGCATTGACCAATTTGGGGAACTATTTTTAAAATTACTTAATGTTTAACAAAGAATCCAATATTTTGTCTGGGAACTGATATACAGGGACTAAAGTGTGTCTTCACAACTGCCACATAAATCACATCAACGTATTACAACAAATAAGGTAAGTGCTGAAATTATGCAATTTAATCATTATGTTATTGAACTACAACAAAGTGTTTGCAGTGTAAGAATTGCCATTAAAGAGTAATTACGTATAATTATGTATTTAGTGCAGCAAAGCAAATATCAATCTCATTTAAATATAGGCGAATTTATGGAAAAAATGTATTTCTAGTAACTTAATGTGTAAGAAATTGTATTTTTGGCACCGATCTTCTAAACTGCCACATAATGCTTGAATATTGAAAAAAAATAGTTCATGTTGGCAAGTTTTGCCTCGCGGTAACGACCATAGTAGTTTTAGTGATGGTCTCAATCAATATCTCACTCACTCACGCACCCTCCCACCCACCTGCCACCCACCCACTCACCCACTAACTCACCCACCCAAATCCATCCACCCATTCACTCACTCACTCACTCACTCACTCACTCACTCACTCACTCGCTGATTTCCTCGCTCGCTCTCTCGCTCACTCACTCACTCACTCACTCACTCACTCACTCACTCACTCACTCACTCACTCACTCACTCACTCACTCACTCACCCACACACCCATTCGCTCATACGCTCACTCGCTCAATCGCTCTCCCATTCATTCATTCACTCACTCACTCACTTGCTGTCTCGCTCACTCGCCCACTAACTCACTCACTCTTTCACAAGATTTAACAAGATTTAACAAGATTTGCCATCCAAGCCAAAGGCCCAGATGGCAAGTGGACAAGGAAGCAATTGGCTTATCGAGAGTCCAATAATGTTCATTTACTTATAACCCGCCCTCCTGAGATATGTGTCAACCTTGTTTTTAAACATATTCACGCTGCTAGCAGTTACACAATCTGTAGACAATTTGTTCCATTCATTGATTGTCCTCTGTGAGAACGAGTGCTTCCTGATGTCCAATCTACATTGATCCTTTACTAATTTTACCTCATGTCCTCTAGTTCTGCTATCCTTCTTGAGTGAGAAAAACATATTTCTATCAATATTTCCATACCCATTCAATATCTTAAAAACTTCAATCTGATCTCCTCTTAACCTCCTTGTCTCTAGAGTTGTTAAACCACATTCTTTCAGGCGTTCTTCATAACTAAGGTCTCTAAGTTCTGGAATCATTTTAGTTGCTCTCCTTTGTATGCGTTCAAGCGTATCTATATCCTTCTTACGATATGGTCTCCATGCTTGTATACAGTATTCTAAATGAGGTCTAACTATTGCTTTATAAAGAGGTATAATTAACTTTTTTCCCTTGATTAATAATTATAAATATTGCAATTCACGAGTACAAACTTTCTAAGAGTTTTATTTGTCCGATATTTACCCTTCTTACGAACATACGAATTACCCTTTGTAGTTATTACGTACCACTGCCCGCAACACTACATAAACAATTACGTGCAATTGTTGACAAAGTGAAGCCGTTTTTATTCGATAGTCCAAAGTTACGTTACACAAAGGCAATGCATCGCTAGACGTTACTATAACCGCCGGTGTCACGTCGCAAATTCGAGAGTTGGAATGAAGCAATCAAAATATTGACTGGCAACACCAAGTACCAAGTCATAAATGGATATTTCTGTGATAATGTTGTGTATCCTGACATTTGGTGTACATAAATAACAAGCGTCCGATGATATAATGTTGTTAATTCGTTAATTAATAAGTATAATGGGGTTTGTGCAGTCAGTTGTGATTAATCGAAAACATAAAATAAGTTAAACGCTTAAATGATGCACTTGATGTTATTGAGATACTAAACAGTGTTTGCTGGGTGAGTATTGCCGTTTAAGCATAATTGCATTTAACTATATATTTAGTGCAGCAATGCAACTATCAATCTCAAAATAAGTGTTTCAGTTAAATAACTACAACGCGTCCAGGGACACAATGTGGTGCATTCATGATCTCGCATTGACCAATTTGGGGAACTATTTTTAAAATTACTTAATGTTTAACAAAGAATCCAATATTTTGTCTGGGAACTGATATACAGGGACTAAAGTGTGTCTTCACAACTGCCGCATAAATCACATCAACGTATTACAACAAATAAGGTAAGTGCTGAAATTATGCAATTTAATCATTATGTTATTGAACTACAACAAAGTGTTTGCAGTGTAAGAATTGCCATTGAAGAGTAATTACGTATAATTATGTATTTAGTGCAGCAAAGCAAATATCAATCTCATTTAAATATAGGCGAATTTATGGAAAAAAAGTATTTCTAGTAACTTAATGTGTAAGAAATTGTATTTTTGGCACCGATCTTCTAAACTGCCACATAATGCTTGAATATTGAAAAAAAATAGTTCATGTTGGCAAGTTTTGCCTCGCGGTAACGACCATAGTAGTTTTAGTGATGGTCTCAATCAATATCTCACTCACTCACGCACCCTCCCACCCACCTGCCACCCACCCACTCACCCACTAACTCATCCACCCAAATCCATCCACCCATTCACTCACTCACTCACTCACTCACTCACTCACTGATTTTCTCGCTCGCTCTCTCGCTCACTCACTCACTCACTCACTCACTCACTCACTCACTCACTCACCCACACACCCATTCGCTCATACGCTCACTCGCTCAATCGCTCTCCCATTCATTCATTCACTCACTCACTCACTTGCTGTCTCGCTCACTCGCCCACTAGCTCACTCACTCTTTCACAAGATTTAACAAGATTTAACAAGATTTGCCATCCAAGCCAAAGGCCCAGATGGCAAGTGGACAAGGAAGCAATTGGCTTATCGAGAGTCCAATAATGTTCATCTACTTATAACCCGCCCTCCTGAGATATGTGTCAACCTTGTTTTTAAACATATTCACGCTGCTAGCAGTTACACAATCTGTAGACAATTTGTTCCATTCATTGATTGTCCTCTGTGAGAACGAGTGCTTCCTGATGTCCAATCTACATTGATCCTTTACTAATTTTACCTCATGTCCTCTAGTTCTGCTATCCTTCTTGAGTGAGAAAAACATAGTTCTATCAATATTTTCATACCCATTCAATATCTTAAAAACTTCAATTTGATCTCCTCTTAACCTCCTTGTCTCTAGAGTTGTTAAACCACATTCTTTCAGGCGTTCTTCATAACTAAGGTCTCTAAGTTCTGGAATCATTTTAGTTGTTCCCCTTTGTATGCGTTCAAGCGTATCTATATCCTTCTTACGATATGGTCTCCATGCTTGTATACAGTATTCTAAATGAGGTCTAACTATTGCTTTATAAAGAGGTATAATTAACTTTTTCCCTTGTATGTTATGTTTCTTCTAATCAATCCAAGAATTTGATTACCCCTTGAAGCTGCAATACCACACTGCTCTGAAACTTTCATATCAGCGCTTATTGTAACTCCTAAGTCCTTTTCTTTTACAGTAGTACCCAGAACAGTATCTCCCATTTTATAGTTTACATTCAAGTTCCCATCTCCTGTATGTAGGCATTTACATTTCCCAAAATTGAACAGCATCTGCCATTTCTCAGTCCATTTCACTAATCTCTCTAGATCGTTTTGTAAATGTTGTTTATCACCATCAGTATTAACCTTTCTAAACAGTTTTGTGTCATCCGCAAATTTCAGTACGTTACTTGTTATACTGTCGTCCAAGTCATTGATATATATTAAGAATAATATAGGTCCTAATACTAACTCACTCACTCACTCACGCATTCATTCGCTCACTCAGGCATGGGTTTGTTCATTAATGCCATCTCATAAAGCCTTTATCGGAGTACCATCAAATAGACTGCATGGAAAAGAAAGGGAGATGCTCACGATCCTGGAAAATACCGAGGTATTAAATTGCTGAGTCACTTTCTGAAGATGTTATAGAGTTTTCTGGATGGATGTATAAGGAGGATAGTGGAGGGTGAATGGGACAAGAACAGTAAGGTTTCAGAAGACGGAGAGAGACTGGGGACGGGATGTTCACTTTAAGACAACTGGTGGAAAAGAAACTGGAGGGACAGTAATATCTGGCTCTTCGATTCATAGACCTAGAAAAGGCATACGAAATAGTTCCAAGAGATATGGTCACGACCACGTTGAGGTGGATGGGTGTACCAGAGGCGGAGATGAGAATGGTCGAAGGAACATATGAAGAGACAAAATGTAGAGTAGTATGCGCACCGGGAATATCGGATATATTCAGATTTGACACCGGCTTGCAGTGGCGGAGGTGATAAGCAGGAATGCGAGTAATAGAGAGATTCTCCGAAAATTGCTATACGCTGAAGACCTGGCAGTAGTAGCGGCCAGTGAGGCAGACCTGGCAGTAGTAGCGGCCAGTGAGGCAGACCTGGCAGTAGTAGCGGCCAGTGAGGCAGACCAGGCAGTAGTAGCGGCCAGTGAGGCAGACCTGGCAGAAGTAGCGGCCAGTGAGGCAGACCTGGCAGTAGTAGCGGACAGTGAGGCAGACCTGGCAGTAGTAGCGGCCAGTGAGGCAGACCTGGCAGTAGTAGCGGCCAGTGAGGCAGACCAGGCAGTAGTAGCGGCCAGTGAGGCAGACCTGGCAGAAGTAGCGGCCAGTGAGGCAGACCTGGCAGTAGTAGCGGCCAGTGAGGCAGACCTGGCAGTAGTAGCGGCCAGTGAGGCAGACCTGGCAGTAGTAGCGGACAGTGAGGCAGACCTGGCAGTAGTAGTGGACAGTGAGGCAGACCTTCAAGAACGGTTGGTAGACTGGAAGGAACGTTTTAACAAACATCTCAGGCACATACATTTTACTCAGCGTTTTTCATTTTGTGCTTCTTAATAACGTTCAAGAAAGCTTAACTGTCTGTGTCGTGTAGCATGCCGATGGGTTTTCGGTGCTCAATGTTATTCGAATTATCGGTACACTGTCTACTTCAACGTCGGAACAAGATTTAACAAGATTTAACAAGATTTGCCATCCAAGCCAAAGGCCCAGATGGCAAGTGGACAAGGAAGCCATTGGCTTATCGAGAGTCCAACAATGTTCACCTACTTATAACCCGCCCTCCTGATATATGTGTCAACCTTGTTTTTAAACATATTCACGCTGCTAGCAGTTACACAATCTGTAGACAATTTGTTCCATTCATTTATTGTCCTCTGTGAGAACTGGTGTCCAATCTACATTGATCCTTTACTAATTTTACCTCATGTTCTCTAGTTCTGCTATCCTTCTTGAGTGAGAAAAACATATTTTTATCAATATTTTCATACCCATTCAATATTTTAAAAACTTCAATCTGATCTCCTCTTAACCTCCTTGTCTCTAGAGTTGTTAAACCACATTCTTTCAGGCGTTCTTCATAACTAAGGTCTCTAAGTTCTGGAATCATTTTAGCTGCTCTCCTTTGCATGCGTTCAAGCGTATCTACATCCTTCTTCTCCATGCTTGTATACAGTATTCTAAATGAGGTCTAGCTATTGCTTTATAAAGAGGTATAATTAACTTTTTTCCTTTGTATGTTATGTTTATAATCAATCCAAGAATTTGATTACCCTTTGAAGCTGCAATACCACACTGCTCTGAAACTTTCATATCAGCGCTTATTGTAACTCCTAAGTCCTTTTCTTTACAGTAGTACCCAGAACAGTATCTCCCATTTTATAGTTTACATTCAAGTTCCCATCTCCTGTATGTAGGCATTTACATTTCCCAAAATTGAACAGCATCTGCCATTTCTCAGACCATTTCACTAATCTGTCTAGATCGTTTTGTAAATGTTGTTTATCACCATCAGTATTACCCTTTCTAAACCGTTTTGTGTCATCTGCAAATTTCAATACGTTACTTGTTATACTGTCGTCCAAGTCATTGATATAAATTAAGAATAATATAGGTCCTAATACTGATCCTTGAGGTACCCCACTCAATACCGATTTCCAATGTGAAACTTCTCCATCTACTACAACTCGTTGTCTTCTGTCAGTCAGCCATTGTTCTATCCAGTCAGTTATGTTTTCCCCGATACCATGGGCTTTTAATTTAAGTAGCAATCTTTGATGTGGCACTTTGTCAAAAGCTTTCTGAAAATCTAAGTAGATAATATCTACTGGCGATCCCACGTCTATCCACTTATTTGTTAAGCATGACCTCGCTTTAAGGAATCCATGTTGAGATGAATTTAATAATTTATGCTTAACGAGGAAGTCCACCATATGGTCTTTAATTAACCTTTCTAATAATTTACAAATCACTGACGTTAATCTCACTGGTCTGTAATTATCTGACTTATTTCTCGAACCCTTTTTAAATAATGGTATGATGTTTGCTTCTTTCCATTCAAACGGAACAACTCCCTCTTTTAATGACAAGTTGAATACTCTTGCAAGTGGTATATTGATTTGATCTACTGTTTCCTTTAGTAATTTTGGAGGAATCCCATCCACTCCCGGTGATTTGTTATCCTTCATTGCCTTTATTTTCTTAGCTACCAATTCTGGAGTTACAACTAACCGTCCTAAATATTCAGATTTAGCCCCCTGAAATTTAGCATCAGCAACTGGTAATGAACTAATATCTTCTTTGGTAAACACTGAACTGAAGTAACCATTTAGGTATTCCGCCATTAAAAACCCCTGTGATATTATATTTCCAGCACTGTCTTCTAGAGGTCCAACCTTGTCTTGTACGTTTTGTTTACTCCTGACATATGCATAACAACTCTTGCTGTTATTTTTTTATGTTATATGCCAGTTTTTGCTCATAGCTTCTTTTAGATTGTCTGATTTCAGTTGTAGCTGCATTAAGTGCCTCTTTGTATTTTGCATAGTCTTCTTCCTTTCTGGTACGCCTATAAACCCTCCACATAGTTTGTTTTAGCATTATTTTTCTAATAGCCTCTTTTGACAAGTGTTTCTTTCTACAAAGTTTTCCTCGTTTTCGGAAGGGAAAAAATTTATCGATGATACTCTCAATTTCATATTTTAGAGTATTCCAACATTCAATTGCGGTCTTATTCATCAGCATGTTATTCCAATCTAGCTGTGCTAACTATTTTCTCATATCTTTGTAGTTACCTTTGTGGAAGTTTCTCTTGTACGTTTTCTTATTTTTACTTTCTGATTTTACATTGATGTCAAAATGTATTTGATTATGGTCACTATTACCCAATGGTTCAAATATTTTTACATTGTCCACTAATTCTTTTTGTGATGACAAAACTATATCTAATACATTTTCTCCCCTGGTTGGTTCTAGTACGTGCTGAGTAAGAAAGCTATCCTGGATTAAACATAGAAATTGTTGATCCTCAATCCCTGTGCTCTCTAGAGAATTCCATTGTATGTGTCCATGGTTAAAATATCCCATTATGATACATTCCCCTTTACTAACTTCCTTTATAGCGGTTTTTTTTATTTTGTGTTGTCCTCTTCGTTTATGTTTGGACTTCGGTAAACTAATCCAATAGTTAATTTTGAATTTCCTGAAACAATTTTGCACCAAACAGCTTCATCGCAATCTGCTTCCCTTTCTAGTTTTATTTCATAAGCCTGAATAGATTCTTTAACATATAAAATAACTCCCCCGCCCCTTCTTCCTATTCGATCTTTCCTAAACATTACTTATCCTGTCAGTCCTAATTCAGCATCTGTTAAATCTATGTTGGCCCATGATTCAGTTATACCAATTATGTGAGGGTCAATATCTTCTACCATAATGTTTAATTCGTTTTTCTTATTTACTATGCTCCTTGCATTTAAACATACGCATCTATAACCTTTTTCAGAGATGTTTTTCGGATGATTTGATATTGGTTTATCTGTGCTAGTGGCCTCTTGTTCTGCTTGAGACACCTCTAGGTAACCCCCCTGCACATCTAGTTTAAAGAATGTTTACTTCCAAAAATATTTGTCATTGTACCCAAGTCGCTATCTACTGCTGCTGAAAGTTTGTCCGCGAATACTGCCGCCCCCTTTCCACTTAAATGAAGCCCATCCTTCATGTACATATCTGCCCTCCCAACAAAACTTCCCCATAAATCCACAAATCCAACTTCCTCTTCCCTACACAGCCTCTGGACTAACATGTTAATTGCCATCCCCCGACAATTTCGATATTTGTGACCCCTCCTGCCCATTACAGGTAAAATCCCTGACAGTATTACCTGCTCAACCCGCGTCTGTTTTAGTGTTCTGACTAACTGCCTATATTTCCTAACTATGGCTGTTGTACCCTCCCTCTCTACGTTATTTGTCCCTACGTGTACTAAAACAGATCCACCCTTACCCGAGTCTACGATGTTTTTTACCCTCTCAGTTATCGCCTCTATTTTGGCTCCAGGCAAGCAGGCCACCACATCATCTCCCTTGTTTAAGACTCTGTCGGTCTTCCTAACTATCGAATCCCCCACAAACAGGTTACCTTAAAATATTTCTATGCTTCGGACAATGACCCTACTCATGGTCTACCAGTGTCGGTCCAGAGTCGGCTCCAAAACCGTTTTAGAGCATAATCGACAGCCATATAGTGGACCATCAGCCCATAGCCTCTCTCACCTCGGACCGATAGAATTCTTGATACCCGTATCGGGAGACGATTACCTGGATTTCGCCAACACGTTGGTACACGTTCAAGCGAAGGTGACCCGAGCCGACGGAGTGTGTATCAATTTAATGACATACCACCAACTGAAGTGGCTGTGTCACATCAAGCGACGCGCCTTACATCCACTTCGTCGTTCACAAAGACAGTAAAAACGGCGGTTACGTGCGCAGCCTCGATTAAGAGTTTTAATCGTCCTGTAGCATTGCATAATATAATATAAGAAGCCCCCCCTTACCCCGTTGTTATGGCGGGCAACATAACACATTGATGTGATTTATGACACTATGACACTATAATTACAATTATCTTACAAAGTAAGTAACAATAAATAAATGTCCACAACTTCGCCAAAACGAAATGATGGAGCAACCACATTTGGGCATCGGACACTGTTTGTTTTCATAAACGCAATTATAATTTTAATTTATATAGAGTTGTTTAGCTGGATGTGTTTACCGCACTAAACATATATTTAAATATAATTATGGTTCATGTTTTACGGTTCTGGGTCGGCCGCGATAAACATGGACTCAGTCCGTTTGGAAGTAGGCAGACATTGTTTGGTTTACCGATAAACATGGAGTCCGTCCGTTTGGAAGTAGGCAGATATTGTTTGGTTTACCGATAAACATGGAGTCCGTCCGTTTGGAAGTAGACAGACATTGCTTGGTTTACCGATAAACATGGAGTCCGTCCGTTTCGAAGTAGGCAGACATTGCTTGGTTTACCGATAAACATGGAGTCCGTCCGTTTGGAAGTAGACAGACATAGCTTGGTTTACCGATAAACACGGAGTCCGTCCGTTTGGAAGTAGGCAGACATTGCTTGGTTTACCGATAAACATGGAGTCCGTCCGTTTGGAAGTAGACAGACATGGCTTGGTTTACCGATAAACATGGAGTCCGTCCGTTTGGAAGTAGGCAGACATTGCTTGGTTTACCGATAAACATGGAGTCCGTCCGTTTGGAAGTAGACATACATTGCTTGGCTTACCGATAAACATGGAGTCCGTCCGTTTGGAAGTAGACAGACATTGCTTGGCTTACCGATAAACATGGAGTCCGTCCGTTTGGAAGTAGACAGATATTGCTTGGTTTACCGATAAACATGGAGTCCGTCCTTTTGGAAGTAGACAGACATTGCTTGGTTTAATGATAAACATGGAGTCCGTCCGTTTGGAAGTAGACAGACATTGCTTGGTTTACCGATAAACATGGAGTCCGTCCGTTTGGAAGTAGACAGACATTGCTTGGTTTACCGATAAACATGGAGTCCGTCCTTTTGGAAGTAGACAGACATTGCTTGGTTTACCGATAAACATGGAGTCCGTCCGTTTGGAAGTAGACAGACATTGCTTGGTTTACCGATAAACATGGAGTCCGTCCGTTTGGAAGTAGACAGACATTGCGTGGTTTACCGGCGCCTCCTTGTTTAAGCGTAGGACGTGGCTGAAGAGGCGTCATCGCTTGACAATCATGTGCGTATTTAACGGCGCCGACACCGTTCATACAACTTGACGTTGCTTATTCTCTGAGGCCAGTGAATCCCGATGAGTGAGCGGAGCTGCTTGGGATGGAAGGCATCTAGTGTCTCCGTGTCCGACCCCTTCAGGCACCACGTACCCGCGTTGTACGGTAACAATACAATGCATAGAATATATGCATATAACAGGAACCCTTAAGTACTCTTAAATTACAATACAGATGTTCATTAATCAATGAACATCAATATTGGCTATGTGGTAATGTTTTGGAATTTCGGTCGATGGGACGGGCCTTGAAACCTCGTATTGCCGTTTCAAGACTTGGGCAATTTCGTTCATCCTACATTGCTTTTGTCTTTCCAAAGAGATAATAAACCCGTTTGTCCTTCCTGCCTAGTATCTATGTAGTATCCCAGGTAAATGGAAACAAAATACAGTGTGGACTCATTGACTCTAGAGTAGGACTATCTTAAATAAACCGTCATGTAACCACGCGATGTCTGGTTATCACGGTCGACCCAGAACCGGCCTCCCCACCACGCCCGACACCGACCTGCAGCAGATTGGTATGCGACTGAAGACCAGGGCCGACCAGGAGCAGCTGCGTCGGATCGCCATAGACAAAACCAAGTGGCGCTAACTGCACAGAACAATATAAGAGAAGCGGTGTAAGCAGTGTAAGCGGTGTAAGCGGTGTAAGCGGTGTAAGCGGTGTAAGCGGTGTAAGCGGTGTAAGCGGTGTAAGCGGTGTAAGAGGTGTAAGCGGGCGTAAGAACCAGCTGCTCGCGCAAACTGACTGTCGTAACTGTAAAATATAATTTTAATAAAAATAAAAAGAATAAACAAACAAAAGATAATCAACACTAGAAGGCTTAATTGTTTCATAGTGACTCAAACCAAACACTAGTCGGTAAAGAAATTTTAATATGGCGAGAAGCATATGCTGCCCAATTCTAAAATTAATGTATAATTTCGAAATATTAGTGCTACTGTATTTGCTATGTAGTCCTTAGAATAATATAAATTAGTAGCGGTGTCTTGCAGTCAGCTGTACGACATTAGTAGAAGCTTTACATTGTTTGGCAGTACACGACGCATTCCAAATCTTCACGGTCGCTCTACAGCGGACTTGGACGGAATGTCCATTGGAGTTCAACATCTCACTTTCTGAAATAAAACGTGTGACTTTGTACTAAAAGTAACCTTGTCAAGCAAGTAATATTTAGGTAAATAGTACTTGGCAAATTTCAATATCGCTATTTTGACAAAGAAACTTTTTTTATGCATTGACTAAAGCTGGAAAGAAATTGTATCTTTGGCAACGATCTTCTAAACTGCCGCATAATGCTTGAATGATGAAAACAATAGTTCATGTTGGCAAGTTTTGCCTCGCGGTAACGACCATAGTAGTTTTAGTGATGGTCTCAATCAATATCTCACTCACTCACGCACCCTCCCACCCACCTGCCACCCACCCACTCACCCACTAACTCATCCACCCAAATCCATCCACCCATTCACTCACTCACTCACTCACTCACTCACTCACACACTCACTCACTCACTCACTCACTCACTCACACTCTCTCACACTCCCATTCGCTCATACGCTCACTCGCTCAGTCGCTCTCCCATTCATTCATTCATTCACTCATTCACTTGCTGTCTCGCTCACTCGCCCACTCACTCTTTCACTGACTGACTGACTCATCACTCATTCATTCATTCACGCATGGATTTGTTCATTAGTGCCATCTCATAAAGCCTTTATCGGAGTACCATCAAATAGACTCTATGGAAAGAAAGGGAGATGTTCACGATCCTGGAAAGTATCAATTTGCTGAGTCATTTTTTAAAGATGTGACAGAGGATTCTGGATGGAAGGATAAGGAGGATAGTGGAGGGTGAATGGGACAAGAACAGTAAGGTTTCAGAAGACGGAGAGACACTGGGGACGGGATGTTCACGTTGAAACAACTGGTGGAAAAGAAACTGGAGGGACAGTAATATATGGCTCTTCGATTCATAGACCTAGAAAAGGCATACGACAGAGTTCCAAGAGATATGGTCACGACCACATTGAGGTGGATGGGTGTCCAAGAGGCGGAGGTGAGAATGGTCGAAGGAACATATGAAGAGACAAAATGTAGAGTAGTATGCGCACCGGGAATATCGGATATATTCAGATTTGACACCGGCTTGCAGTGGCGGAGGTGATCAGCAGGAATGCGAGTACAAGAGAGATTCTCCGAAAATTGCTATACGCTGACGACCTGGCAGTAGTAGTGGACAGTGAGGCAGACCTGGCAGTAGTAGCGGACAGTGAGGCAGACCTGGCAGTAATAGTGGACAGTGAGGCAGACCTGGCAGTAGTAGTGGACAGTGAGGCAGACCTTCAAGAACGGTTGGTAGACTGGAAGGAACGTTTTAACAAACATCTCCAGCACATGAAGTTTACTCAGCGTTTTTCATTTTGCGCTCCTTAATCACGTTCAAGAAAGCTTAACTGTCTGTGTCGTGTAGCATGCCGATGGGTTTACGGTATTCAATGTTATTCGAATTATCGGTACACTGTCTACTTCAACGTCGGAAGGAGGTTACCTTAAAATATTTCTATGCTTCGGACATTGACCCTACTCATGGTCTACCAATGTCGGTCCAGAGTCGACACCAAAACCGTTTCAGAGCATAATCGACAGCCATATAGTGGACCATCACCCATGGCCTCTCTCGCCTCGGGTGGACCGATATAATTCTTGATACCCGGATCGGGAGACGATTACCTGGATTTCGCCAACACGTTGGTACACGTTCAAGCGAAGGTGACCCGAGCCGACGGAGGTGACCTCGATTTGGTCGATCCCGTGGGTCCGGTGAATAACTGGCTGCATTCGCTGTTCGGTCAAGTTGACGTCTACCTGAACGGTAAGCTGGTGACCCGTTCGACCAACACGTATCCGTATCGCGCTTACATAGAGACGCTGCTGAGTTACGGCGACGACGCCAAAGTCACGCAACTGACGAGTCAGCTGTGGCACAAGGACACGGCCACTCGCATGGATGCCGTCGAGATCGCCGACGGAGCCGCAGCTAACACAGGGTTCGTGGCTCGACGAGCGAACATCGTGCGGAGTCTTGTCGTCGACATGATGGGCCGTCTCCACGTGGACCTGTTCCTGCAGAATAAATTCTTGATCAATGGCGTCGATGTCGAGATACGACCGGTGCGAAGCAAGAAGGCGTTTGCGTTCATGGCTGGCGGGGCCAACCCCGACTACAAGATAAACATCATCAATGCCATCTTATTCGCAAAGAAGGCCGCCCTGAATCCGACCGTACAGATGTTGACCATCAAGACCCTCGAGAAGAGAACGGCCATGTATCCGATGCGGTCCGTCGACTGCAAGGTGTACTCCATTCCAGCTGGTACTCGATCGAACACGCACGAGAACCTGTTCCTCGGTACCCTGCCGAAACGTCTGGTGCTGTGCTGCATCGATAACGAAGCGTAGAACGGTACGTATGACAAAAATCCGTTTCACGCCAACAACAACAACATCAACTCCGTCGCCGTGTATGTTTCATCAGGAGCTACATGAACCAGTTATCATCGACCGGTAAGGTGTGGCAGGACTTGGGAAACGGACAGTCCCGCAGCGACTTCCGGCACTGATACACCTTCTTCGGTTTTGACCTGACCCCCGACATGCGATGGCGCTGTGAACGTCATCCCTACGCCAGTTCGAGTCCGTGCAGGAAATAGACAAGAGTCGCAACATAATCTACAACTACTGAGATGGACACTCTGCAGATCGCCAGACTATTAGCGATGGACCCGCGCACTAGATAAATATTTCGCGGTGTCGTACCCAAAGACCGACTGCCTACGACGATAGATGCTTTGTCGGTCGCCTTCGTGTGCAACACCGACGACGGTGACGAACCGGGTGAACATTGGATTGCTCTGTACCTGGACGCCGATGGACGCAGCGATTACTTCTGCTCGTACGGTCTACCGCCACGACACGCGGCGTTCCGCACCTTCATGAACGAACATTGTTCCGAGTGGACTCATAATAGCAAGAGATTTCAGAGTCCCCTGTCTAACGTTTGTGGACAATATTATGTAGCTTATTTATTGTTTCGTTGTAACGGCTTTTCGACGAGAACTTTTGTCAACATATTCGGCACCGATTTAGTAGCTAACGATTACCGCGAATTTGATTGGCTTAGGCAGCTGCGACAAGGTAGACTGTACTGTCATACACGTACATCGAGGTGGACATACCCCTAAGCTCACGACCTCTGGCGTGATCCCCCAAGTCACTTCATCACCACCATTAAGCTACTGGCGAGGTGGAGACACCCCCTCAAACACACACGTATATACAGTGTTAATTGTACACGTGTGCATAGGCCCTATTACAGAAACGAATAAATCACACACACACACACGCACGCACGCACGCACACACACACACACACACATACACACACACAAACGCACGCACGCACGCACGCACACACACACACAGTGATTGCAGTGTCATTATATTATTTTAAATTATATATATATATATATATATATATATATATATATATATATATATATATATATATATATATATATATATATATATATATATATATATATATATATATAATTTAAAATTATTTAATACTGTAATCACTGTTTCCAACATTAGCTTATTTAAACTGCAGCATTTAAGCGACAAAGGTATTCCATGTTGGTGATTCATACCGCATATGCCGCATTATACAGTCTGAACTGTCAGATAAGAATTGCGTAACAGGTCTCGCCAGGCCATGTAACCATGTGTACACGTTTACGTTAGGCAGAAGTATATTGTCTGTTTAGACATATCTATCACAGTGACAAGGTCTGCGGTGATGCAAAATCACAAGCTATCAGCATTTTGGAACAAACGCTAAATCCGCTATGTTTTTGGAATAAACCGCTAAGTGAATAGACGGGGGATCATAAGTAGATTTAATATACTTAGATTTTCAGAAAGCTTTTGACAAAGTGACACATCTAAGATTATTATTATTATTATTAGATTAGCCCATGTTATCGAGGGTGGCATATTCTACAGGATTGAACAATGGCTGACTGACAGAAACGTCAATTTGACGAGAAGCATAAACGAATATGCGAACTGTTTTCCATGTGTAGTCATTTAGAATAAATTAGTATAAGTTAGTGACGGTATCTTATACGACAATACAAGAAGACAGGTGTCATGCGGTTGATGGCGGACTTGAGACGGAACATCTGCCGGAGCTCACCCGCACTTCACTATCTGAAATAAACTGTTTGACTTTGTACTAAAAGCAATAACGCGTGAAGAGAGGGAATTTGACAATTTGAGAGAAATACTTTTTGCCAAATACACTTTGCTCAATAAATGTCAAATGTAAATCGAGGGACGAAAGGAGGAAAGAAGACGGGAAAGGGGAACGAGAGGAAAGGGACGGGAATAGATGTTCAATGAATCTTGTTACTTTGTACAACATCGTGTCAGTTACGTAATATTTAGGTAAATGTTATTAAGAAATTTCAATATCGGCATTTTGACGTCAATTGTGAATCGACAACTATCTTCTTAACTGCCGCATAAATCACAGCAACGTATTACATAAATCACAGCAACGTATTACATAAATACGTTAGGTGCTGAATTATGCATTTTAATAAAAATGCTAATGAAATACTAAACAGTGTTTGCAATGTAAGTATTGCAATTTCGGCGTAATTATATTTACATTATATATTTAGTGGAGTTAAGCAACTATCAATCTCATTAAAATAATTATTTCAGTTAAAAACCTACAACGTGGCCACAATGTACTGCATTCATGACTTTGCATTGGCGAAATTATGGAAATGCATTTCCTATTACTTCGTTTGTAGAAAGTAGCCGCTATTGTGTATTGGAACCGTTATATAAGGACGACCGTATATTTTGGCAACGATCTCCTAAAGTGCTGTATAAATCACAGCAATGTATTCCATAACATAATCTTACTGCTGAAATGATGCAATTTAATCAAATTGGTGTTGAAATACTACACAGTGTTTGCAGTGTAAGTTTTTTCGTCTAAACGTAATTACATTTAAGTATTTACATTTCATTATACATTTAGTGCAGCCAGGCAACTATCAATATCACTTAAATCATTATTTCAGTTCAGTAACAACAACGTGTCCTGTGTCATGATTTCGGATTCGTGTAGTTATGATAATGTATCTCCAATTGCGTAATTTGTAAAAAAAAAAATAACTACGTGTTCAGAGTCACAATTTCTTGCAAATATGGCGTTTATCATTAATGAACTACATTTTGGAATCATCTAAGACGCTCTCCTTTTTATCACTTCTAACTTATTAGGCTTTTCTTACGATATGGCCTCCAAGTTTCTATGCAGTAACATAAACTAAAGTGAATTAATCCATCTTATAAAAAGGTATTATTGGCTATTTGTCTTTATGCCTTCTATCTGTCCTAATCAACCCACATACTTAATTATCCTTTGAAGCTGCTCTGATTTCACATATCACAAAAGTTCTTTTTGGTTTTGTTTGTGCATAATAATAGTATAGCCCGTTTCAAACGTTCCGTCCGTCATGTCAGATGTACACGCAATTACATTACCCCAAATCGAACATCGTTAGCATTACTTCAAACTATTTGGTTGATTTTTATATGATATTTTGCATTGTGTCTTTTCCCATTATACTTAAACTTTGTAAACGATTTCGTGTCGTCTGCCAATGTCAGTACTTTGATTGTTAATCATCATAGAATTATTGATATTATAAGAACATAATACATCCTAATATTGAACCTGGTCGTACCCGACTCAAATCTCAATGATTTCCATTCCGAACCCTTCCATCCCGCTACAACTTGACTGATTACGTTATTCCCATTTTCTTCGATTTTTTTTAGTTTAAACAGTGATTTTGGCGAAGATCTTGGTCTAGCTCTTGGTCTAGGTCTTGGCCTAGCTCTTGGTGTAGCTCTTGGTGTAGCTCTTGGTGTAGCTCTTGGTCTAGCTCTTGGCCTAGCTCTTGGTCTTGTTCTTGGTCTAGCTCTTGGTCTAGCTCTTGGTCTAGCTCTTGGCCTAGCTCTTGGTCTAGCTCTTGGTGTAGCGCTAGTGATGTATACTATCGATGGAATATTTTGACAGACACACGCCGGGGAACAATTTGTCAGTTGTTCAGCACCTTATTACAATAATTTGTAAAGGTGTTTCGACTTCATGTGGTGGGTGTGACTGTCATTCCGGTGAGATGACCAAACCACAAGACGCAAGTCCTTTGGTTGTTCACTTGTAATTGTGGCAAGTGATAACATTTTTAAAAGTTACAAACGTTTTCGTGGCGTATGTCAGCCTCAGTACTTTGATTGTGAAATCACCATCCAATTATAGATATTATAGGAATAGCATAGATAGTACTAATGAACCTGTTTGCGCCCGACTCAAACGTCAATGTTTTCCATTCCGAAAATTTTATTCTACTACAACTTGACGGTTTATGTTATCCCTATTTCCTTCGATTTTGTCTTAGTTCAAGTAATGATTTTGCAAAAGCCCTTCGTCTAGCGCTTTGTGGAAATATATTGATGTATACGATCGATTAAGTGTTTTAACAGACTAACTGCAATAATTGTCAATTGTTTAGCGCGTTTTTGCAATAATTTGTATTGGTGCTTCAACTAAATGTGGTGGGCGTGACTGTTATTCCGGTGAGGTGACCAAAACCACAAAACGCAAGCCCATTGGTAGTTCACTTGTAATTGTGCCAAGTGATAACGCCTTTATAAAGGCGATACACGCAGTGATACGGCATTCACTGCAATATCTTCGCACTGCGACAGAACACATACACCGACGGTCGATATCCAGGTACGGCAATTTGATAATGTACTTAATTTATTCATTTATTTAATACTATGTTCTTACACGATATTTTTCTACTCGCTTTTGCAAGATTTCTTTTATAGAGCCATCCTTTAAAGAACCATTGTACATTAGGTAATTTATGATGGAGACTTCAAGGAAGGCAACGGGAGTAATGAGTCAGTAGGGAAGGCGACGGGAGGGAAGAAGACGAGAGCACAGCCGCCAGGAGCGAAGGCGACTAGACGCAATATAACCAGGAGACAGGAAGGAAAGGTGACGTGTTAGTGGGTGACAAGAAGATGGACAACATGCTGTCAAGTGACACGATTGTATGATATAATATTCGTGTCGGTGTTTGATATGCTGTCAAGCGCCACGAACAATGTTATGGGATCTAGCGCTATATTAAATAAACTGATCGCCCTCCTCTCATCCACCTGTTATTTTGGGCGACGTAACATTGTTTGTGATTGATAGCAGTATTGTTATGTCGTTACAAACATACTCTACTTGGTTCTAACTAACTAATCGGAACGCCAGTTGTGATTTTCCGTATGTTTGTTAGTACGACGTCATCAATGAAGACCATTGTGACATTGGACACTTTTTATCTATTTAAGTAACATCATTATGTAAATGAGATTGATAGAAGCTTGAAACATGTACTGTAATGAGTACATATTTAAGTGCAATTACTCTTAAATTGCACTATGCAGCATCATTAATCAAAATGATTAAATAAGGAAAGTATTTTGTGCTTTTCCCTTTTAAACTGCAGCATTGTAACATTTTATGTATTTTATGTGAGAAACTGATGAGAACAAACTAAAGACATTGCGAACATATCTCACGTATTTCAGGTATTTGCTACATAGCAGAATACGAACTGCAATGGTAAATTGGTAAAACCTCACCCATAAATATTAACTGAAGGTCAAATGCTCACTTGTAGATCATATAAACATAACCAGTAGTTGCTTAAATAATGCCATGCGGTTTCTGGTCAGGTGAATGTGGGATGATGGTTTGTCTTGACTCACGGATAACAATGTTACGAAAAAAGAACACATAATTAAAACAACATTATAATCAAACACTTCAACATCAATGAACCCACGTTAACTTCTACATCACAAGATTACTGTGTTTAGCACACCCCATCTCAAAACGCCACCTATTGTTAGCCCAATCTCCCACCTATTTTTTAAGCTACCTTCTAACCTCTCACCATGTTAAGGACCAACCTCCCACGTGCCTCGCCTGTATGTATGTATGTATGTATGTATGTATGTATGTATGTATGTATGTATGTATGTATGTATGCACGTATGCACGTGTGCACGTATGCACGTATGCACGTATGCACGTTGCATGTTGTTAGAAATGAGACATCCATTCAAAGTGCTAAACTTTAACAAGATTTAACAAGATTTAACAAGATTTGCCATCCAAGCCAAAGGCCCAGATGGCAAGTGGACAAGGAAGCCATTGGCTTATCGAGAGTCCAACAATGTTCACCTACTTATAACCCGCCCTTCTGATATATGTGTCAACCTTGTTTTTAAACATATTCACGCTGCTAGCAGTTACACAATCTGTAGACAGTTTGTTCCATTCATTTACTGTCCTCTGTGAGAACGAGTGCTTCCTGATGTCCAATCTACATTGATCCTTTACTAATTTTACCTCATGTCCTCTAGTTCTGCTATCCTTCTTGAGTGAGAAAAACATATTTCTATCAATATTTTCATACCCATTCAATATCTTAAAAACTTCAATCTGATCTCCTCTTAACCTCCTTGTCTCTAGAGTTGTTAAACCACATTCTTTCAGGCGTTCTTCATAACTAAGGTCTCTAAGTTCTGGAATCATTTTAGTTGCTCTCCTTTGTATGCGTTCAAGCGTATCTATATCCTTCTTACGATATGGTCTCCATGCTTGTATACAGTATTCTAAATGAGGTCTAACTATTGCTTTATAAAGAGGTATAATTAACTTTTTTCCCTTGTATGTTATGTTTCTTCTAATCAATCCAAGAATTTGATTACCCTTTGAAGCTGCAATACCACACTGCTCTGAAACTTTCATATCAGCGCTTATTGTAACTCCTAAGTCCTTTTCTTTTACAGTAGTACCAAGAACAGTAGCTCCCATTTTATAGTTTACATTCAAGTTCCCATGTCCTGTATGTAGGCATTTACATTTCCCAAAATTGAACAGCATCTGCCATTTCTCAGACCATTTCACTAATCTGTCTAGATCGTTTTGTAAATGTTGTTTATCACCATCAGTATTAACCTTTCTAAACAGTTTTGTGTCGTCCGCAAATTTCAGTACGTTACTTGTTATACTGTCGTCCAAGTCATTGATATAAATTAAGAATAATATAGGTCCTAATACTGATCCTTGAGGTACCCCACTCAAAACCGATTTCCAATTTGAAACTTCGCCATCTACTACAACTCGTTGTCTTCTGTCAGTCAGCCATTGTTCTACCCAGTCAGTTATGCTATCCCCGATACCATGGGCTTTTAATTTAAGTAGCAATCTTTGATGTGGCACTTTGTCAAAAGCTTTCTGAAAATCTAAGTAGATAATATCTACTGGCGATCCCTCGTCTATCCACTTAGTGATTTCTTCCAAAAAACATAACACATTTGTTAAGCATGACCTCGCTTTAAGGAATCCATGTTGAGATGAATTTAATAATTTATGCTTAACGAGGAAGTCCACCATATGGTCTTTAATTAACCTTTCTAATAATTTACAAATCACTGACGTTAAACTCACTGGTCTGTAATTCTCTGACTTATTTCTCGAACCCTTTTTAAATAATGGTATGATGTTTGCTTCTTTCCATTCAAACGGAACAACTCCCTCTTTTAATGACAAGTTGAATACTCTTGCAAGTGGTATACTGATTTGATCTACTGTTTCCATTAGTAATTTTGGAGGAATTCCATCCACTCCCGGTGATTTGTTATCCTTCATTGCCTTTATTTTCCTAGCTACCAATTCTGGAGTTACAACTAACGGTCCTAAATAGTCAGATTTAGTCCCCTGAAATTTAGCATCAGCAACTGGTAATGAACTAATATCTTCTTTTGTAAACACTGAACTGAAGTAACCATTTAGGTCTTCCGCCATTAAAAACCCCTGTGATATTATATTTCCAGCACTGTCTTCTAGAGGTCCAACCTTGTCTTGTACGTTTTGTTTACTCCTGACATATGCATAAAAACTCTTGCTGTCAGTTTTTATGTTACATGCCAGTTTTTGCTCATAGCTTCTTTTAGATTGTCTGATTTCAGTTGTAGCTGCATTAAGTGCCTCTTTGTATTTTGCATAGTCTTCTTCCTTTCTGGTACGCCTATAAACCCTCCACATAGTTTGTTTTAGTATTATTTTTCTAATTGCCTCTTTTGACACGTGTTTCTTTCTACACCGTTTTCCTTGTTTTCGGAAGGAACAAATTTATCAATGATACTCTCAATTTCATATTTTAGAATATTCCAACATTCAATTGCAGTCTTATTCATCAGCATGTTATTCCAATCTAGCTGTGCTAAGTATTTTCTCATATCTTTGTAGTTACCTTTGTGGAAGTTTCTCTTGTACGTTTTCTTATTTTTACTTTCTGATTTTACATTGATGTCAAAATGTATTTGATTATGGTCACTATTACCCAATGGTTCAAATATTTTTACATTGTCCACTAATTCTTTTTGTGATGACAAAACTATATCTAATACATTTTCTCCCTGGTTGGTTCTAGTACGTGCTGAGTAAGAAAGCTATCCTGGATTAAACATAGAAATTGTTGATCATCAATCCCTGTGCTCTCTAGAGAATTCCATTGTATGTGTCCATGGTTAAAATCTCCCATTATGATACATTCCCCTTTACTAACTTCCTTTATAGCGTTTTTTATTTTTGTGTTGTCCTCTTCGTTTATGTTTGGACTTCGGTAAACTAATCCAACAGTTAATTTTGAATTTCCTGAAACAATTTTGCACCAAACAGCTTCATCGCAATCTGCTTCCCTTTCTAGTTTCATTTCATAAGCCTGAATAGATTCTTTAACATATAAAATAACTCCCCGCCCCTTCTTCCTATTCGATCTTTCCTAAACATTACGTATCCTGTCAGTCCTAATTCAGCATCTGTTATATCTATGTTGGCCCATGATTCAGTTATACCAATTATGTGAGGGTCAATATCTTCTACCATAATGTTTAATTCGTTTTTCTTATTTACTATGCTCCTTGCATTTAAACATACGCATCTATAACCTTTTTCAGAGATGTTTTTCGGATGATTTGATATTGGTTTATCTGTGCTAGTGGTCTCTTGTTCTGCTTGAGACACCTCTAGGTAACCCCCTGCACTTCTAGTTTAAAGAATGTTTACTTCCAAAAATATTTGTCATTGTACCCAAGTCGCTATCTACTGCTGCTGAAAGTTTGTCCGCGAATACTGCCGCCCCTTTCCACTTAAATGAAGCCCATCCTTCATGTACATATCACCCCTCCCAACAAAACTTTCCCATAAATCCACAAATCCAACTTCCTCTTCCCTACACAGCCTCTGGACTAACATGTTAATTGCCATCCCCGACAATTTCGATATTTATGACCCCTCCTGCCCATCACAGGTAAAATCCCTGACAGTATTACCTGCTCAACCCGCGTCTGTTTTAGTGTTCTGACCAACTGCCTATATTTCCTAACTATGGCAGTTGTACCCTCCTCTCTACGTTATTTGTCCCTACATGTACTAAAACAGATCCACCCTTACCAGAGCCTACGATGTTTTTTTACCCTCTCAGTTATCGCCTCTATTTTGGCTCCAGGCAAGCAGACCACCACATCATCTCCCTTGTTTAAGACTCTGTCGGTCTTCCTAACTATCGAATCCCCCACAAACACCCTCGCTCTCTTCCTCACCCCCTCTATCACTGCTGCAGAATAACTCTTCCTTTCGATCCCCTCCATCACATTCTGTCCTGACCCCTTCCCTTCCGTCTCCCCCACTCCCTTCTCCTTCCCTCCTGTCTCCCCTACTCCCCTCTCCTTCACTCCGGTTGTTTTCCCTCCCGTCTCCCCCACTCCCTTCTCCTTCCCTCCTGTCTCCGCTACTCCCCTCTCCTTCACCCCGGTTGTCTTCCCTCCCGTCTCCCCACTCCCTTCTCCTTCCCTCCTGTCTCCCCTACTCCCCTCTCCTTCACCCCGGTTGTCTTCCCTCCCGTTCCTTTCCTTCCCGTCTCCTTACGTCCTGTCTCCTATGACCTGTCACCTTCCCTCCTCTCAGCTTCCTCCCAGGCTGAGGTGAGCTCTCCCTAGCATCTCTTGTGTCTTTCCCCACTTTATTGTCTACTGTTCCCTCACCGGAACTACTCGCACAACTCCCCTGATCCCTTCCCCCCATTGCCACAACGAGCAGTCTCAGCTCTTTCAACTCCACCTCTATTTCCTTCCTCCTTGCGCATCCCCTACACTCAAAATTAAAACTATCTGCCTGGACCTCAGCCCAGGACTTTTCGCACCCAGACTTGACGAAATCTACCCAGTTACTACAACTGCCACAAATTACGTGCCTTGTGGCCTTTAACTGTCGTTTGCACGGGGCCATCATACAATTTAGTTTTAATTAGTGTGCTACGTTAGCCTTGAATAAGGCTGTTTTTGTGATCAAAAGAACACTTTAGGCTAAAAATCCTGCCACCTAGCGAATACGGAGAACACTGTGTAACAAAACAACGAAGTGAGTGTGTACTAATTTACGCTAAAGTCCTGCTGTTAATTCCTTTTACCGAAAACGTTGACTACCACTATGTCAGATATTACCTTATGTATGTAATTTAAGTAAATAAATCACTTTATCTTATATATATATATATATATATATATATATATATATTAGCTAATGTAAACGATAGCTCGATGCACGGGTTGAATGACTTGTAAACAAACTCCCTTTTATCACTCGTTGAGTTTGAATCCGGGAAAAAAATACTACCTCTGTTAACAACAACGGTTTCTTAATATATGTCTACAAGAAGTTGGTGAACAATATATGTATAATACTAATACTTATTCTAACCAATATTCACTGTTACTGACTATTCACTATGTTATCTAATTTTTCGAATTGTAAACACCCCTATTAACGCTCGCTGAATTCCCCGACAGAATCCGAAACTAACTTACTCTAAAATACTCCCTCTGACTAATAATTAACAAAACCTGTTTCCTAATATATGTCTACAATACGTTTGTGTATAATATATATGCAATAGTAATACTTATTCTATTTGATATTCCACGTATTTCTGTAAATGATCTACACCAAATTCAAGTCGCTGCACCAAGTCCAAGTAGCCGGAATGCCAGACATCCATTCAAAGTGCTAAACTTTACCAAACTTATCAATTATTTTTTATATTAGTTCGGCTAGAAGAATTTCAATATATTTTGGTGGCGAAATAGATATTCAATTTAGTTGTGAAATTAATTATGCTCCACATATATCAATCATCGTGTCGTGTCGCCAGTGTGTTCGCTACGGCACATCCACCAAATTACTGTCGATTCTGACTTCATATGTATGATATGTTTTCAAAAACGACTTTGTGACAACGTGCTCCTGTATACAACTGGCCCCGGTCGTGGCAATTTGACAACGTGGCAATTTGACATATGTATTTATTTGAATAATGTATTGTTTGTTCTTACATGATATTGCTTCTACACGTTTTTTGCAATATCCAATATGTCTATTCATAGTAATCCTTTAGGAAATCAATGCACCGATAATAAGATAGATAATCCAAGGCATACCCGGAGCAACATCACTTTCATTATTTGATACGGGTCTTATTGCAACACAATTTATTTTACAGATAACATAAACCTTTCCCAAATAATTTCGTGTCGAAATCCAAGTAAAGTTTCAAAATTACTACATAGCTAAACATATACAATAGCACAGAATGTGGCTGAATTTGTTTGTTTCCTCAGTTTAGCGTGTATGCCGCTACGTTATGCGTGTTTTCTAAGATTGTTCCGAGTTACGTAACATAAATAAAATGTTTGCATGCGTTCATTTGTTCGAACGCGTCGTGAAACCAATCCCTTTTCTATGTAAAAATAGTTATGGATGCCTTTTCGCAAAGCCGGGTAACTCAGTTAGTTTTAATGTGCATATATGAATCCATTCATACATACATACGTACATACATGCATGCATGCATACATACATACATACATACATACATACATACATACATATATACATACATACTTATATATTCAAAGATTCACACATGCAAACACGCTTCTGCGCACGCACAGGCACACGCACGCACACAGGCGTTCACAAACACACGCATACACGCACGCAGCATACAAACACACACACACACACACACACACACACACACACACACACACACACACACACACACACACACACACACACGAACTCAATGATGATTGTCTTGTTTCGCAGGTGACAATTGAACAAGTAGAATGGCGAATGTTCGTGGACTGCTGGTGTTGGGCCTCGTGTGCTTGCTGCTGTGTCAGGTAAAGTTGAAAGTATCATTCCATTTATTTTCGAAATATGTCATTATGCACATTTGTTTTAAAATAAATGCATTTCAAAACATGTTCAGTAGATTTACCAGATTGTTAGAGAAGATATGTTACTTTGGGTTATGTCTACTACAATATTTGCGAGGATCGCATCATAACCAGTGTTCGCCACATGTGCGTATCATTTATTCTTAAGCTTGTGCTCTTCCTCCTTGTTCCCTGTTGTACAGGGATGAGGGTCAGGTAAAATATTGTCGAGCCAATCCTTCTGTTCTTTCTTTCCATAGTTTTCTATCGGCCGCTCCCTCTCTCCATCTTTCATCCTCCCCCGATCTTCTTATGTCCCTCCTAACGCAGTCCTCCCATCTTAGCTGTTGCCTTCCCCTTTTCCTGCGTCCTTGATGTTTTGTCCACCTATGCACTCTTTGCTAGTTTGCTTGCATCCATTCTTACCAAGTGGCCTGCCCATCTCATCCTGCTTCTCACCAATCTTCCTGTTAGGCTGCATTGCATCCCAACCTCTTTCCTTAGGTCGTTCATCCTTGTTCTGTCAACGCCACTGTCTCCAGACCACACAGGCATGCTGGTGTAACACATGTTCTCAGGACTTTCCCTTTCAGCTTTTCTGAAATTGTTCTGTCCAACATGACTCCCTCTACCTTTCTCCAAGCATTCGCTCCCACTTGTGTCCTATGTTGCACTTCTGCCGCTGAATGCTCATCCTCCGTAACCATTCCTCCAAAGTACACAAAGCCATCCACATGCGTGATCTCCTTACCATCCAACCTGATGTTCAACTCCTCTCTCTGGTGTCCAACCCACATCACTTATGTTTTTTCTAGGCTCATTCTCAGCTTCTCGAACACCCCCTTCCATTCATCCAACATTTCCTGTAGGTCTTGTTTGCTTTCTCCTATTATGGCCAGATCATCTGCATACATCATCTTCCTGAGAATATCACCATGATAAACAGTAAAGGGCTAAGGGCACTTCGTTGCCTCAAACCGATGTTAACTGGAAACTCTTCTAACAACCCAGATCCAACCATAACTCTTCCTTTTGTTCTTTCATGCATTGCTTCAACCATCCTGGCTTCTGCATACATGTATTCAGCAGCCTCTTTGTCCATCTGATTCCGCTGTCCCCCGCTGCCATTACCATCTCCACACGCATCTCATCGATACCAGGTGCTCTTCCCTTCTTCGTCCCTTTCATCACGGTTTGCATCTCTATATCCGTAATATCAGTTAACTCCACTTTCCCCTCTACACATGATGGTAATTCCAGGTCGTTGTTATTTCTTTCCTTGTTCAGTAGCTCCTTGAAGTAGCGTTCCCAGACCTTTAGCACTGCCTCTTGTTCTCTCACTAACTTCCCAATTCTATCCTTCATCACCGCCCCACCCTTCACGTCCTTACTATTCTCATCCATGTCTCGGGCCATTTTTTATATCATCTTCTTTCCACCATCCTCATCTAGCTTGCTATATACATCTGCTTCCATATCTCTCCTCGCCTTATCAACAGCTATTTTTGCCGCTCTCTTCTTCTGCCCGTATGTGTGTATCATCCTTGTATCCGGTTCATCTCCTCTCTCCTTGGTCTTCTCAATTTCTTTCCAGGCTCTCCTTCTTTTCGCATACTGCCTCTGCAACCTCGCTTGTCCACCATCCTTGGTTATTACTCCTTGACATTCCGCCCTTTCCTGATGTTCTTCCACATAGCTCCTCTGCAGCTCCCACAAATGCTTCTTTCTACTTTTTCAACTCTTCCTCCAAACCACCAACTTCTTCATTGAGCTCTTCATACTTAACCGTCACCCGCTCCTTGTATTCAACAGCGACGTCGTCTTTGCACCTCCACTGATTTGTAGTCTTGCGGCCCACTGTCTTAGTTTGTTTCTTCTTCTGCATATGCACAACGAACACCACTGGCTTGTGCTGTGTCGTGACATGCTCTCCAGCCACAGCTTTACAATCCTTAATCTTCCATAGCTGCTGCTTCCGGACTATCACTAGATCTAATTATGTCTTGTGCTGTCCACTCCTGTATGTGATCTTGTGGCTCTCTCGCTTCTGGAAGAAAGAGCTAGCCACTGCTAACCCATTTCTCGCCATCAGAGCTCGACCCTCTCTATTCCTCGCTAACGCTCTCCTCTTCACCTGGTTCCACTACTCCAACATGTGCATTGACGTCTCCCGCAATACACAACATCACCTCCAGCTCTATCAATCCTATCATCCTCTCCAAAGAATCCCTGAATTCCTCTTTCTCTGCCGCCGTCCTACCCGTCTGTGGCCCATACGCAGACATAACACACATCATCTGTTACCTAATTATCAGCCATGCCATCAATATGCATCCCTTCCATCTCTCCACTCTGACTACCGTCTTATTGATCTCTTCGGATACAATGATGCCCATTCCGTTACTTCTCATCGTTCTTGCTCTGTCTCCCTTCCACTTAGTCTCCTGGATGTATAATACTTCCAGTCTCCTTCTTTTCATCATTTCCACCACCTCTACTCCTCTCCCGCTCATCGTCCCCAGGTTCAGACTGCCCAGCCGGACTTCACATCTAGATCGCTGCCGGCCTGACGATCCCCTTGGTCTTCGCTGTCTTCTCGCCGCAGCCAAGGTAGCCGGCGCGTCGGTTACCCCGGACGCGGAAGCCCTCGTTCAACAATATTTGTACCATCATTATATTTGGGACATCTTAGCCACTCAGCAGCGCTGCCCTGGCTGACCTGCTGTTGCGGTTTTATGTCAGGATTTTCCTTCTCCTAGATAACCTGCCTACCAAGGCATATGAGCGTGATCTACCCAGTACTATTTGCCCATAGTTGGGGGTTGGAATGGTGCAGCACCGGGACGTGTCTACATGCTGGTAGGCCCTGCACACTGCATCTTTAAGGCTCCAACCTGCTCCGAGATCCCTAGCACATTCGCCTGGGGCCGCAAGGTGCCCAGTATCCGCAGTGTACCACGAAGATGTTGTGCTAGAGTCTTGTCTATGGAGAGGATATGTACCAGCATGGGAGACTTACGCACTCGGCTCCCTTTTCACTACAATGAGCTATATGGCGGCTGTAGCTGAAAGCGAGAGTATGACGCACACACTACATACTACACACTACACTACAGCACTATGCACATCACACAGACCTGTGTAAACACCACACCACTTATGTTACATATATTAGATGCATACATTTCCGACAACGTGCAACGCTATTGCCTATCATAACACATTGAATTGTCATATGTTTAGATGACGTTATTGAGCGAGGCTTGGGGTAATCGCAAGTAAGTGACTTAAACAAAGTGAACCAATCAGCATCAGTCACGCAGACAATGTATTTGACATTTGCGACGATCCCACTTTGTCTTCATCAGCGATAAATAACGTAATCTCTTTTAGTTTCTCACGAGCATATAGCAACTATTTCGGGTAAAATGTTGGTATATCATATGATTTAATATCGCAATACATATTTCTATCCAACAAACATTTTCTCCTCGTTGTGTCCACTCATTCATAACTGCGGTCGGAACAGCAGTATGTCGTTATGAACATTATTTTTTTGTTTAATTAGTAATCCGTTGTCAATTACTATCAAGGTAGTATGTAGATAAGCAACTTACCTTCATTTCCATAAATAATGGGACATGTTACGAGTTGAACGCAGCATAATACGACATTGCTCTTTCTATAAACAGTTAATTTGTTTTTACTTCGCTGTTGTTTATCCTGCAGCTTAAAGCTGCATGCAAATGTTGAAGTCACGTGTATTCTTTCAGGTGTCAATCGAAGAAATGCGGCATTTGGTATTGTAAAATCATATATAAATGCAGTTCCCTCACCTGTAAACTCCCGTGTGTTGACATACTGAAGAATCATCACAGAGTAAGCATCTCATTGGAACATGATACTAAATGTGTCATCGATGGGTTTTTATTACTTATATTGATTTTCAAAACGCCTTCGGAAAATAACATATTTTAGCTGAGTGAAACGCCTATAGACAGTAGATTTCTAGGACGCGGCTTCGTCCGCCTTTGTCCGTCGTGTATCAAACCATTCTTATGATTGCGGACTCTAATTTAGGTTCCTTCACTCGCAACGGTAGTTCCACTTTCCCTTACAACTTCCTTCCCCATCCGTACCTCCCCTTCCATCTATCCGTTCCTCCTATCAAGGTCTCGTATATTCACAGTTAACGTTTCTTGATGAAAATGCAGGCATTTACTTTGTAAAATACTATTTTTCAAACCAATCAGTTCACTCTTTTCACACGATATTGGTTATAATATAGTCTCACGTTTCCTTTCAGAGAGAGTAGTGAGCTCCAGCAGAGATTCCATCTCAAGTCCACCGTAGACCGCGTGAACTTATGGAAGAGCGACCGTGAAGTACATGACAGTGCCGTGTACTTCGTACGACCATACAACGTACTTCTACTAATGTGATGTCACTGACTACAAAATACCTTAACTAACTTGTCTTGTTCTAATCAATATGACTACCCAGCGAAAAGAGTTGTAAAGATATTTCGAAATTATACATTTATCAATTTGTTAACATCCGTGTTAGGTCTTAATAAAGTTTATTTTACTGACTATGCTTCGTGTTTCTTCCGAATCTTTCAACTTTGTAATTAATGCAGCAAATAGTTTGCAGAATAGGCACTCTCACATTCACTCACTCACCCAACCAAACCCACCCACCCACCCACCCACCCACCCACCCACCCACTCGATCGCTCACTCATTCACCTACTCACTCACCCAATCACCAACTCACACACCCACCCACCCACTCACACGCTTGCTAACTTAATATCTCACTCTCTCACACATTCGCTCACATACTCAATCATTCAGTCACTCAGCCAGTCATTCACCCACTTACTCAATCACCCACCCATAGACCCACCCACCTACCCATCCACTCATTCATTTACTCACTCGCTCTCTATCACTCAGTCACTCAATATATCAGCCACTCAGTCAGTCATTCAGTCACTCACTCTCTCATTCTCTCACACACTCGCTCACATATTCATTCACTCATTAACTCACTCACCTACTCACTCACCGACCCACCAAACCATACACCACCCATTCTCCCATTCACAAACTCACTCACTCATACACTCACTCACTCATTCACTCACTCAATCAATCACTTATTCACTAACTTACTCACTCACTCACTCACTCACTCATTCATTGAATGGTTCATTCACTGTCTCAATCACTCACTCAGCATATCAGTCATACAGACATTGAGTCAGTCAGTCCAGTCAGTCAGACAGTGAGCCAGTCACTCACTCACTCAATAACTAATTCATTCATTCACCCACTCACTCTCTCAATGACGCATTCACTCACTCATTCACTAAACCACATACCCACCCAAACACCAAACCACACATTCAAACAACTATCCAATCAATCACTCTCTTACTGACTCATTCATTCATTCTCTCAATTCGTCAATCAGTCTATCAATAAATAAGGCAGTCAATCAGTAAATAACGCTGTCACCCACCCATCCATACAACCACACATCCACCCACCCATCCATACAACCACACATCCACCCACCAAACCGCCCGCCCGCCCGCCCGCCCGCCCGCCCGCCCGCCCGCCCGCCCGCCCGCCCGCCCGCCCGCCCGCCCGCCCGCCCGCCCGCCCGCCCGCCCGCCCGCCCGCCCGCCCGCCCGCCCGCCCGCCCGCCCGCCCGCCCGCCCGCCCGCCCGCCCGCCCGCCCGCCCGCCCGCCCGCCCGCCCGCCCGCCCGCCCGCCCGCCCGCCGCCGCCCGCCCGCCGCCCGCCCGCCCGCCCGCCCGCCCGCCCGCCCGCCCGCCCGCCCGCCCGCCCGCCCGCCCGCCCGCCCGCCCGCCCGCCCGCCCGCCCGCCCGCCCGCCCGCCCGCCCGCCCGCCCGCCCGCCCGCCCGCCCGCCCGCCCGCCCGCCGCCCGCCCGCCCGCCCGCCCGCCCGCCAGTTCTGTTGTTTTGTCCTGCATCTGCCTATGACTGTGAGACAGGAGTGCAAGGTCATCCGCAAAGTCCAGTTCATCAAGTTGGGTCAGCATCGTCCACTGGATTCCATTTCGTTTCTAGTTGGTTGCTGTTTTCATGACCCAGTCTATGACTAGAATGAAGAGGAATGGTGATAGTAAGCATCCCTGTCTCACCCCCGTCATAACCTCAAAGTTCTTTGTAAGTTGACCTTCATGAATAACTCTGCATGACATTCCCTCATAGGAGTTTTTAATCATGTTGACTAGTTTCTTGGGCACACCATAGTGTCTTAGCACTTTCCAGAGTGTCTCCCTGTCCACACTGTCAAAGGCTTTCTCGTAATCAACAAAGTTGATGTATAGGGATGAGTTCCATTCGATGGATTGTTCCACTATGATTCGCAGTGTTGCAATCTGGTCAGTACACGATCTGTCCTGCCTGAAGCCTGCTTGCTGTTCACGTAAAGTTTGGTCCACTGTGCCGTTCATCCTCTCAATGATTATTCTGTTTAGAACCTTTCCAGGTACTGACAACAACGTGATTCCTCTGTAGTTATCACAGCGGCTCAGGTCTCCTTTCTTGGGGATCTTGATAAGGTAACCTTCTTTCCATTCTGCTGGAATTTCTTCTTTTTCCCAGATCTCCTCAAAAAAGACATTACAGCATTTCTACTGAAGTATTTACATCTGCCTTTAGTGCTTCTGCAGGGATACCATCAGGGCCTGCTAGTTTCCCATTTTCCATATGTGCGATTGCCTTTTTTATCTCTTCTCTAGTGGGTTTGTTACAGTCTATTGGGAGATCTGTCTCAGCTGGTTGGATGTCTGGTTGATTCTGCGGTGCTGGTGTGTTGAGCAGATCTTCAAAATGCTTTGCCCATCTGTTAAGCTGTTTTTCTGCCCCCATCAGGACGCTCCCATTTTTGTCTCTGATTGGCCGCTCTGATTTCTTAAACTTTCCAGCTAACTTCCTTGTTGTATCGTAGAGTTGCTTCATGTTCCTGCTAGCTGCTGTCTTTTCTGCATCTTGTGCAAGTCCCTCCACGAAGTTCCTTTTGTCTGTTTTGACACTTTTCTTCACCTCTCTATTTGCTGCTGTGTGCTCTTTCTGAGCTATTACCTTTGCCGCCCTTGTGCGGCTGCTGTTGACTGCCTCCTTCTTTTCTCTTCTGGTCTGTATTTTCCTCATTGTTTCTACTGAAATCCAGTCTTTCTGTTGGGGTTTCCTTCTGCCAATTATCTCTTCGCATGTGGTGTTTACTGCATCCTTGATGTGACTCCATTGGCTGTTGATGTCTACTCCCTCTTCTTCATCATACAGCTCTTGCAGGACTTTGAATCTATTAGCTAATGCGACTTTATATTCTTTTGCTGTTGGGTTAGGTGTAGTAATCCTAATTCATTGGATTATAATGAGAACTTTTCGACGTATGTCGTTTCGCATCGACACCTATATACCGCCTATTTCACCACTAGTCTGCAAGAACACAGCGAGGTCAGAAGGTCAAGGTCAAGATCAACAAAAACCACCGCCGCTTTCTGGAACGTTCGAACGAAGTCACGCCTTTTCACCATGCTAGCAGACTGAAATGTAGCGGACGAATGTTCGTGCATGCAGCGGGAAAAACGTAGCCATGCATGTAAGCTATACGACGCATATCGCATCATTGCATTATATCGAGAACTTTTCGACGTCTGTCGTTTCGCGTCGACACCTACATATCGCCTATAATGATACGAGTCTGCATAAACACCGCGAGGTCAAAAGGTCAAAATGTCAAGGTCAACAATAAACCACCGTCGCTTTCTGGAACGTTCGAACGAAGTCATGGAATTTTCCATAATAAACGCGTGGTCAAAAGGTCAAGGTTAAACCAGTTTTTCCCGCGAAATGTGTCTAGGTACATTGAAATTTCATACGTCTCGACGTTTCTCACATTTCTCACACACTTATTTATATCTCATTTTGTCTATACTGCCAGGCTACAGGAAAAACGCACAAAAACTGCATCGTCAGCAAACTTTCAGGGTAAACTGTAGGAGGTATGGGTAAACTGTAGGAATTATGTGTAAATTGTAGTAGTTGTGGGTAAACTGTAGGAATTATGGGTAAATAGTATGAGTTACGGGTAAACTGCAGGAGGTATGATCAATTGTAGTTAGGGTAAACTGTAGGAGGTAGATTAAGAAACGAACACTGGTAATATTGACAATGTGAACATGTGAAAGCCGTGACGCTTCCAAAGGATGCGACTAAGATACGAACACTGGTAAAATTTATAATGTGGACATGTTGTGAAAGTCGTGACGCTTCCAAAGGTTGCGATTAAGAGATGACCACTGGTAATATTGACAATGTGAACATGTTGTGAAAGCCGTAACGCTTCCAAAGGATGCGACTAAGATACGAACACTGGTAATATTGACAATGTGAACATGTTGTGAAAGCCGTGACGCTTCCAAAGGTTGCGATTAAGAGATGAACACTGGTAATATTGACAATGTGAACATGTTGTGAAAGCCGTGAAGCACCCAAATGGTGATATTAATAGACGAACACTCTTGGTCTTGTTCTTGGTCTAGCTCTTGGTCTAGCTCTTGGTCTAGCTCTTGGCCTAGCTCTTGGTGTAGCGCTAGTGATGTATACTATCGATGGAATATTTTGACAGACACACGCCGGGGCACAATTTTTCAGTTGTTCAGCACCTTATTACAATAATTTGTAATGGTGTTTCGACTTCATGTGGTGGGCGTGACTGTCATTCCGGTGAGGCGACCAAACCACAAGACGCAAGTTCTTTGGTTGTTCACTTGTAATTGTGGCAAGTGATAACATTTTTAAAAGTTACAAACGTTTTCGTGGCGTATGTCAGCCTCAGTACTTTGATTGTGAAATCACCATCCAATTATAGATATTATAGGAATAGCATAGATAGTATTAATGAACCTGTTTGCGCCCGACACAAACGTCAGTGTTTTCCATTCCGAAAATGTTATTCTACTACAACTTGACGGTTTTTGTTATCCCTATTTCCTTCGATTTTGTCTTAGTTCAAGTAATGATTTTGCAAAAGCCCTTCGTCTAGCGCTTTGTGGAAATATATTGACGTATACGATCGATTAAGTGTGTTAACAGACTAACTGCAATAATTGTCAATTGTTTAGCGCTTTTTGCAATAATTTGTATTGGTGCTTCAACTAAATGTGGTGGGCGTGACTGTTATTCCGGTGAGGTGACCAAAACCACAAAACGCAAGCCCATTGGTTGTTCACTTGTAATTGTGCCAAGTGATAACGCCTTTATAAAGGCGATACACGCAATGATACGGCATTCACTGCAATATCTTCGCACTGCGACAGAACACACACACCGACGGTCGATATCCAGGTACGGCAATTTGATAATGTACTTAATTTATTCATTTATTTAATACTATGTTCTTAAACGATATTTTTCTACTCGCTTTTGCAAGATTTCTTTTATAGAGCCATCCTTTAAAGAACCATTAGGTAATTTATGATGGAGACTTCAAGGAAGGCAACGGGAGGAATGAGACAGTAGGGAAGGCGACGGGAGGGAAGAAGACGAGAGCACAGCCGCCAGGAGCGAAGGCGACTAGACGCAATATAACCAGGAGACAGGAAGGAAAGGTGACGTGTTAGTGGGTGACAAGAAGATGGACAACATGCTGTCAAGTAACACGATTGTATGATATAATATTCGTGTCGGTGTTTCATATGCTGTCAAGCGCCACGAACAATGTTATGGGATCTAGCGCTATATTAAATAAACTGATCGCCCTCCTCTCATCCACCTGTTATTTTGGGCGACGTAACATTGTTTGTGATTGATAGCAGTATTGTTATGTCGTTACAAACATACTCTACTTGGTTCTAACTAACTAATCGGAACGCCAGTTGTGATTTTCCGTATGTTTGTTAGTACGACGTCATCAATGAAGACCATTGTGACATTGGATACTTTTTATCTATTTAAGTAACATCATTATGTAAATGAGATTGATAGAAGCTTGAAACATGTACTGTAATGAGTACATATTTAAGTGCAATTACTCTTAAATTGCACTATGCAGCATCATTAATCAAAATGATTAAATAAGGAAAGTATTTTGTGCTTTTCCCTTTTAAACTGCAGCATTGTAACATTTTATGTATTTTATGTGAGAAACTGATGAGAACAAACTAAAGACATTGCGAACATATCTCACGTATTTCAGGTATTTGCTACATAGCAGAATACGATCTGCAATGGTAAATTGGTAAAACCTCACCCATAAATATTAACTGAAGGTCAAATGCTCACTTGTAGATCATATAAACATAACCAGTAGTTGCTTAAATAATGCCATGCGGTTTCTGGTCAGGTGAATGTGGGATGATGGTTTGTCTTGACTCACGGATAACAATGTTACGAAAAAAGAACACATAATTAAAACAACATTATAATCAAACACTTCAACATCAATGAACCCACGTTAACTTCTACATCACAAGATTACTGCGTTTAGCACACCCCATCTCAAAACGCCACCTATTGTTAGCCCAATCTCCCACCTATTTTTTAAGCTACCTTCTAACCTCTCACCATGTTAAGGACCAACCTCCCACGTGCCTCGCCTGTATGTATGTATGTATGTATGTATGTATGTATGTATGTATGTATGCACGTATGCACGTGTGCACGTATGCACGTTGCATGTTGTTAGAAATGAGATATCCATTCAAAGTGCTAAACTTTACCAAACTTATCAATTATTTTTTATATTAGTTCGGCTAGAAGAATTTCAATATATTTTGGTGGCGAAATAGATATTCAATTTAGTTGTGAAATTAATTATGCTCCACATATATCAATCATCGTGTCGTGTCGCCAGTGTGTTCGCTACGGCACATCCACCAAATTACTGTCGATTCTGACTTCATATGTATGATATGTTTTCGAAAACGACTTTGTAACAACGTGCTCCTGTATACAACTGGCCCCGGTCGTGGCAATTTGACAACGTGGCAATTTGACATATGTATTTATTTGAATAATATATTGTTTGTTCTTACATGATATTGCTTCTACACGTTTTTTGCAATATCCAATATGTCTATTCATAGTAATCCTTTAGGAAATCAATGCACCGATAATAAGATAGATAATCCAAGGCATACCCGGAGCAACATCACTTTCATTATTTGATACGGGTCTTATTGCAACACAATTTATTTTACAGATAACATAAACCTTTCCCAAATAATTTCGTGTCGAAATCCAAGTAAAGTTTCAAAATTACTTGAACTACATAGCTAAACATATACAATAGCACAGAATGTGGCTGAATTTGTTTGTTTCCTCAGTTTAGCGTGTATGCCGCTACGTTATGCGTGTTTTCTAAGATTGTTCCGAGTTACGTAATATAAATAAAATGTTTGCATGCGTTCATTTGTTCGAACGCGTCGTGAAACCAATCCCTTTTCTATGTAAAAATAGTTATGGATGCCTTTTCGCAAAGCCGGGTAACTCAGTTAGTTTTAATGTGCATATATGAATCCATTCATACATACATACGTACATACATGCATGCATGCATACATACATACATACATACATACATACATATATACATACATACTTATATATTCAAAGATTCACACATGCAAACACGCTTCTACGCACGCACAGGCACACGCACGCACACAGGCATTCACAAACACACGCATACACGCACGCAGCATACACACACACACACACACACACACACACACACACACACACACACACACACACACACACACACACACACACACGAACTCAATGATGATTGTCTTGTTTCGCAGGTGACAATTGAACAAGTAGAATGGCGAATGTTCGTGGACTGCTGGTGTTGGGCCTCGTGTGCTTGCTGCTGTGTCAGGTAAAGTTGAAAGTATCATTCCATTTATTTTCGAAATATGTCATTATGCACATTTGTTTTAAAATAAATGCATTTCAAAACATGTTCAGTAGATTTACCAGATTGTTAGAGAAGATATGTTACTTTGGGTTATGTCTACTACAATATTTGCGAGGAGCGCATCATAACCAGTGTTCGCCACATGTGCGTATCATTTATTCTTAAGCTTGTGCTCTTCCTCCTTGTTCCCTGTTGTACAGGGATGAGGGTCAGGTAAAATATTGTCGAGCCAATCCTTCTGTTCTTTCTTTCCATAGTTTTCTATCGGCCGCTCCCTCTCTCCATCTTTCATCCTCCCCCGATCTTCTTATGTCCCTCCTAACGCAGTCCTCCCATCTTAGCTGTTGCCTTCCCCTTTTCCTGCGTCCTTGATGTTTTGTCCACCTATGCTCTCTTTGCTAGTTTGCTTGCATCCATTCTTACCAAGTGGCCTGCCCATCTCATCCTGCTTCTCACCAATCTTCCTGTTAGGCTGCATTGCATCCCAACCTCTTTCCTTAGGTCGTTCATCCTTGTTCTGTCAACGCCACTGTCTCCAGACCACACAGGCATGCTGGTGTAACACATGTTCTCAGGACTTTCCCTTTCAGCTTTTCTGAAATTGTTCTGTCCAACATGACTCCCTCTACATTTCTCCAAGCATTCGCTCCCACTTGTGTCCTATGTTGCACTTCTGCCGCTGAATGCCCATCCTCCGTAACCATTCCTCCAAAGTACACAAAGCCATCCACATGCGTGATCTCCTTACCATCCAACCTGATGTTCAACTCCTCTCTCTGGTGTCCAACCCACATCACTTATGTTTTTTCTAGGCTCATTCTCAGCTTCTCGAACACCCCCTTCCATTCATCCAACATTTCCTGTAGGTCTTGTTTGCTTTCTCCTATTATGGCCAGATCATCTGCATACATCATCTTCCTGAGAATATCACCATGATAAACAGTAAAGAGCTAAGGGCACTTCGTTGCCTCAAACCGATGTTAACTGGAAACTCTTCTAACAACCCAGATCCAACCATAACTCTTCCTTTTGTTCTCTCATGCATTGCTTCAACCATCCTGGCTTCTGCATACATGTATTCAGCAGCCTCTTTGTCCATCTGATTCCGCTGTCCCCCGCTGCCTTTACCATCTCCACACGCATCTCATCGATACCAGGTGCTCTTCCCTTCTTCGTCCCTTTCATCCCGGTTTGCATCTCTATATCCGTAATATCAGTTAACTCCACTTTCCCCTCTATACATGATGGTAATTCCAAGTCGTTGTTATTTCTTTCCTTGTTCAGTAGCTCCTTGAAGTAGCGTTCCCAGACCTTTAGCACTGCCTCTTGTTCTCTCACTAACTTCCCAATTCTATCCTTCATCACCGCCCCACCCTTCACGTCCTTACTATTCTCATCCATGTCTCGGGCTATTTTTTATATCATCTTCTTTCCACCATCCTCATCTAGCTTGCTATATACATCTGCTTCCATATCTCTCCTCGCCTTATCAACAGCTATTTTTGCCGCTCTCTTCTTCTGCCCGTATGTGTGTATCATCCTTGTATCCGGTTCATCTCCTCTCTCCTTGGTCTTCTCAATTTCTTTCCAGGCTCTCCTTCTTTTCGCATACTGCCTCTGCAACCTCGCTTGTCCACCATCCTTGGTTATTACTCCTTGACATTCCGCCCTTTCCTGATGTTCTTCCACATAGCTCCTCTGCAGCTCCCACAAATGCTTCTTTCTACTTTTTCAACTCTTCCTCCAAACCACCAACTTCTTCATTGAGCTCTTCATACTTAACCGTCACCCGCTCCTTGTATTCAACAGCGACGTCGTCTTTGCACCTCCACTGATTAGTAGTCTTGCGGCCCACTGTCTTAGTTTGTTTCTTCTTCTGCATATGCACAACGAACACCACTGGCTTGTGCTGTGTCGTGACATGCTCTCCAGCCACAGCTTTACAATCCTTAATCTTCCATAGCTACTGCTTCCGGACTATCACTAGATCTAATTATGTCTTGTGCTGTCCACTCCTGTGTGTGATCTTCTGGCTCTCTCGCTTCTGGAAGAAAGAGCTAGCCACTGCTAACCCATTTCTCGCCATCAGAGCTCGACCCTCTCTATTCCTCGCTAATGCTCTCCTCTTCACCTGGTTCCACTACTCCAACATGTGCATTGACGTCTCCCGCAATACACAACATCACCTCCAGCTCTATCAATCCTATCATCCTCTCCAAAGAATCCCTGAATTCCTCTTTCTCTGCCGCCGTCCTACCCGTCTGTGGCCCATACGCAGACATAACACACATCATCTGTTACCTAATTGTCAGCCATGCCATCAATATGCACCCTTCAATCTCTCCACTTTGACTACCGTCTTATTGATCTCTTCGGATACAATGATGCCCATTCCGTTACTTTGTACTCATCGTCCTTGCTCTGTCTCCCTTCCACTTAGTCTCCTGGATGCATATTACTTTCAGTCACCTTCTTTCCATCATTTCCACCACCTCGACATCTTTCCTGCTCATCGTTCCCATGTTAAGACTGCCCAGTCAGACTTCACATCTGGACCACTGCCGGCCTGACGATCCCTTTGGTCTTCACTGTCTTCTCGACGCAGCCAAGGTAGATGGTGCATCGGTTACCCCATACGCGGTAGCCCTCTCGCTCAACAATATTTGTACCATCATTATATTTGGGACATCTTAGCCACTCAGCAGTGCTGCCCTGGCTGACCTGCTGTTGCAGTTTTATGTCAGAGTTTTCCTTCTCTTAGATCACCTGCCTACCAAGGCAAATGAGCATGATCTACCCAGTACTATTTGCCCATAGTTGGAATGATGCAGCACCGGGACGTGTCCACATGCTGGTGGGCCCTGCACACTGCACATTTAAGACTACAACCTGCTCTGAGATCCCTAGCACATTCGCCTGGGGCTGCAAGGTGCCCAGTATCCGCAATGTACCATGAGGATGTTGTGCTAGAGTCTTGCCTATGGAGAGGCTATGTACCAGCAGGGGAGACTTATGCACTCAGCTCCCTTTTCACTACAAGGATCTATCTGGTGGCTGTAGCTGAAAGCGAGAGTATGAAGCAAACACTACATACTACACACTACACTACAGCACTAGGCACATCACACAAACCTGTGTAAACACACCACACCACTTATGTTACATATATTAGATGCATACATTTCCGACAACGTGCACCGCTATTGCCTATCATAACACATTGAATTGTCATATGTTTAGATGACGTTATTGAGCGAGGCTTGCGGTAAACGCAAGTAAGTGACTTAAACAAAGTGAACCAATCAGCATCAGTCACGCAGACAATGTATTTGACATTTGCGACGATCCCACTTTGTCTTCATCAGCGATAAATAACGTAATCTCTTTTAGTTTCTCACGAGCATATAGCAACTATTTCGGGTAAAATTTTGGTATATCATATGATTTAATATCGCATCCACATATTTCTATCCAACAAACATTTTCTCCTCGTTGTGTCCACGCATTCATAACTGCGGTCGGAACAGCAGTATGTCGTTATGAACATTATTTTTTTGTTTAATTAGTAATCCGTTGTCAATTACTATCAAGGTAGTATATAGATAAGCAACTTACCTTCATTTCCATAAATAATGGGACATGTTACGAGTTGAACGCAGCATAATACGACATTGCTCTTTCTATAAACAGTTAATTTGTTTTTACTTCGCTGTTGTTTATCCTGCAGCTTAAAGCTGCATGCAAATGTTGAAGTCACGTGTATTCTTTCAGGTGTCAATCGATGAAATGCGGCATTTGGTATTGTAAAAGCATATATAAATGCAGTTCCTTCATCTGTAGACTCCCGTGTGTTGACATACTGAGGAAACATCACAGCGTAAGCATCTCATTGGAACATGATACTAAATGTGTCATCGATGGGTTTTTATTACTTATATTGATTTTCAAAACGCCTTCGGAAAATAACATATTTTAGGCTGAGTGAAACGCCTATAGACAGTAGATTTCTAGGACGCGGCTTCGTCCGCCTTTGTCCGCCGTGTATCAAACCATTCTTATGATTGCGGACTCTAATTTAGGTTCCTTCACTCGCAACGGTAGTTCCACTTTCCCTTACAACTTCCTTCCCCATCCGTACCTCCCCTTCCATCTATCCGTTCCTCCTATCAAGGTCTCGTATATTCACAGTTAACGTTTCTTGATGAAAATGCAGGCATTTACTTTGTAAAATACTATTTTTCAAACCAATCAGTTCACTCTTTTCACACGATATTGGTTATAATATAGTCTCACGTTTCCTTTCAGAGAGAGTAGTGAGCTCCAGCAGAGATTCCATCTCAAGTCCACCGTAGACCGCGTGAACTTATGGAAGAGCGACCGTGAAGTACATGACAGTGCCGTGTACTTCGTACGACCATACAACGTACTTCTACTAATGTGATGTCACTGACTACAAAATACTTTAACTAACTTGTCTTGTTCTAATCAATATGACTACTCAGCGAAACGAATGGTAAAGATATTTCGAAATTATACATTTATCAATTTGTTAACATCCGTGTTAGGTCTTAATAAAGTTTATTTTACTGACTATGCTTCGTGTTTCTTCCGAATCATTCAACTTTGTAATTAATGCAGCAAATAGTTTGCAGAATAGGCACTCTCACATTCACTCACTCACCCAACCAAACCCACCCACCCACCCACACCCACTCGATCGCTCACTCATTCACCTACTCACTCACCCAATCACCAACTCACACACCCACCCACCCACTCACACGCTTGCTAACTTAATATCTCACTCTCTCACACATTCGCTCACATACTCAATCATTCAGTCACTCAGCCAGTCATTCACCCACTTACTCAATCACCCACCCATAGACCAACCCACCTACCCATCCACTCATTCATTTACTCACTCGCTCTCTATCACTCAGTCACTCAATATATCAGCCACTCAGTCAGTCATTCAGTCACTCACTCTCTCATTCTCTCACACACTCGCTCACATATTCATTCACTCATTAACTCACTCACCGACCCACCAAACCATACACCACCCACCCTCCCATTCACAAACTCACTCACTCATACACTCACTCACTCACTCACTCACTCAATCAATCACTTATTCACTAACTTACTCACTCACTCACTCACTCACTCATTCATTGAATGGTTCATTCACTGTCTCAATCACTCACTCAGCATATCAGTCATACAGACATTGAGTCAGTCAGTCCAGTCAGTCAGACAGTGAGTCAGTCACTCACTCACTCAATAACTAATTCACTCATTCACCCACTCACTCTCTCAATGACGCATTCACTCACTCATTCACTAAACCACATACCCACCCAAACACCAAACCACCCATTCAAACAACTATCCAATCAATCACTCTCTTACTGACTCATTCATTCATTCTCTCAATTCGTCAATCAGTCTATCAATAAATAAGGCAGTCAATCAGTAAATAACGCTGTCACCCACCCATCCATACAACCACACATCCACCACCCACGCCCGCCCCCCGCCCCGCCCGCCCGCCCGCCCGCCCGCCCGCCCGCCCGCCCGCCCGCCCGCCCGCCCGCCCGCCCGCCCGCCCGCCCGCCCGCCCGCCCGCCCGCCCGCCCGCCCGCCCGCCCGCCCGCCCGCCCGCCCGCCCGCCCCGCCCGCCCGCCCGCCCGCCCGCCCGCCCGCCCGCCCGCCCGCCCGCCCGCCCGCCCGCCCGCCCGCCCGCCCGCCCGCCCGCCCGCCCGCCCGCCCGCCCGCCCGCCCGCCCGCCCGCCCGCCCGCCCGCCCGCCCGCCCGCCCGCCCGCCCGCCCGCCCGCCCGCCCGCCCGCCCGCCCGCCCGCCCGCCCGCCCGCCCGCCCGCCCGCCCGCCCGCCCGCCCGCCCGCCCGCCCGCCCGCCGCCGCCGCCCGCCCGCCGCCCGCCCGCCGCCGCCCGCCGCCCGCCCGCCGCCCGCCCGCCCGCCCGCCCGCCCGCCGCCGCCCGCCCGCCGCCCGCCCGCCGCCGCCGCCGCCCGCCCGCCCGCCGCCCGCCGCCGCCCGCCCGAGTTCTGTTGTTTTGTCCTGCATCTGCCTATGGCTGTGAGACAGGAGTGCAAAGTCATCCGCAAAGTCCAGGTCATCAAGTTGGGTCAGCATCGTCCACTGGATTCCATTTCGTTTCTAGTTGGTTGCTGTTTTCATGACCCAGTCTATGACTAGAATGAAGAGGAATGGTGATAGTAAGCATCCCTGTCTCACCCCCGTCATAACCTCAAAGTTCTTTGTAAGTTGACCTTCATGAATAACTCTGCATGACATTCCCTCATAGGAGTTTTTAATCATGTTGACTAGTTTCTTGGGCACACCATAGTGTCTTAGCACTTTCCAGAGTGTCTCCCTGTCCACACTGTCAAAGGCTTTCTCGTAATCAACAAAGTTGATGTATAGGGATGAGTTCCATTCGATGGATTGTTCCACTATGATTCGCAGTGTTGCAATCTGGTCAGTACACGATCTGTCCTGCCTGAAGCCTGCTTGCTGTTCACGTAAAGTTTGGTCCACTGTGCCGTTCATCCTATCTAGGATTATTCTGTTTAGAACCTTTCCAGGTACTGACAACAACGTGATTCCTCTGTAGTTATCACAGCGGCTCAGGTCTCCTTTCTTGGGGATCTTGATAAGGTAACCTTCTTTCCATTCTGCTGGAATTTCTTCTTTTTCCCAGATCTCCTCAAAAAAGACATTACAGCATTTCTACTGAAGTATTTACATCTGCCTTTAGTGCTTCTGCAGGGATACCATCAGGGCCTGCTAGTTTCCCATTTTCCATATGTGCGATTGCATTTTTTATCTCTTCTCTAGTGGGTTTGTTACAGTCTATTGGGAGATCTGTCTCAGCTGGTTGGATGTCTGGTTGATTCTGCGGTGCTGGTGTGTTGAGCAGCTCTTCAAAATGCTTTGCCCATCTGTTAAGCTGTTTTTCTGCCCCCATCAGGACGCTCCCATTTTTGTCTCTGATTGGCCGCTCTGATTTCTTAAACTTTCCAGCTAACTTCCTTGTTGTATCGTAGAGTTGCTTCATGTTCCTGCTAGCTGCTGTCTTTTCTGCATCTTGTGCAAGTCCCTCCACGAAGTTCCTTTTGTCTGTTTTGACACTTTTCTTCACCTCTCTATTTGCTGCTGTGTGCTCTTTCTGAGCTATTACCTTTGCCGCCCTTGTGCGGCTGCTGTTGAATGCCTCCTTCTTTTCTCTTCTGGTCTGTATTTTCCTCATTGTTTCTACTGAAATCCAGTCTTTCTGTTGGGGTTTCCTTCTGCCAATTATCTCTTCGCATGTGGCGTTTACTGCATCCTTGATGTGACTCCATTGGCTGTTGATGTCTACTCCCTCTTCTTCATCATACAGCTCTTGCAGGACTTTGAATCTATTAGCTAATGCGACTTTATATTCTTTTGCTGTTGGGTTAGGTGTAGTAATCCTAATTCATTGGATTATAATGAGAACTTTTCGACGTATGTCGTTTCGCATCGACACCTATATACCGCCTATTTCACCACTAGTCTGCAAGAACACAGCGAGGTCAGAAGGTCAAGGTCAAGATCAACAAAAACCACCGCCGCTTTCTGGAACGTTCGAACGAAGTCACGCCTTTTCACCATGCTAGCAGACTGAAATGTAGCGGACGAATGTTCGTGCATGCAGCGGGAAAAACGTAGCCATGCATGTAAGCTATACGACGCATATCGCATCATTGCATTATATCGAGAACTTTTCGACGTCTGTCGTTTCGCGTCGACACCTACATATCGCCTATAATGATACGAGTCTGCATAAACACCGCGAGGTCAAAAGGTCAAAATGTCAAGGTCAACAATAAACCACCGTCGCTTTCTGGAACGTTCGAACGAAGTCATGGAATTTTCCATAATAAACGCGTGGTCAAAAGGTCAAGGTTAAACCAGTTTTTCCCGCGAAATGTGTCTAGGTACATTGAAATTTTATACGTCTCGACGTTTCTCACATTTCTCACACACTTATTTATATCTCATTTTGTCTATACTGCCAGGCTACAGGAAAAACGCACAAAAATTGCATCGTCAGCAAACTTTCAGGGTAAACTGTAGGAGGTATGGGTAAACTGTAGGAATTATGTGTAAATTGTAGTAGTTGTGGGTAAACTGTAGGAATTATGGGTAAATAGTATGAGTTACGGGTAAACTGCAGGAGGTATGATCAATTGTAGTTAGGGTAAACTGTAGGAGGTAGATTAAGAAACGAACACTGGTAATATTGACAATGTGAACATGTGAAAGCCGTGACGCTTCCAAAGGATGCGACTAAGATACGAACACTGGTAAAATTTATAATGTGGACATGTTGTGAAAGTCGTGACGCTTCCAAAGGTTGCGATTAAGAGATGACCACTGGTAATATTGACAATGTGAACATGTTGTGAAAGCCGTAACGCTTCCAAAGGATGCGACTAAGATACGAACACTGGTAATATTGACAATGTGAACATGTTGTGAAAGCCGTGAAGCACCCAAATGGTGATATTAATAGACGAACACTGGTAATATCGAGGAAGCTTATGTTCTGAAAGTTTGTGTTATGAAAGTTTGCAAGTTGGAAGTTTGCTTCACCGCACACACATGTTTTGAAAGTTTGTGTCATGAAAATTTGTTTGGAGACATTGACTGCCATGTGACATGCATGGAGACATTTACAGCTGTGTGATATGTATGGAGACATATGACACCATGTGACATGCATGGAGACATTTACCACTGTGTTATATGAGTGGAGATATTGACCACAATGTGACATGCATGGAGACATTGACTGCTATGTGATATATACGGAGACATTTACCACTGTGTGATATGCTTGGAAACATTGACTGCCACGTGACGTGCATGGAGACATTAACCGCCATGTGATATGTATAGGGACATTTACCGCTGTGATATATCCGTGGAAACATTGACCACAACGTGATATGCATGGAGACATTGACTGCTATGTGACATGTATGGAGACATTTACCCCTGTGTGATATGTATGGAGACATTTGACACCATGTGATATGCGTGTAGACATTGAAGAAAACAAGACATTATCATACAAAACTTGAAGAAAAACAAGACATTGTCGTACAAAACTTGAAGAAAACAAGACATTGTGAAAGCCGCAACGCGCCTAAATGATGCGCTGAAGAGACGAACACTGGTAATATTGAAAATGTGGACATGTTGTGAAAGACGTTACGTGTCCAAAGGGTGCAATTAAGAGATGAACACTGGTAATATTGACACTGCGGACATGTTGTGCTTCAAGTTTTGTATGACAATGTCTTGTTTTCTTCAAGTTCTGAGTGACAACGTCTTGCTTTCTTCAAGTTTTGTGTGACACTGTCTTTTTTTCTTCAAGTTTTTCTTCAAGTTTTGTGTGATAATGTCTTGTTTTCTTCAAGTTCTGGGTGACAGTATCTTGTTTTCTTCAAGTTCTGGGTGACAGCGTCTTGTTTTCTTCAAGTTTTGTGTGACACTGTCATTGTTCGGAGGCAATGGACATCGTGTAAGCTGTTCTATTAACTATGACGGTGGTATCCGCTTGTGGCGCCACATTCGGTGGGCACAAGACGCAATAGCATACAAGGTGTCACTGCTATCGCATCCACGTGGTCGCCCGGTCTCTTCTTCGATCGAACGGTCAGTTGCTTGTAAGTAGCTCTGGCCCGATTGACTCGCAAGTCCGGCTGATGAGGGTTCAATATCCGAAACGTATCGGACAGGGAAGTGGTTCCTAGTGGGCGGAAGAGATGCCAGGATGGAACGACTGGTTCTGATGGGTGAGTAGCTCGCAGTCTTTTCTCTGGACATTGAATGCGTTGAATAAACTTTGCTATCCATACATTACCCGATTCGGTGTTAAAGCCGTCTCTCTTGCACTAGATTGTGAAGCTCCTAAGATCTGGCCCCGTAATCTGTAGGCATACTAAGGATTGGTTACCCTTTGTGTAAAGCCAAAAAGACACGGGGACTGTGGGACATTGGTAGTCTGGTTAACGTAAATCCTTAATTGTCCGCCATTCTACTAGCAGCTAAGTGCAAAGGCACACTAGCCAATATTACGTAACGCATTCCTTGTCTTGGATTGGTTCTGTGGTTGTTTATTTCCTGCGGCTAGTTTGTTATCCATATGGCCGTGTTAGCTTATTGTTTAGGAATTATCGCAACGATCCTGTTATTTGTACAATTTTGCAATCATTGGCACTCTTCCAAATGTCCTATGGCCGTATTGTGTCATTTGATTCCGGTTAATTTATGTTTGATTGGTGTATACAAATTGGACTCTGGTATGTTGCCAGTGCATTGCCCCATAAACGGCTTAAAACCCAAAAGGGAATCCGTAATTTGTGTGGGCTAACCCTACCCCTTAATCCTAACTGGTAATCGATCCTACAGTTTACTACTTTTTTTTCTGGTATGTTCTATTAGGGTTACTAACCCTAACCCTAACTGATAATTGTATTCACACTTGATGAGGTGACGTCATAGGACTCTCGACCAATCAGAACGATCGCCACCGACCTTTGACCTTGTCCTGTAGCGTCCCCTGGCGATCGTATCATCGCAAAACACTGCCCCAAAATCTCCTCATTTTAGATAATAGGGGAGGAGGTGTGACGTCGTGCGTCACACGTGAATGCTCTCGACCAATCAGAACCGTCGACACATTTGACCTTGACCCGTAGTGTATCATCGCAAAACAACATGGCAGCAAAACAAGATGGCGGCCTCCATAGAGGGGTCACGTAATATGCAAATGAGGAGCTGTGGCGTCATAGGTCACGTGACGGTTCTCGACCAATTATAACCGTCGACACAATTGAGCTGTAACGCCTGAGCGGAGCGGGCGGGCGGGCGGGCGGGCGGGCGGGCGGCGGGCGGGCGGGCGGGCGGGCGGGCGGCGGGCGGGCGGGCGGGCGGGCGGGCGGGCGGGCGGGCGGGCGGGCGGGCGGGCGGGCGGGCGGGCGGGCGGGCGGGCGGGCGGGCGGGCGGGCGGGCGGGCGGGCGGGCGGGCGGGCGGGCGGGCGGGCGGGCGGGCGGGCGGGCGGGCGGGCGGGCGGGCGGGCGGGCGGGCGGGCGGGCGGGCGGGCGGGCGGGCGGGCGGGCGGGCGGGCGGGCGGGCGGGCGGGCGGGCGGGCGGGCGGGCGGGCGGGCGGGCGGGCGGGCGGGCGGGCGGGCGGGCGGGCGGGCGGGCGGGCGGGCGGGCGGGCGGGCGGGCGGGCGGGCGAACTGCTGGGTGGGTGGATGTGTGGGTGGGTGGTATAGTTATTGGCTGAATGAATGATTGATAGACTGATTGAAGGATTGAGAGAGTGAATGAATGATTCAATGAGATAGTGAGTGATTGGAAAGTTGTGTGAATGGGTGTTGTTGTGGGACGTCGGTTGAGTGAATGAGTGAGTGAGCGAATTAGTGAGTGAGTGGGTCAGAGATTGAGTTAGTTATTGTATGAATGAGTGACTGACTGACTGAGTGGCTGAGTGTATGTCTGATTGATATACTGAGTGAATGATTGAGACAGTAGTAGTATATGGGGGCATCTGAAGGCTTAAAATATGCAGATTTTGCGGCTTATTCTAATTGGTCGAAATTTGAAATGGAGCGTTCTGAGTTTCACCGCCAGGGGGCGCCACGGGGTAATTCCCTATTATCGCTCAACATGTGCCGATTGTGGGGCTCTTTCTGATTGGTCGAGAGCAGTTTCACCGCTAGGGGGCGTTACAGCTCAATTGTGTCGACGGTTCTAATTGGTCGAGAACCGTCACGTGACCTATGACGCCACAGCTCCTCATTTGCATATTACGTGACCCCTCTATGGAGGCCGCCATCTTGTTTTGCTGCCATGTTGTTTTGCGATGATACACTACGGGTCAAGGTCAAATGTGTCGACGGTTCTGATTGGTCGAGAGCATTCACGTGTGACGCACGACGTTACACCTCCTCCCCTATTATCTAAAATGAGGAGATTTTGGGGCAGTGTTTTGCGATGATACGATCGCCAGGGGACGCTACAGGACAAGGTCAAAGGTCGGTGGCGATCGTTCTGATTGGTCGAGAGTCCTATGACGTCACCTCATCAAGTGTGAATACAATTATCAGTTAGGGTTAGGGTTAGTAACCCTAATAGAACATACCAGAAAAAAAAGTAGTAAACTGTAGGATCGATTACCAGTTAGGATTAAGGGGTAGGGTTAGCCCACACAAATTACGGATTCCCTTTTGGGTTTTAAGCCGTTTATGGGGCAATGCACTGGCAACATACCAGAATCCAATTTTTATACACCAATCAAACATAAATTAACCGGAATCAAACGACACAATACGGTCCATAGGACATTTGGAAGAGTGCCAATGATTACAAAATTGTACAAATAACAGGATCGTTGCGATAATTCCTAAACAATAAGCAAACACGGCCATATGGATAACAAACTAGCCGCAGGAAATAAACAACCACAGAACCAATCCAAGACAAGGAATGCGTTACGTAATATTGGCTAGTGTGCCTTTGCACTTAGCTGCTAGTAGAATGGCGGACAATTAAGGATTTACGTTAACCAGACTACCAATGTCCCACAGTCCCCGTGTCTTTTGGCTTTACACAAAGGGTAACCAATCCTTAGTATGCCTACAGATTACGGGGCCAGATCTTAGGAGCTTCACAATCTAGTGCAAGAGAGACGGCTTTAACACCGAATCGGGTAATGTATGGATAGCAAAGTTTATTCAACGCATTCAATGTCCAGAGAAAAGACTGCGAGCTACTCACCCATCAGAACCAGTCGTTCCATCCTGGCATCTCTTCCGCCCACTAGGAACCACTTCCCTGTCCGATACGTTTCGGATATTGAACCCTCATCAGCCGGACTTGCGAGTCAATCGGGCCAGAGCTACTTACAAGCAACTGACCGTTCGATCGAAGAAGAGACCGGGCGACCACGTGGATGCGATAGCAGTGACACCTTGTATGCTATTGCGTCTTGTGCCCACCGAATGTGGCGCCACAAGCGGATACCACCGTCATAGTTAATAGAACAGCTTACACGATGTCCATTGCCTCCGAACAATGACAGTGTCACACAAAACTTGAAGAAAACAAGACGCTGTCACCCAGAACTTGAAGAAAACAAGATACTGTCACCCAGAACTTGAAGAAAACAAGACATTATCACACAAAACTTGAAGAAAAACTTGAAGAAAAAAAGACAGTGTCACACAAAACTTGAAGAAAGCAAGACGTTGTCACTCAGAACTTGAAGAAAACAAGACATTGTCATACAAAACTTGAAGCACAACATGTCCGCAGTGTCAATATTACCAGTGTTCATCTCTTAATTGCACCCTTTGGACACGTAACGTCTTTCACAACATGTCCACATTTTCAATATTACCAGTGTTCGTCTCTTCAGCGCATCATTTAGGCGCGTTGCGGCTTTCACAATGTCTTGTTTTCTTCAAGTTTTGTACGACAATGTCTTGTTTTTCTTCAAGTTTTGTATGATAATGTCTTGTTTTCTTCAATGTCTACACGCATATCACATGGTGTCAAATGTCTCCATACATATCACACAGGGGTAAATGTCTCCATACATGTCACATAGCAGTCAATGTCTCCATGCATATCACGTTGTGGTCAATGTCTCCACGCATATCACACAGTGGTAAATGTCTCCATGCATGTCACATGGTGTCAAATGTCTCCATACATATTACACAGCGGTAAATGTCTCCATGCATGTCACATGACGGTCAATGTCTCCATACATATCACACAGTGGTAAATGTCTCCATACCTGTCACATAGCAGTCAATGTCTCCATGCATGTCACATTGTGGTCAATATCTCCACTCATATAACACAGTGGTAAATGTCTCCATGCATGTCACATGGTGTCATATGTCTCCATACATATCACACAGCTGTAAATGTCTCCATGCATGTCACATGGCAGTCAATGTCTCCAAACAAATTTTCATGACACAAACTTTCAAAACATGTGTGTGCGGTGAAGCAAACTTCCAACTTGCAAACTTTCATAACACAAACTTTCAGAACATAAGCTTCCTCGATATTACCAGTGTTCGTCTATTAATATCACCATTTGGGTGCTTCACGGCTTTCACAACATGTTCACATTGTCAATATTACCAGTGTTCGTATCTTAGTCGCATCCTTTGGAAGCGTTACGGCTTTCACAACATGTTCACATTGTCAATATTACCAGTGGTCATCTCTTAATCGCAACCTTTGGAAGCGTCACGACTTTCACAACATGTCCACATTATAAATTTTACCAGTGTTCGTATCTTAGTCGCATCCTTTGGAAGCGTCACGGCTTTCACATGTTCACATTGTCAATATTACCAGTGTTCGTTTCTTAATCTACCTCCTACAGTTTACCCTAACTACAATTGATCATACCTCCTGCAGTTTACCCGTAACTCATACTATTTACCCATAATTCCTACAGTTTACCCACAACTACTACAATTTACACATAATTCCTACAGTTTACCCGTACCTCCTACAGTTTACCCTGAAAGTTTGCTGACGATGCAATTTTTGTGCGTTTTTCCTGTAGCCTGGCAGTATAGACAAAATGAGATATAAATAAGTGTGTGAGAAATGTGAGAAACGTCGAGACGTATGAAATTTCAATGTACCTAGACACATTTCGCGGGAAAAACTGGTTTAACCTTGACCTTTTGACCACGCGTTTATTATGGAAAATTCCATGACTTCGTTCGAACGTTCCAGAAAGCGACGGTGGTTTATTGTTGACCTTGACATTTTGACCTTTTGACCTCGCGGTGTTTATGCAGACTCGTATCATTATAGGCGATATGTAGGTGTCGACGCGAAACGACAGACGTCGAAAAGTTCTCGATATAATGCAATGATGCGATATGCGTCGTATAGCTTACATGCATGGCTACGTTTTTCCCGCTGCATGCACGAACATTCGTCCGCTACATTTCAGTCTGCTAGCATGGTGAAAAGGCGTGACTTCGTTCGAACGTTCCAGAAAGCGGCGGTGGTTTTTGTTGATCTTGACCTTGACCTTCTGACCTCGCTGTGTTCTTGCAGACTAGTGGTGAAATAGGCGGTATATAGGTGTCGATGCGAAACGACATACGTCGAAAAGTTCTCATTATAATCCAATGAATTAGGATTACTACACCTAACCCAACAGCAAAAGAATATAAAGTCGCATTAGCTAATAGATTCAAAGTCCTGCAAGAGCTGTATGATGAAGAAGAGGGAGTAGACATCAACAGCCAATGGAGTCACATCAAGGATGCAGTAAACGCCACATGCGAAGAGATAATTGGCAGAAGGAAACCCCAACAGAAAGACTGGATTTCAGTAGAAACAATGAGGAAAATACAGACCAGAAGAGAAAAGAAGGAGGCATTCAACAGCAGCCGCCACAAGGGCGGCAAAGGTAATAGCTCAGAAAGAGCACACAGCAGCAAATAGAGAGGTGAAGAAAAGTGTCAAAACAGACAAAAGGAACTTCGTGGAGGGACTTGCACAAGATGCAGAAAAGACAGCAGCTAGCAGGAACATGAAGCAACTCTACGATACAACAAGGAAGTTAGCTGGAAAGTTTAAGAAATCAGAGCGGCCAATCAGAGACAAAAATGGGAGCGTCCTGATGGGGGCAGAAAAACAGCTTAACAGATGGGCAAAGCATTTTGAAGAGCTGCTCAACACACCAGCACCGCAGAATCAACCAGACATCCAACCAGCTGAGACAGATCTCCCAATAGACTGTAACAAACCCACTAGAGAAGAGATAAAAATGCAATCGCACATATGGAAAATGGGAAACTAGCAGGCCCTGATGGTATCCCTGCAGAAGCACTAAAGGCAGATGTAAATACTTCAGTAGAAATGCTGTAATGTCTTTTTGAGGAGATCTGGGAAAAGAAGAAATTCCAGCAGAATGGAAAGAAGGTTACCTTATCAAGATCCCCAAGAAAGGAGACCTGAGCCGCTGTGATAACTACAGAGGAATCACGTTGTTGTCAGTACCTGGAAAGGTTCTAAACAGAATAATCCTAGATAGGATGAACGGCACAGTGGACCAAACTTTACGTGAACAGCAAGCAGGCTTCAGGCAGGACAGATCGTGTACTGACCAGATTGCAACACTGCGAATCATAGTGGAACAATCCATCGAATGGAACTCATCCCTATACATCAACTTTGTTGATTACGAGAAAGCCTTTGACAGTGTGGACAGGGAGACACTCTGGAAAGTGCTAAGACACTATGGTGTGCCCAAGAAACTAGTCAACATGATTAAAAACTCCTATGAGGGAATGTCATGCAGAGTTATTCATGAAGGTCAACTTACAAAGAACTTTGAGGTTATGACGGGGTGAGACAGGGATGCTTACTATCACCATTCCTCTTCATTCTAGTCATAGACTGGGTCATGAAAACAGCAACCAACTAGAAACGAAATGGAATCCAGTGGACGATGCTGACCCAACTTGATGACCTGGACTTTGCGGATGACTTTGCACTCCTGTCTCACAGCCATAGGCAGATGCAGGACAAAACAACAGAACTGGCGGGCGGGCGGGCGGGCGGGCGGGCGGGCGGGCGGGCGGGCGGGCGGGCGGGCGGGCGGGCGGGCGGGCGGCGGGCGGGCGGGCGGGCGGGCGGGCGGGCGGGCGGGCGGGCGGGCGGGCGGGCGGGCGGGCGGGCGGGCGGGGCGGGCGGGCGGGCGGGCGGGCGGGCGGGCGGGCGGGCGGGCGGGCGGGCGGGCGGGCGGGCGGGCGGGCGGGCGGGCGGGCGGGGGCGGGCGGGCGGGCGGGCGGGCGGGCGGGCGGGCGGGCGGGCGGGCGGGCGGGCGGGCGGGCGGGCGGGCGGGCGGGCGGGCGGGCGGGCGGGCGGGCGGGCGGGCGGGCGGGCGGGCGGGCGGGCGGGCGGGCGGGCGGGCGGGCGGGCGGGCGGGCGGGCGGGCGGTGGTGGGTGGATGTGTGGTTGTATGGATGGGTGGGTGACAGCGTTATTTACTGATTGACTGCCTTATTTATTGATAGACTGATTGACGAATTGAGAGAATGAATGAATGAGTCAGTAAGAGAGTGATTGATTGGATAGTTGTTTGAATGGGTGGTTTGGTGTTTGGGTGGGTATGTGGTTTAGTGAATGAGTGAGTGAATGCGTCATTGAGAGAGTGAGTGGGTGAATGAGTGAATTAGTTATTGAGTGAGTGAGTGACTGACTCACTGTCTGACTGACTGGACTGACTGACTCAATGTCTGTATGACTGATATGCTGAGTGAGTGATTGAGACAGTGAATGAACCATTCAATGAATGAGTGAGTGAGTGAGTGAGTGAGTAAGTTAGTGAATAAGTGATTGATTGAGTGAGTGAGTGAGTGAGTGAGTGAGTGAGTGTATGAGTGAGTGAGTTTGTGAATGGGAGGGTGGGTGGTGTATGGTTTGGTGGGTCGGTGAGTGAGTTAATGAGTGAATGAATATGTGAGCGAGTGTGTGAGAGAATGAGAGAGTGAGTGACTGAATGACTGACTGAGTGGCTGATATATTGAGTGACTGAGTGATAGAGAGCGAGTGAGTAAATGAATGAGTGGATGGGTAGGTGGGTGGGTCTATGGGTGGGTGATTGAGTAAGTGGGTGAATGACTGGCTGAGTGACTGAATGATTGAGTATGTGAGCGAATGTGTGAGAGAGTGAGATATTAAGTTAGCAAGCGTGTGAGTGGGTGGGTGGGTGTGTGAGTTGGTGATTGGGTGAGTGAGTAGGTGAATGAGTGAGCGATCGAGTGGGTGGGTGGGTGGGTGGGTGGGTTTGGTTGGGTGAGTGAGTGAATGTGAGAGTGCCTATTCTGCAAACTATTTGCTGCATTAATTACAAAGTTGAAAGATTCGGAAGAAACACGAAGCATAGTCAGTAAAATAAACTTTATTAAGACCTAACACGGATGTTAACAAATTGATAAATGTATAATTTCGAAATATCTTTACCATTCGTTTCGCTGAGTAGTCATATTGATTAGAACAAGACAAGTTAGTTAAGGTATTTTGTAGTCAGTGACATCACATTAGTAGAAGTACGTTGTATGGTCGTACGAAGTACACGGCACTGTCATGTACTTCACGGTCGCTCTTCCATAAGTTCACGCGGTCTACGGTGGACTTGAGATGGAATCTCTGCTGGAGCTCACTACTCTCTCTGAAAGGAAACGTGAGACTATATTATAACCAATATCGTGTGAAAAGAGTGAACTGATTGGTTTGAAAAATAGTATTTTACAAAGTAAATGCCTGCATTTTCATCAAGAAACGTTAACTGTGAATATACGAGACCTTGATAGGAGGAACGGATAGATGGAAGGGGAGGTACGGATGGGGAAGGAAGTTGTAAGGGAAAGTGGAACTACCGTTGCGAGTGAAGGAACCTAAATTAGAGTCCGCAATCATAAGAATGGTTTGATACACGGCGGACAAAGGCGGACGAAGCCGCGTCCTAGAAATCTACTGTCTATAGGCGTTTCACTCAGCCTAAAATATGTTATTTTCCGAAGGCGTTTTGAAAATCAATATAAGTAATAAAAACCCATCGATGACACATTTAGTATCATGTTCCAATGAGATGCTTACGCTGTGATGTTTCCTCAGTATGTCAACACATGGGAGTCTACAGATGAAGGAACTGCATTTATATATGCTTTTACAATACCAAATGCCGCATTTCATCGATTGACACCTGAAAGAATACACGAGACTTCAACATTTGCATGCAGCTTTAAGCTGCAGGATAAACAACAGCGAAGTAAAAACAAATTAACTGTTTATAGAAAGAGCAATGTCGTATTATGCTGCGTTCAACTCGTAACATGTCCCATTATTTATGGAAATGAAGGTAAGTTGCTTATCTATATACTACCTTGATAGTAATTGACAACGGATTACTAATTAAACAAAAACATAATGTTCATAACGACATACTGCTGTTCCGACCGCAGTTATGAATGCGTGGACACAACGAGGAGAAAATGTTTGTTGGATAGAAATATGTGGATGCGATATTAAATCATATGATATACCAAAATTTTACCCGAAATAGTTGCTATATGCTCGTGAGAAACTAAAAGAGATTACGTTATTTATCGCTGATGAAGACAAAGTGGGATCGTCGCAAATGTCAAATACATTGTCTGCGTGACTGATGCTGATTGGTTCACTTTGTTTAAGTCACTTACTTGCGTTTACCGCAAGCCTCGCTCAATAACGTCATCTAAACATATGACAATTCAATGTGTTATGATAGGCAATAGCGGTGCACGTTGTCGGAAATGTATGCATCTAATATATGTAACATAAGTGGTGTGGTGTTTACACAGGTCTGTGTGATGTGCATAGTGCTGTAGTGTAGTGTGTAGTATGTAGTGTGTGCGTCATACTCTCGCTTTCAGCTACAGCCGCCATATAGCTCATTGTAGTGAAAAGGGAGCCGAGTGCGTAAGTCTCCCATGCTGGTACATAGCCTCTCCATAGACAAGACTCTAGCACAACATCCTCGTGGTACACTGCGGATACTGGGCACCTTGCGGCCCCAGGCGAATGTGCTAGGGATCTCGGAGCAGGTTGGAGCCTTAAAAGTGCAGTGTGCAGGGCCCACCAGCGTGTGGACACGTCCCGGTGCTGCACCATTCCAACCCCCAACTATGGGCAAATAGTACTGGGTAGATCACGCTCATTAGCCTTGGTAGGCAGGTTATCTAGGAGAAGGAAAATCCTGACATAAAACCGCAACAGCAGGTCAGCCAGGGCAGCGCTGCTGAGTGGCTAAGATGTCCCAAATATAATGATGGTACAAATATTGTTGAACGAGGGCTACCGCGTCCGGGGTAACCGACGCGCCGTCTACCTTGGCTGCGGCGAGAAGACAGCGAAAACCAAGGGGATCGTCAGGCCGGCAGCGATCTAGATGTGAAGTCCGGCTGGGCAGTCTGAACCTGGGGACGATGAGCGGAAGAGGAGTAGAGGTGGTGGAAATGATGGAAAGAAGGAGACTGGAAGTATTATGCATCCAGGAGACTAAGTGGAAGGGAGACAGAGCAAGGACGATGAGAAGTAACGGAATGGGCATCATTGTATCCGAAGAGATCAATAAGACGGTAGTCAAAGTGGAGAGATTGAAGGAGTGCATATTGATGGCATGGCTGACAATTAGGTAACAGATGATGTGTGTTATGTCTGCGTATGGGCCACAGACGGGTAGGACGGCGGCAGAGAAAGAGGAATTCAGGGATTCTTTGGAGAGGATGATAGGATTGATAGAGCTGGAGGTGATGTTGTGTATTGCGGGAGACGTCAATGCACATGTTGGAGTAGTGGAACCAGGTGAAGAGGAGAGCATTAGCGAGGAATAGAGAGGGTCGAGCTCTGATGGCGAGAAATGGGTTAGCAGTGGCTAGCTCTTTCTTCCAGAAGCGAGAGAGCCAGAAGATCACACACAGGAGTGGACAGCACAAGACATAATTAGATCTAGTGATAGTCCGGAAGCAGTAGCTATGGAAGATTAAGGATTGTAAAGCTGTGGCTGGAGAGCATGTCACGACACAGCACAAGCCAGTGGTGTTCGTTGTGCATATGCAGAAGAAGAAACAAACTAAGACAGTGGGCCGCAAGACTACTAATCAGTGGAGGTGCAAAGACGACGTCGCTGTTGAATACAAGGAGCGGGTGACGGTTAAGTATGAAGAGCTCAATGAAGAAGTTGGTGGTTTGGAGGAAGAGTTGAAAAAGTAGAAAGAAGCATTTGTGGGAGCTGCAGAGGAGCTATGTGGAAGAACATCAGGAAAGGGCGGAATGTCAAGGAGTAGTAACCAAGGATGGTGGACAAGCGAGGTTGCAGAGGCAGTATGCGAAAAGAAGGAGAGCCTGGAAAGAAATTGAGAAGACCAAGGAGAGAGGAGATGAACCGGATACAAGGATGATACACACATACGGGCAGAAGAAGAGAGCGGCAAACATAGCTGTTGATAAGGCGAGGAGAGATATGGAGGCAGATGTATATAGCAAGCTAGATGAGGATGGTGGAAAGAAGATGATATAAAAAATTGCCCGAGACATGGATGAGAATAGTAAGGACGTGAAGGGTGGGGCGGTGATGAAGGATAGAATTGGGAAGTTAGTGACAGAACAAGAGGCAGTGCTAAAGGTCTGGGAACGCTACTTCAAGGAGCTACTGAACAAGGAAAGAAATAACAACGACTTGGAATTACCATCATGTATAGAGGGGAAAGTGGAGTTAACTGATATTACGGATATAGAGATGCAAACCGGGATGAAAGGGACGAAGAAGGGAAGAGCACCTGGTATCGATGAGATGCGTGTGGAGATGGTAAAGGCAGCGGGGGACAGCGGAATCAGATGGACAAAGAGGCTGCTGAATACATGTATGCAGAAGCCAGGATGGTTGAAGCAATGCATGAGAGAACAAAAGGAAGAGTTATTGTTGGATCTGGGTTGTTAGAAGAGTTTCCAGTTAACATCGGTTTGAGGCAACGAAGTGCCCTTAGCCCTTTACTGTTTATCATGGTGATATTCTCAGGAAGATGATGTATGCAGATGATCTGGCCATAATAGGAGAAAGCAAACAAGACCTACAGGAAATGTTGGATGAATGGAAGGGGGTGTTCGAGAAGCTGAGAATGAGCCTAGAAAAAACATAAGTGATGTGGGTTGGACACCAGAGAGAGGAGTTGAACATCAGGTTGGATGGTAAGGAGATCACGCATGTGGATGGCTTTGTGTACTTTGGAGGAATGGTTACGGAGGATGGGCATTCAGCGGCAGAAGTGCAACATAGGACACAAGTGGGAGCGAATGCTTGGAGAAATGTAGAGGGAGTCATGTTGGACAGAACAATTTCAGAAAAGCTGAAAGGGAAAGTCCTGAGAACATGTGTTACACCAGCATGCCTGTGTGGTCTGGAGACAGTGGCGTTGACAGAACAAGGATGAACGACCTAAGGAAAGAGGTTGGGATGCAATGCAGCCTAACAGGAAGATTGGTGAGAAGCAGGATGAGATGGGCAGGCCACTTGGTAAGAATGGATGCAAGCAAACTAGCAAAGAGAGCATAGGTGGACAAAACATCAAGGACGCAGGAAAAGGGGAAGGCAACAGCTAAGATGGGAGGACTGCGTTAGGAGGGACATAAGAAGATCGGGGGAGGATGAAAGATGGAGAGAGGGAGCGGCCGATAGAAAACTATGGAAAGAAAGAACAGAAGGATTGGCTCGACAATATTTTACCTGACCCTCATCCCTGTACAACAGGGAACAAGGAGGAAGAGCACAAGCTTAAGAATAAATGATACGCACATGTGGCGAACACTGGTTATGATGCGCTCCTCGCAAATATTGTAGTAGACATAACCCAAAGTAACATATCTTCTCTAACAATCTGGTAAATCTACTGAACATGTTTTGAAATGCATTTATTTTAAAACAAATGTGCATAATGACATATTTCGAAAATAAATGGAATGATACTTTCAACTTTACCTGACACAGCAGCAAGCACACGAGGCCCAACACCAGCAGTCCACGAACATTCGCCATTCTACTTGTTCAATTGTCACCTGCGAAACAAGACAATCATCATTGAGTTCGTGTGTGTGTGTGTGTGTGTGTGTGTGTGTGTGTGTGTGTGTGTGTGTGTGTGTGTGTGTGTGTGTGTGTGTGTGTGTGTGTGTGTGTGTGTGTGTGTGTGTGTGTGTGTGTGTGTGTGTGTGTGTATGCTGCGTGCGTGTATGCGTGTGTTTGTGAATGCCTGTGTGCGTGCGTGTGCCTGTGCGTGCGTAGAAGCGTGTTTGCATGTGTGAATCTTTGAATATATAAGTATGTATGTATATATGTATGTATGTATGTATGTATGTATGTATGTATGCATGCATGCATGTATGTACGTATGTATGTATGAATGGATTCATATATGCACATTAAAACTAACTGAGTTACCCGGCTTTGCGAAAAGGCATCCATAACTATTTTTACATAGAAAAGGGATTGGTTTCACGACGCGTTCGAACAAATGAACGCATGCAAACATTTTATTTATATTACGTAACTCGGAACAATCTTAGAAAACACGCATAACGTAGCGGCATACACGCTAAACTGAGGAAACAAACAAATTCAGCCACATTCTGTGCTATTGTATATGTTTAGCTATGTAGTTCAAGTAATTTTGAAACTTTACTTGGATTTCGACACGAAATTATTTGGGAAAGGTTTATGTTATCTGTAAAATAAATTGTGTTGCAATAAGACCCGTATCAAATAATGAAAGTGATGTTGCTCCGGGTATGCCTTGGATTATCTATCTTATTATCGGTGCATTGATTTCCTAAAGGATTACTATGAATAGACATATTGGATATTGCAAAAAACGTGTAGAAGCAATATCATGTAAGAACAAACAATATATTATTCAAATAAATACATATATCAAATTGCCACGTTGTCAAATTGCCACGACCGGGGCCAGTTGTATACAGGAGCACGTTGTTACAAAGTCGTTTTCGAAAACATATCATACATATGAAGTCAGAATCGACAGTAATTTGGTGGATGTGCCGTAGCGAACACACTGGCGACACGACACGATGATTGATATATGTGGAGCATAATTAATTTCACAACTAAATTGAATATCTATTTCGCCACCAAAATATATTGAAATTCTTCTAGCCGAACTAATATAAAAAATAATTGATAAGTTTGGTAAAGTTTAGCACTTTGAATGGATATCTCATTTCTAACAACATGCAACGTGCATACGTGCACACGTGCATACGTGCATACATACATACATACATACATACATACATACATACATACATACATACAGGCGAGGCACGTGGGAGGTTGGTCCTTAACATGGTGAGAGGTTAGAAGGTAGCTTAAAAAATAGGTGGGAGATTGGGCTAACAATAGGTGGCGTTTTGAGATGGGGTGTGCTAAACGCAGTAATCTTGTGATGTAGAAGTTAACGTGGGTTCATTGATGTTGAAGTGTTTGAGTATAATGTTGTTTTAATTATGTGTTCTTTTTTCGTAACATTGTTATCCGTGAGTCAAGACAAACCATCATCCCACATTCACCTGACCAGAAACCGCATGGCATTATTTAAGCAACTACTGGTTATGTTTATATGATCTACAAGTGAGCATTTGACCTTCAGTTAATATTTATGGGTGAGGTTTTACCAATTTACCATTGCAGATCGTATTCTGCTATGTAGCAAATACCTGAAATACGTGAGATATGTTCGCAATGTCTTTAGTTTGTTCTCATCAGTTTCTCACATAAAATACATAAAATGTTACAATGCTGCAGTTTAAAAGGGAAAAGCACAAAATACTTTCCTTATTTAATCATTTTGATTAATGATGCTGCATAGTGCAATTTAAGAGTAATTGCACTTAAATATGTACTCATTACAGTACATGTTTCAAGCTTCTATCAATCTCATTTACATAATGATGTTACTTAAATAGATAAAAAGTATCCAATGTCACAATGGTCTTCATTGATGACGTCGTACTAACAAACATACGGAAAATCACAACTGGCGTTCCGATTAGTTAGTTAGAACCAAGTAGAGTATGTTTGTAACGACATAACAATACTGCTATCAATCACAAACAATGTTACGTCGCCCAAAATAACAGGTGGATGAGAGGAGGGCGATCAGTTTATTTAATATAGCGCTAGATCCCATAACATTGTTCGTGGCGCTTGACAGCATATGAAACACCGACACGAATATTATATCATACAATCGTGTCACTTGACAGCATGTTGTCCATCTTCTTGTCACCCACTAACACGTCACCTTTCCTTCCTGTCTCCTGGTTATATTGCGTCTAGTCGCCTTCGCTCCTGGCGGCTGTGCTCTCGTCTTCTTCCCTCCCGTCGCCTTCCCTACTGTCTCATTCCTCCCGTTGCCTTCCTTGAAGTCTCCATCATAAATTACCTAATGGTTCTTTAAAGGATGGCTCTATAAAAGAAATCTTGCAAAAGCGAGTAGAAAAATATCGTTTAAGAACATAGTATTAAATAAATGAATAAATTAAGTACATTATCAAATTGCCGTACCTGGATATCGACCGTCGGTGTGTGTGTTCTGTCGCAGTGCGAAGATATTGCAGTGAATGCCGTATCATTGCGTGTATCGCCTTTATAAAGGCGTTATCACTTGGCACAATTACAAGTGAACAACCAATGGGCTTGCGTTTTGTGGTTTTGGTCACCTCACCGGAATAACAGTCACGCCCACCACATTTAGTTGAAGCACCAATACAAATTATTGCAAAAAGCGCTAAACAATTGACAATTATTGCAGTTAGTCTGTTAACACACTTAATCGATCGTATACGTCAATATATTTCCACAAAGCGCTAGACGAAGGGCTTTTGCAAAATCATTACTTGAACTAAGACAAAATCGAAGGAAATAGGGATAACAAAAACCGTCAAGTTGTAGTAGAATAACATTTTCGGAATGGAAAACACTGACGTTTGTGTCGGGCGCAAACAGGTTCATTAATACTATCTATGCTATTCCTATAATATCTATAATTGGATGGTGATTTCACAATCAAAGTACTGAGGCTGACATACGCCACGAAAACGTTTGTAACTTTTAAAAATGTTATCACTTGCCACAATTACAAGTGAACAACCAAAGAACTTGCGTCTTGTGGTTTGATCGCCTCACCGGAATGACAGTCACGCCCACCACATGAAGTCGAAACACCATTACAAATTATTGTAATAAGGTGCTGAACAACTGAAAAATTGTGCCCCGGCGTGTGTCTGTCAAAATATTCCATCGATAGTATACATCACTAGCGCTACACCAAGAGCTAGGCCAAGAGCTAGACCAAGAGCTAGACCAAGAGCTAGACCAAGAGCTAGACCAAGAACAAGACCAAGAGTGTTCGTCTATTAATATCACCATTTGGGTGCTTCACGGCTTTCACAACATGTTCACATTGTCAATATTACCAGTGTTCATCTCTTAATCGCAACCTTTGGAAGCGTCACGGCTTTCACAACATGTTCACATTGTCAATATTACCAGTGTTCGTATCTTAGTCGCATCCTTTGGAAGCGTTACGGCTTTCACAACATGTTCACATTGTCAATATTACCAGTGGTCATCTCTTAATCGCAACCTTTGGAAGCGTCACGACTTTCACAACATGTCCACATTATAAATTTTACCAGTGTTCGTATCTTAGTCGCATCCTTTGGAAGCGTCACGGCTTTCACATGTTCACATTGTCAATATTACCAGTGTTCGTTTCTTAATCTACCTCCTACAGTTTACCCTAACTACAATTGATCATACCTCCTGCAGTTTACCCGTAACTCATACTATTTACCCATAATTCCTACAGTTTACCCACAACTACTACAATTTACACATAATTCCTACAGTTTACCCATACCTCCTACAGTTTACCCTGAAAGTTTGCTGACGATGCAGTTTTTGTGCGTTTTTCCTGTAGCCTGGCAGTATATACAAAATGAGATATAAATAAGTGTGTGAGAAATGTGAGAAACGTCGAGACGTATGAAATTTCAATGTACCTAGACACATTTCGCGGGAAAAACTGGTTTAACCTTGACCTTTTGACCACGCGTTTATTATGGAAAATTCCATGACTTCGTTCGAACGTTCCAGAAAGCGACGGTGGTTTATTGTTGACCTTGACATTTTGACCTTTTGACCTCGCGGTGTTTATGCAGACTCGTATCATTATAGGCGATATGTAGGTGTCGACGCGAAACGACAGACGTCGAAAAGTTCTCGATATAATGCAATGATGCGATATGCGTCGTATAGCTTACATGCATGGCTACGTTTTTCCCGCTGCATGCACGAACATTCGTCCGCTACATTTCAGTCTGCTAGCATGGTGAAAAGGCGTGACTTCGTTCGAACGTTCCAGAAAGCGGCGGTGGTTTTTGTTGATCTTGACCTTGACCTTCTGACCTCGCTGTGTTCTTGCAGACTAGTGGTGAAATAGGCGGTATATAGGTGTCGATGCGAAACGACATACGTCGAAAAGTTCTCATTATAATCCAATGAATTAGGATTACTACACCTAACCCAACAGCAAAAGAATATAAAGTCGCATTAGCTAATAGATTCAAAGTCCTGCAAGAGCTGTATGATGAAGAAGAGGGAGTAGACATCAACAGCCAATGGAGTCACATCAAGGATGCAGTAAACACCACATGCGAAGAGATAATTGGCAGAAGGAAACCCCAACAGAAAGACTGGATTTCAGTAGAAACAATGAGGAAAATACAGACCAGAAGAGAAAAGAAGGAGGCAGTCAACAGCAGCCGCACAAGGGCGGCAAAGGTAATAGCTCAGAAAGAGCACACAGCAGCAAATAGAGAGGTGAAGAAAAGTGTCAAAACAGACAAAAGGAACTTCGTGGAGGGACTTGCACAAGATGCAGAAAAGACAGCAGCTAGCAGGAACATGAAGCAACTCTACGATACAACAAGGAAGTTAGCTGGAAAGTTTAAGAAATCAGAGCGGCCAATCAGAGACAAAAATGGGAGCGTCCTGATGGGGGCAGAAAAACAGCTTAACAGATGGGCAAAGCATTTTGAAGAGCTGCTCAACACACCAGCACCGCAGAATCAACCAGACATCCAACCAGCTGAGACAGATCTCCCAATAGACTGTAACAAACCCACTAGAGAAGAGATAAAAAAGGCAATCGCACATATGGAAAATGGGAAACTAGCAGGCCCTGATGGTATCCCTGCAGAAGCACTAAAGGCAGATGTAAATACTTCAGTAGAAATGCTGTAATGTCTTTTTGAGGAGATCTGGGAAAAGAAGAAATTCCAGCAGAATGGAAAGAAGGTTACCTTATCAAGATCCCCAAGAAAGGAGACCTGAGCCGCTGTGATAACTACAGAGGAATCACGTTGTTGTCAGTACCTGGAAAGGTTCTAAACAGAATAATCCTAGATAGGATGAACGGCACAGTGGACCAAACTTTACGTGAACAGCAAGCAGGCTTCAGGCAGGACAGATCGTGTACTGACCAGATTGCAACACTGCGAATCATAGTGGAACAATCCATCGAATGGAACTCATCCCTATACATCAACTTTGTTGATTACGAGAAAGCCTTTGACAGTGTGGACAGGGAGACACTCTGGAAAGTGCTAAGACACTATGGTGTGCCCAAGAAACTAGTCAACATGATTAAAAACTCCTATGAGGGAATGTCATGCAGAGTTATTCATGAAGGTCAACTTACAAAGAACTTTGAGGTTATGACGGGGGTGAGACAGGGATGCTTACTATCACCATTCCTCTTCATTCTAGTCATAGACTGGGTCATGAAAACAGCAACCAACTAGAAACGAAATGGAATCCAGTGGACGATGCTGACCCAACTTGATGACCTGGACTTTGCGGATGACCTTGCACTCCTGTCTCACAGTCATAGGCAGATGCAGGACAAAACAACAGAACTGGCGGGCGGGCGGGCGGGCGGGCGGGCGGGCGGGCGGGCGGGCGGGCGGGCGGGCGGGCGGGCGGGCGGGCGGGCGGGCGGGCGGGCGGGCGGGCGGGCGGGCGGGCGGGCGGGCGGGCGGGCGGGCGGGCGGGCGGGCGGGCGGGCGGGCGGGCGGGCGGGCGGGCGGGCGGGGGGGGGGGCGGGGCGGGCGGGCGGGGGGGGGGGGGGGCGGGCGGGCGGGGGGGGGGGGGGGGGGGGGGGGGGGGGGCGGGCGGTTTGGTGGGTGGATGTGTGGTTGTATGGATGGGTGGGTGGATGTGTGGTTGTATGGATGGGTGGGTGACAGCGTTATTTACTGATTGACTGCCTTATTTATTGATAGACTGATTGACGAATTGAGAGAATGAATGAATGAGTCAGTAAGAGAGTGATTGATTGGATAGTTGTTTGAATGGGTGGTTTGGTGTTTGGGTGGGTATGTGGTTTAGTGAATGAGTGAGTGAATGCGTCATTGAGAGAGTGAGTGGGTGAATGAATGAATTAGTTATTGAGTGAGTGAGTGACTGGCTCACTGTCTGACTGACTGGACTGACTGACTCAATGTCTGTATGACTGATATGCTGAGTGAGTGATTGAGACAGTGAATGAACCATTCAATGAATGAGTGAGTGAGTGAGTGAGTGAGTAAGTTAGTGAATAAGTGATTGATTGAGTGAGTGAATGAGTGAGTGAGTGTATGAGTGAGTGAGTTTGTGAATGGGAGGGTGGGTGGTGTATGGTTTGGTGGGTCGGTGAGTGAGTTAATGAGTGAATGAATATGTGAGCGAGTGTGTGAGAGAATGAGAGAGTGAGTGACTGAATGACTGACTGAGTGGCTGATATATTGAGTGACTGAGTGATAGAGAGCGAGTGAGTAAATGAATGAGTGGATGGGTAGGTGGGTGGGTCTATGGGTGGGTGATTGAGTAAGTGGGTGAATGACTGGCTGAGTGACTGAATGATTGAGTATGTGAGCGAATGTGTGAGAGAGTGAGATATTAAGTTAGCAAGCGTGTGAGTGGGTGGGTGGGTGTGTGAGTTGGTGATTGGGTGAGTGAGTAGGTGAATGAGTGAGCGATCGAGTGGGTGGGTGGGTGGGTGGGTGGGTGGGTGGTGGGTTTGGTTGGGTGAGTGAGTGAATGTGAGAGTGCCTATTCTGCAAACTATTTGCTGCATTAATTACAAAGTTGAAAGATTCGGAAGAAACACGAAGCATAGTCAGTAAAATAAACTTTATTAAGACCTAACACGGATGTTAACAAATTGATAAATGTATAATTTCGAAATATCTTTACAACTCTTTCGCTGGGTAGTCATATTGATTAGAACAAGACAAGTTAGTTAAGGTATTTTGTAGTCAGTGACATCACATTAGTAGAAGTACGTTGTATGGTCGTACGAAGTACACGGCACTGTCATGTACTTCACGGTCGCTCTTCCATAAGTTCACGCGGTCTACGGTGGACTTGAGATGGAATCTCTGCTGGAGCTCACTACTCTCTCTGAAAGGAAACGTGAGACTATATTATAACCAATATCGTGTGAAAAGAGTGAACTGATTGGTTTGAAAAATAGTATTTTACAAAGTAAATGCCTGCATTTTCATCAAGAAACGTTAACTGTGAATATACGAGACCTTGATAGGAGGAACGGATAGATGGAAGGGGAGGTACGGATGGGGAAGGAAGTTGTAAGGGAAAGTGGAACTACCGTTGCGAGTGAAGGAACCTAAATTAGAGTCCGCAATCATAAGAATGGTTTGATACACGGCGGACAAAGGCGGACGAAGCCGCGTCCTAGAAATCTACTGTCTATAGGCGTTTCACTCAGCCTAAAATATGTTATTTTCCGAAGGCGTTTTGAAAATCAATATAAGTAATAAAAACCCATCGATGACACATTTAGTATCATGTTCCAATGAGATGCTTACGCTGTGATGTTTCCTCAGTATGTCAACACACGGGACTCTACAGGTGAGGGAACTGCATTTATATATGCTTTTACAATACCAAATGCCGCATTTCTTCGATTGACACCTGAAAGAATACACGTGACTTCAACATTTGCATGCAGCTTTAAGCTGCAGGATAAACAACAGCGAAGTAAAAACAAATTAACTGTTTATAGAAAGAGCAATGTCGTATTATGCTGCGTTCAACTCGTAACATGTCCCATTATTTATGGAAATGAAGGTAAGTTGCTTATCTATATACTACCTTGATAGTAATTGACAACGGATTACTAATTAAACAAAAAATAATGTTCATAACGACATACTGCTGTTCCGACCGCAGTTATGAATCCGTGGACAGAACGACGAGAAAATGTTTGTTGGATAGAAATATGTGGATGCGATATTAAATCATATGATATACCAAAATTTTACCCGAAATAGTTGCTATATGCTCGTGAGAAACTAAAAGAGATTACGTTATTTATCGCTGATGAAGACAAAGTGGGATCGTCGCAAATGTCAAATACATTGTCTGCGTGACTGATGCTGATTGGTTCACTTTGTTTAAGTCACTTACTTGCGTTTACCGCAAGCCTCGCTCAATAACGTCATCTAAACATATGACAATTCAATGTGTTATGATAGGCAATAGCGGTGCACGTTGTCGGAAATGTATGCATCTAATATATGTAACATAAGTGGTGTGGTGTTTACACAGGTCTGTGTGATGTGCATAGTGCTGTAGTGTAGTGTGTAGTATGTAGTGTGTGCGTCATACTCTCGCTTTCAGCTACAGCCGCCATATAGCTCATTGTAGTGAAAAGGGAGCCGAGTGCGTAAGTCTCCCATGCTGGTACATAGCCTCTCCATAGACAAGACTCTAGCACAACCTCCTCGTGGTACACTGCGGATACTGGGCACCTTGCGGCCCCAGGCGAATGTGCTAGGGATCTCGGAGCAGGTTGGAGCCTTAGAGGTGCAGTGTGCAGGGCCCACCAGCGTGTGGACACGTCCCGGTGCTGCACCATTCCAACCCCCAACTATGGGCAAATAGTACTGGGTAGATCACGCTCATTTGCCTTGGTAGGCAGGTTATCTAGGAGAAGGAAAATCCTGACATAAAACCGCAACAGCAGGTCAGCCAGGGCAGCGCTGCTGAGTGGCTAAGATGTCCCAAATATAATGATGGTACAAATATTGTTGAACGAGGGCTTCCGCGTCCGGGGTAACCGACGCGCCGGCTACCTTGGCTGCGGCGAGAAGACAGCGAAGACCAAGGGGATCGTCAGGCCGGCAGCGATCTAGATGTGAAGTCCGGCTGGGCAGTCTGAACCTGGGGACGATGAGCGGGAGAGGAGTAGAGGTGGTGGAAATGATGAAAAGAAGGAGACTGAAAGTATTATACATCCAGGAGACTAAGTGGAAGGGAGACAGAGCAAGGACGATGATGGGAGGGTACAAGCTACTGCACGCAGGAGGAGATGGAAGAAGTAACGGAGTGGGCATCATTGTATCCGAAGAGATCAATAAGACGGTAGTCAGAGTGGAGAGATAGAAGGGATGCATATTGATGGCATGGCTGATAATTAGGTAACAGATGATGTGTGTTATGTCTGCGTATGGGCCACAGACGGGTAGGACGGCGGAAGAGAAAGAGGAATTCAGGGATTCTTTGGAGAGGATGATAGGATTGATAGAGCTGGAGGTGATGGTGTGTATTGCGGGAGACGTCAATGCACATGTTGGAGTAGTGGAACCAGGTGAAGAGGAGAGCATTAGCGAGGAATAGAGAGGGTCGAGCTCTGATGGCGAGAAATGGGTTAGCAGTGGCTAGCTCTTTCTTCCAGAAGCGAGAGAGCCAGAAGATCACACACAGGAGTGGACAGCACAAGACATAATTAGATCTAGTGATAGTCCGGAAGCAGCAGCAATGGAAGATTAAGGATTGTAAAGCTGTGGCTGGAGAGCATGTCACGACACAGCACAAGCCAGTGGTGTTCGTTGTGCATATGTAGAAGAAGAAACAAACTAAGACAGTGGGCCGCAAGACTACTAAACAGTGGAGGTGCAAAGACGACGTCGCTGTTGAATACAAGGAGCGGGTGACGGTTAAGTATGAAGAGCTCAATGAAGAAGTTGGTGGTTTGGAGGAAGAGTTGAAAAAGTAGAAAGAAGCATTTGTGGGAGCTGCAGAGGAGCTATGTGGAAGAACATCAGGAAAGGGCGGAATGTCAAGGAGTAGTAACCAAGGATGGTGGACAAGCGAGGTTGCAGAGGCAGTATGCGAAAAGAAGGAGAGCCTGGAAAGAAATTGAGAAGACCAAGGAGAGAGGAGATGAACCGGATACAAGGATGATACACACATACGGGCAGAAGAAGAGAGCGGCAAAAATAGCTGTTGATAAGGCGAGGAGAGATATGGAAGCAGATGTATATAGCAAGCTAGATGAGGATGGTGGAAAGAAGATGATATAAAAAATTGCCCGAGACATGGATGAGAATAGTAAGGACGTGAAGGGTGGGGCGGTGATGAAGGATAGAATTGGGAAGTTAGTGACAGAACAAGAGGCAGTGCTAAAGGTCTGGGAACGCTACTTCAAGGAGCTACTGAACAAGGAAAGAAATAACAACGACTTGGAATTACCATCATGTATAGAGGGGAAAGTGGAGTTAACTGATATTACGGATATAGAGATGCAAACCGGGATGAAAGGGACGAAGAAGGGAAGAGCACCTGGTATCGATGAGATGCGTGTGGAGATGGTAATGGCAGCGGGGGACAGCGGAATCAGATGGACAAAGAGGCTGCTGAATACATGTATGCAGAAGCCAGGATGGTTGAAGCAATGCATGAGAGAACAAAAGGAAGAGTTATGGTTGGATCTGGGTTGTTAGAAGAGTTTCCAGTTAACATCGGTTTGAGGCAACGAAGTGCCCTTAGCCCTTTACTGTTTATCATGGTGATATTCTCAGGAAGATGATGTATGCAGATTATCTGGCCATAATAGGAGAAAGCAAACAAGACCTACAGGAAATGTTGGATGAATGGAAGGGGGTGTTCGAGAAGCTGAGAATGAGCCTAGAAAAAACATAAGTGATGTGGGTTGGACACCAGAGAGAGGAGTTGAACATCAGGTTGGATGGTAAGGAGATCACGCATGTGGATGGCTTTGTGTACTTTGGAGGAATGGTTACGGAGGATGGGCATTCAGCGGCAGAAGTGCAACATAGGACACAAGTGGGAGCGAATGCTTGGAGAAATGTAGAGGGAGTCATGTTGGACAGAACAATTTCAGAAAAGCTGAAAGGGAAAGTCCTGAGAACATGTGTTACACCAGCATGCCTGTGTGGTCTGGAGACAGTGGCGTTGACAGAACAAGGATGAACGACCTAAGGAAAGAGGTTGGGATGCAATGCAGCCTAACAGGAAGATTGGTGAGAAGCAGGATGAGATGGGCAGGCCACTTGGTAAGAATGGATGCAAGCAAACTAGCAAAGAGAGCATAGGTGGACAAAACATCAAGGACGCAGGAAAAGGGGAAGGCAACAGCTAAGATGGGAGGACTGCGTTAGGAGGGACATAAGAAGATCGGGGAGGATGAAAGATGGAGAGAGGGAGCGGCCGATAGAAAACTATGGAAAGAAAGAACAGAAGGATTGGCTCGACAATATTTTACCTGACCCTCATCCCTGTACAACAGGGAACAAGGAGGAAGAGCACAAGCTTAAGAATAAATGATACGCACATGTGGCGAACACTGGTTATGATGCGCTCCTCGCAAATATTGTAGTAGACATAACCCAAAGTAACATATCTTCTCTAACAATCTGGTAAATCTACTGAACATGTTTTGAAATGCATTTATTTTAAAACAAATGTGCATAATGACATATTTCGAAAATAAATGGAATGATACTTTCAACTTTACCTGACACAGCAGCAAGCACACGAGGCCCAACACCAGCACTCCACGAACATTCGCCATTCTACTTGTTCAATTGTCACCTGCGAAACAAGACAATCATCATTGAGTTCGTGTGTGTGTGTGTGTGTGTGTGTGTGTGTGTGTGTGTGTGTGTGTGTGTGTGTGTGTGTGTGTGTGTGTGGTGCTGTGTGTGTGTGATGCGTGTGTTTGTGAATGCCTGTGTGCGTGCGTGTGCCTGTGCGTGCGTAGAAGCGTGTTTGCATGTGTGAATCTTTGAATATATAAGTATGTATGTATATATGTATGTATGTATGTATGTATGTATGTATGTATGTATGCATGCATGCATGTATGTACGTATGTATGTATGAATGGATTCATATATGCACATTAAAACTAACTGAGTCACTCGGCTTTGCGAAAAGGCATCCATAACTATTTTTACATAGAAAAGGGATTGGTTTCACGACGCGTTCGAACAAATGAACGCATGCAAACATTTTATTTATATTACGTAACTCGGAACAATCTTAGAAAACACGCATAACGTAGCTGCATACACGCTAAACTGAGGAAACAAACAAATTCAGCCACATTCTGTGCTATTGTATATGTTTAGCTATGTAGTTCAAGTAATTTTGAAACTTTACTTGGATTTCGACACGAAATTATTTGGGAAAGGTTTATGTTATCTGTAAAATAAATTGTGTTGCAATAAGACCCGTATCAAATAATGAAAGTGATGTTGCTCCGGGTATGCCTTGGATTATCTATCTTATTATCGGTGCATTGATTTCCTAAAGGATTACTATGAATAGACATATTGGATATTGCATAAAACGTGTAGAAGCAATATCATGTAAGAACAAACAATATATTATTCAAATAAATACATATGTCAAATTGCCACGTTGTCAAATTGCCACGACCGGGACCAGTTGTATACAGGAGCACGTTGTTACAAAGTCGTTTTCGAAAACATATCATACATATGAAGTCAGAATCGACAGTAATTTGGTGGATGTGCCGTAGCGAACACACTGGCGACACGACACGATGATTGATATATGTGGAGCATAATTAATTTCACAACTAAATTGAATATCTATTTCGCCACCAAAATATATTGAAATTCTTCTAGCCGAACTAATATAAAAAATAATTGATAAGTTTGGTAAAGTTTAGCACTTTGAATGGATGTCTCATTTCTAACAACATGCAACGTGTACACGTGCATACGTGCATACGTGCACACGTGCATACGTGCATACATACATACATACATACATACATACATACATACATACATACATACAGGCGAGGCACGTGGGAGGTTGGTCCTTAACATGGTGAGAGGTTAGAAGGTAGCTTAAAAAATAGGTGGGAGATTGGGCTAACAATAGGTGGCGTTTTGAGATGGGGTGTGCTAAACGCAGTAATCTTGTGATGTAGAAGTTAACGTGGGTTCATTGATGTTGAAGTGTTTGATTATAATGTTGTTTTAATTATGTGTTCTTTTTTCGTAACATTGTTATCCGTGAGTCAAGACAAACCATCATCCCACATTCACCTGACCAGAAACCGCATGGCATTATTTAAGCAACTACTGGTTATGTTTATATGATCTACAAGTGAGCATTTGACCTTCAGTTAATATTTATGGGTGAGGTTTTACCAATTTACCATTGCAGTTCGTATTCTGCTATGTAGCAAATACCTGAAATACGTGAGATATGTTCGCAATGTCTTTAGTTTGTTCTCATCAGTTTCTCACATAAAATACATAAAATGTTACAATGCTGCAGTTTAAAAGGGAAAAGCACAAAATACTTTCCTTATTTAATCATTTTGATTAATGATGCTGCATAGTGCAATTTAAGAGTAATTGCACTTAAATATGTACTCATTACAGTACATGTTTCAAGCTTCTATCAATCTCATTTACATAATGATGTTACTTAAATAGATAAAAAGTGTCCAATGTCACAATGGTCTTCATTGATGACGTCGTACTAACAAACATACGGAAAATCACAACTGGCGTTCCGATTAGTTAGTTAGAACCAAGTAGAGTACGTTTGTAACGACATAAAAATACTGCTATCAATCACAAACAATGTTACGTCGCCCAAAATAACAGGTGGATGAGAGGAGGGCGATCAGTTTATTTAATATAGCGCTAGATCCCATAACATTGTTCGTGGCGCTTGACAGCATATGAAACACCGACACGAATATTATATCATACAATCGTGTCACTTGACAGCATGTTGTCCATCTTCTTGTCACCCACTAACACGTCACCTTTCCTTCCTGTCTCCTGGTTATATTGCGTCTAGTCGCCTTCGCTCCTGGCGGCTGTGCTCTCGTATTCTTCCCTCCCGTCGCCTTCCCTACTGTCTCATTCCTCCCGTTGCCTTCCTTGAAGTCTCCATCATAAATTACCTAATGTACAATGGTTCTTTAAAGGATGGCTCTATAAAAGAAATCTTGCAAAAGCGAGTAGAAAAATATCGTGTAAGAACATAGTATTAAATAAATGAATAAATTAAGTACATTATCAAATTGCCGTACCTGGATATCGACCGTCGGTGTGTGTGTTCTGTCGCAGTGCGAAGATATTGCAGTGAATGCCGTATCATTGCGTGTATCGCCTTTATAAAGGCGTTATCACTTGGCACAATTACAAGTGAACAACCAATGGGCTTGCGTTTTGTGGTTTTGGTCACCTCACCGGAATAACAGTCACGCCCACCACATTTAGTTGAAGCACCAATACAAATTATTGCAAAAACGCGCTAAACAATTGACAATTATTGCAGTTAGTCTGTTAAAACACTTAATCGATCGCATACATCAATATATTTCCACAAAGCGCTAGACGAGGGGCTTTTGCAAAATCATTACTTGAACTAAGACAAAATCGAAGGAAATAGGGATAACATAAACCGTCAAGTTGTAGTAGAATAAAATTTTCGGAATGGAAAACACTGACGTTTGAGTCGGGCGCAAACAGGTTCATTTGTACTATCTATGCTATTCCTATAATATCTATAATTGGATGGTGATTTCACAATCAAAGTACTGAGGCTGACATACGCCACGAAAACGTTTGTAACTTTTAAAAATGTTATCACTTGCCACAACTACAAGTGAACAACCAAAGGACTTGCGTCTTGTGGTTTGGTCATCTCACCGGAATGACAGTGACACCCACCACATGAAGTCGAAACACCTTTACAAATTATTGTAATAAGGTGCTGAACAACTGACAAATTGTGCCCCGGCGTGTGTCTGTCAAAATATTCCATCGATAGTAGACATCACTAGCGCTACACCAAGAGCTAGACCAAGAGCTAGGCCAAGAGCTAGACCAAGAGCTAGACCAAGAGCTAGACCAAGAGCTAGACCAAGAACAAGACCAAGAGCTAGACCAAGAGCTACATCAAGAGCTACACCAAGAGCTAGGCCAAGACCTAGACCAAGATCTTCGCCAAAATCACTGTTTAAACTAAAAAAATCGAAGAAAATGGGAATAACGTAATCAGTCAAGTTGTAGCGGGATGGAAGGGTTCGGAATGGAAATCATTGAGATTTGAGTCGGGTACGACCAGGTTCAATATTAGGATGTATTATGTTCTTATAATATCAATAATTCTATGATGATTAACAATCAAAGTACTGACATTGGCAGACGACACGAAATCGTTTGCAAAGTTTTAGTATAATGGGAAAAGACACAATGCAAAATATCATATAAAAAATCAACCAAATAGTTTGAAGTAATGCTAACGATGTTCGATTTGGGGTAATGTAATTGCGTGTACATCTGACATGACGGACGGAACGTTTGAAACGGGCTATACTATTATTATGCACAAACAAAACCAAAAAGAACTTTTGTGATATGTGAAATCAGAACAGCTTCAAAGGATAATTATGTATGTGGGTTGATTAGGACAGATAGAAGGCATAAAGACAAATAGCCAATAATACCTTTTTATAAGATGGATTAATTCACTTTAGTTTATGTTACTGCATAGAAACTTGGAGGCCATATCGTAAGAAAAGTCTAATAAGTTAGAAGTAATAAAAAGGAGAGCGTCTTAGATGATTCCAAAATTGATGTAGTTCATTAATGATAAACGCCATATATGCAACAAATTGTGACTCTGAACACGTAGTTATTTTTTTTTACAAATTACGCAATTGGAGATACATTATTATAACTACACGAATCCGAAATGATGACACAGGACACGTTGTTGTTACTGAACTGAAATAATGATTTAAGTGACATTGATAGTTGCCTGGCTGCACTAAATGTATAATGAAATGTAAATACTTAAATGTAATTACGTTTAGACGAAAAAACTTACACTGCAAACACTGTGTAGTATTTCAACACCAATTTGATTAAATTGCATCATTTCAGCAGTAAGATTATGTTATGGAATACATTGCTGTGATTTATACAGCACTTTAGGAGATCGTTGCCAAAATATAGGTCGTCCTTATATAACGGTTCCAATACACAATAGCGGCTACTTTCTACAAACGAAGTAATAGGAAATGCATTTCCATAATTTCGCCAATGCAAAGTCATGAATGCAGTACATTGTGGCCACAATCGTACACGACAAGGTGCACGAGATACAAAGGTAAACTTCCGTGCATTATCCCATGTGACAAAGACTACGCAGGGTATATGAATGGTCTGCAAGAAATGGCCTGCTCGGAACAAAGACCACGTTGGATATCATATAAACCATGCTCATACATACATGCTGTAATTGTATACATTACGTAGAACAGGTCACTTCCACTCTCCTACAAACACATTTACAAACATGAAACTAGTATTCCGAAGAATTAATAAATCAACATGTTAGGATGCAGCAAGAAATGTTTAATCGTAATAATATCAAGAGAGAATAATCTCACTGACTTCATTCAAATACAGTCTCATGATAAAAAATACTTATTATATTTTGAAGCATAACTTAGACATTGCCTTTAATAACACAAGCTTTTAGTTTTAGCAAAATGTCCGCCTGCTTTATAGTGAAAAGTTGTGTATCTTTCAATGGTCTGTGATTGTCTTCCATTAATCCTATCTCGCTCTTTACATAACACTACATATTCCATAAACAATTGCTTAGCTAAGTCAACTTTGGTGGAACCAATATATTAATGACTACAGATTGAATGTGGTATAATGATGACTGATAAAAGTAGCTCAAGCAACTGACGGTGACTAACGTCGTCGTCGTCGCAATATCGTAATGTCTTCGTTTAATGGCTCTCATAAAGATCCTGACTTTTAATATGTTGAGGCTTTAGTAAAACGCACATATTCTGATTCAGAGAAGATTCAGATAATATTCATAATTATTTAATCACAGAAGATTCAGATAATATTCATAGTTATTTAAAGACAACTAAGTCCAATTCAAAAATATCTTAACCAGACAATCTCGTTCGGTTTATTTACATTATGACGCTACGAAGAACCTAAATGGATTGTAATGAATATTTTTCAGTGTTAATGTATGTTCATCAACAAATCAATTAGAATCTACGAAGGATGGATCATCCTCCGTCAAGTGTTACCTGTCAATTATCCTTGAATTACAGATCATTTCACACATATTAAGCTGGGTGTTTGGTCATGGTGATTACCTGAGCAGACCTGGTGAAACGTAAAACCGATTATAATAACTTAGCAAGACAAATGTGACAAGACAATACAGTGGACTCCCTTAAAAAATTGTGGAATAGAGAATAACCTGTTAGTAGAATCGAATACATGGGTCGGGACGTAATTATTCCTTCTTCCCATTGTTTTAAAACGCGCCGCTTAAGTGAATCAACCGCTTAGTAGAATCGTATTACTGTGGACTGAAGTGATTATTTTATCCTCAGTCTACTGTATTTCTTCGCATATGCGCAGTTATGCGTAAACAATGAGATTGGTAGCGAAACAATGTCCACAAAAAAAGCTTCGCCATCCGAATTAAAGTAATGTGTAACTAGGAATTTTCCATAGTTTTGTTCTGAAGTTTTTTCCAGGTTACTAAGCGAAATTCCCTCGACTTTATTTGTATAAATATGGCTAATATTTAGACTAGCTGGCAAGTCACAAACAGGCAAGTCAAACATCAAGTCAATGACCTGCACATCCATGTCAAGTCTATGAAAATAGGCAACTCGAATGGGACTCGCGTCAATCCCTGCGACTCGTGTCAATAAGGCTGCTACCACATTTGGCTGTTTTACCTAGCATCGATCGTGTGGCTCCACCGTTTGTCGTACCCATCATCGCCTTGACCCAAGTGGTAATTTTCATGTACGCACCTAGATCCTGGGTACATACATAATTATAGTAATATATTCTGAGTTCAACTTTAGACTATGCTTATATTGACACAACTGTCACATTGAAACATTAAATAATGGAAAATAATGTTATAGTGTAGCGGCTCGATAACCGAAACTAATTTTGGTACCAATGCCAATGGCGTCACGCGGTAGTAGGTTTGAATCTTGAGTATTGAGTCTTGATAATCCATATAATCCCTTATGGGGCTAATGTATGAGTTTGTGGTGCTTGTGATAGGCGTGCACAGTTTTATACAAATTCACCATTCCAAACTCTAACATTAGCAAAGTGCTTGTATTCTACTAGTTGACACAGCTCACGACACATGTAAACCCCGGTCGTTACATGCCGAAGCATCACTGTCAGTTGTGCGACAAAGCCACATGGGTATTAGATGCGATAACTGCTTTGAATGTTGTCATACTGATTGTATATTCACGAACAAAAACAGTTGTGAAGAGCTCAACCATACAAGAGTGCTCTGGATTTGTTAAGCCTGTGATCTATCTAATTACTCTTTAGGACACTTGTTTGCTAATAATTCAATTGAACTCTCTAACACTTTTCACAGCTCAGCATCACATAATGGTTGAAACGATCAGCCATTAACACCTGGAAGGCTACTTCGTCATCCTCCCAAAGTACAAATGTATAACAAACAAAACCAATAACGTCAGACCAAAATCTCCTCGTGATAAACTGTCAAAGCATCAATGTCTAGCGAGAGTCACTGGACACATGCATTGACACTCACCAATATATTAATGACTACACATTGAATGTGGTATAATGATGACTGATAAAAGTAACTCAAGCAACTGACGGTGACTAACGTCGTCGTCGTCGCAATATCGTAATGTCTTCGTTTAATGGCTCTCATAAAGATCCTGACTTTTAATATGTTGAGGCTTTAGTAAAACGCACATATTCTGATTCAGAGAAGATTCAGATAATATTTATAATTATTTAATCACAGAAGATTCAGATAATATTCATAGTTATTTAAAGACAACTAAGTCCAATTCAAAAATATCTTAACTCCCAAAGTACAAATGTATAACAAACAAAACCAATAACGTCAGACCAAAATCTCTTCGTGATAAACTGTCAAAGCATCAATGTCTAGCGAGAGTCACTGGACACATGCATTGACACTCACCAACCACATATAGTCAAAGGAACTGCATCTTGGTTAGACAATGACTACAACAGCTGCGACAACTTCACTGCATTCCGCAAAGACCGTGTCTCAAACACAGACGGTGGAGGAGTATTAGTTGCCTTCGAAACGATCTAATTGTTTCTCATCGGATCGAGTTTGACGCCCGCCCGCCCGCCCGCCCGCCCGCCCGCCCGCCCGCCCGCCCGCCCGCCCGCCCGCCCGCCCGCCCGCCCGCCCGCCCGCCCGCCCGCCCGCCCGCCCGCCCGCCCGCCCGCCCGCCCGCCCGCCCGCCCGCCCGCCCGCCCGCCCGCCCGCCCGCCCGCCCGCCCGCCCGCCCGCCCGCCCGCCCGCCCGCCCGCCCGCCGCCCGCCCGCCCGCCCGCCCGCCCGCCCGCCCGCCCGCCCGCCCGCCCGCCCGCCCGCCCGCCCGCCCGCCCGCCCGCCCGCCCGCCCGCCCGCCCGCCCGCCCGCCCCGCCCGCCCGCCCGCCCGCCCGCCCGCCCGCCCGCCCGCCCGCCCGCCCGCCCGCCCGCCCGCCCGCCCGCCCGCCCGCCCGCCCGCCCGCCCGCCCGCCCGCCCGCCCGCCCGCCCGCCCGCCCGCCCGCCCGCCCGCCCGCCCGCCCGCCCGCCCGCCCGCCCGCCCGCCCGCCCCGCCCCGCCCGCCCGCCCGCCCGCCCGCCCGCCCGCCCGCCCGCCCGCCCGCCCGCCCGCCCGCCCGCCCGCCCGCCCGCCCGCCCGCCCGCCCTAGCTCTCTCTCTCAATCACTCACTCTCAATCACTCACTCATTTACACAGTCCCACGCATCCACCCACCCACCCTCTCTCTCTCTCTCTCTCTCTCTCTCTCTCTCTCTCTCGCCTTCGTTCATGGCGGCTTTGCTCCCGCCTTCTTCGCTCCCGTCGCGTCGTATGAACAAACAACATAGTATTAAATAAATTAATAAATTAAGTACATTGTCAAATTGCTGTACCTGTATATCGATCATCGGTGTGTGTGTGTGTGTTCTGTTGCAGTGCGAAGATAGTGCAGCGAATGCCGCATCATTGCGTGTATCGCCTTTATAAAGGTGTTATCATTTGGCACAATTACAAGTGACCAACCAATGGGCTTGCGTTTTGAGGTTTTGGTCACCTCACCTGAATGACAGTCACGCTCACCACATTTAGTTGAAATAATATTACAAATTATTGCAAAAACGCGCTAAAAAATTGCCAATTATTGCAGTTTGTATGTTAAAATATGTAATCGATCGTTTGCATCAATAGATTTCCACAAATCGCTAGACGAAGGGCTTCGGCAAAATCACTACTTGAACTAAGACAAAATCACTACTTGAACTAAGACAAAATCGAAGGAAATGGGGATAATATAAACAGTCAATTTGTAGTAGAATGACATTTTCGGAATGGAAAACATTGACGTTTGAGTCGGGTGCAAACAGGTTCATTAGTACTATCTGTTTTATTCCTATAATATCAACAATTGGATGGTGATTTAGCTATCACATTACTGAGGTTGGCAGACGCCACGAAAACGTGTGTAACTTTTTAAATATTATCACTTGCCACAATTACAAGTGAACAATCAAAGGACTTGCGTCTTGTGGTTTGGTCACCTCACCGGAATGACAGTCACGCCCACCACATGAAGTCGAAACACCATTAAAAATTATTGTAATAAGGTGCTGAACAACTGACAATTTGTGCCCCGGTGTGTGTCTGTAAAAAATATTCCATCGATAGTATACATCACTAGCTCTAGACCAAGAGCTACACCAAGAACTAGACCAAGAGCTACACCAAGAGCTAGACCAAGAGCTACAATAACAGCTAGACCAAGAGCTTCGACAAAATCACTATTTAAACTAACACAAATCGAAGACAATGGGGATAACATAATCAATCAAGTTTTGCGGGATGGAAGGGTTCGGAATGGAAATCATTGAGATTTGAGACGGATACGACCAGGTTCAATATTAGGATCTATTATGTTCTTATAATATCAAGAATTTTATTATTATTTAGCAATCAAAATACTGACATTGGCAGACGACACGAAATCGTTTGCACAGTTTATGTATAATGGGAAAAGACACAGTGTAAAATATTATATAAACAAATCAATTAAATAGTTTGAACTAATGCTGACGATCTTCAATTTGGGGTAATGTAATTGTATGTACATCTCATATGACGGACCGAACGTGTGAAACGGGCTATACTATTATTATGTACAAACACAACCAAAACGAACCTTTGTGATATGTAGTGCAACCACAAACGGTAATAGTAAGGTAAACAACATTGAACATAACAGTCGTATAGTACTACTGCCACTTTGGTTAGAGAAGATGAGTTTGCTGGAACTCTGATAAAACCAAAATTGGGGTATACATGACACAATCGTCGACAAATGACGAGTTCATGTTATTTCGCAAATCATTAATATACGCAAGAAAAAACTATTACCGAGCACAGTTACCCAGGGCACCCCTGGAGTGATGTGGATTCGATCCGAATTCCCTCCATCTACAACTACTATGTTTCTTTTTAGTGAGGAAATTTGAAATCCAATTGAATGTGCTGTCAGTGTTGTTGATTTTATGACGTACGCACATGTGCGGTGCCGCATCGAAAGCCTCAGACAAATTAATAATTACCAGGGCTATCTGCCTTCTATTGTTAGGAGATTGGGCCAGGTCTGGAAAAGTTAGGTCACGAACGATTTATGTTTGCGGAATCCGTTATCATGATCAATATTTTGCACATTGTTTTTATGCAGGATGTGCTCAAACACCTTACAGTATATGGAAGTAAGCGAGACAGATCGGTAGTTACTAGGTGTAGATCTTTCTGGAAGATCGGATATATATATATATATATATATATATATATATATATATATATATATATATATATATATATATATATATATATATATATATATGTTGGTAATGAATGAGCCGGTCTAATAAAATTGGTCCCGTGCTTAGAGACTGAAAACCAGTTTTAAGGCCAGTGCAACGTCCTCTGCTGTTGGCTTCAGGATCAGCCGGTACCCCATCCGGGCCTGAAGCCTTGAGCTCATCAAGGTCTTTCAACATATTTAATGCTCCTTCTATGGTGATTTCTATAGTAAGTATTGATGGAAATTTGTCAATGCGTCATCTAATGTGTGAAAACAGACTGGAACTGTTCGTTCAGAATGTTTTCAGAAAACAGTTGATAATGGCTTCTAAAGGCTGGGATACCTCTATAGTTCTTCAATTTCTTAATGAAGCTCCAAAGTTGTTGTTTTTTTACATCAGAGACATGTAGACGATACCCTAGTTTCCTTTTGGACCTGTCCTCAGTTTCCATAGTTGAAGGCATGTTGTTGTGATTGACCGTGTGGTTTGTCCGTGATGTATGTTTTTGCGGGTACTAAGTTTAGATGGAATGTTTTATTCATAGCCTCGTTGAAGCCTTCTTTGAACTGTGACCAAAGTTCTTTTGCTGATTTACCGACGATGCTATAATTTCGTCCATTTCTCTCAAATCACTTTTCAAGTCATTAACTTTCGCTTTGTTGTACATGAAAACTTTCTTGGGGTTTTATTTGTTCATCTTTGGTTTTGTAGAAGAGTCCACCATTGGAAATCCATAGTATTCGGTCAAGGTTGGCACTAGCATAACCTGTTCTACAAGTATAGGATTGGGTATGAAGAACAAATCAAGCAAATTGTCCTTTCTTGTGGATTCGCTGGTTGGTGAAGTGAGAATTCATCTGCAATGTCCACAAGTTACCGTGATATGGTTGGCTTACTGCAGTCTAGCCTAAGAGAGTGGGATTCCTACATGATGTCTCCCGTGTTGAAATGTCATCCCAAGCAGACAGTCATGCCGTTTTGGATGTTTATCTTGGACAAAGAGTCTCGTAGAATATCAAGGTGTTTCGTATCATTCTTGCGTGGTGGACGGCATAATAACACTACAAGAATATATTTACAACCTGCAAGTTGGAGTTTAATTCAAATTAGTTCACAGTCAGCGTCAAACTCGATCCGATGAGAAACAATTAGATCGTTTCGAAGGCAACTAATACTCCTCCACCGTCTGTGTTTGAGACACGGTCTTTGCGGAATGCAGTGAAGTTGTCGCAGCTGTTGTAGTCATTGTCTAACCAAGATGCAGTTCCTTTGACTATATGTGGTTGGTGAGTGTCAATGCATGTGTCCAGTGACTCTCGCTAGACATTGATGCTTTGACAGTTTATCACGAGGAGATTTTGGTCTGACGTTATTGGTTTTGTTTGTTATACATTTGTACTTTGGGAGTTAAGATATTTTTGAATTGGACTTAGTTGTCTTTAAATAACTATGAATATTATCTGAATCTTCTGTGATTAAATAATTATAAATATTATCTGAATCTTCTCTGAATCAGAATATGTGCGTTTTACTAAAGCCTCAACATATTAAAAGTCAGGATCTTTATGAGAGCCATTAAACGAAGACATTACGATATTGCGACGACGACGACGTTAGTCACCGTCAGTTGCTTGAGTTACTTTTATCAGTCATCATTATACCACATTCAATGTGTAGTCATTAATATATTGGTGAGTGTCAATGCATGTGTCCAGTGACTCTCGCTAGACATTGATGCTTTGACAGTTTATCACGAGGAGATTTTGGTCTGACGTTATTGGTTTTGTTTGTTATACATTTGTACTTTGGGAGGATGACGAAGTAGCCTTCCAGGTGTTAATGGCTGATCGTTTCAACCATTATGTGATGCTGAGCTGTGAAAAGTGTTAGAGAGTTCAATTGAATTATTAGCAAACAAGTGTCCTAAAGAGTAATTAGATAGATCACAGGCTTAACAAATCCAGAGCACTCTTGTATGGTTGAGCTCTTCACAACTGTTTTTGTTCGTGAATATACAATCAGTATGACAACATTCAAAGCAGTTATCGCATCTAATACCCATGTGGCTTTGTCGCACAACTGACAGTGATGCTTCGGCATGTAACGACCGGGGTTTACATGTGTCGTGAGCTGTGTCAACTAGTAGAATACAAGCACTTTGCTAATGTTAGAGTTTGGAATGGTGAATTTGTATAAAACTGTGCACGCCTATCACAAGCACCACAAACTCATACATTAGCCCCATAAGGGATTATATGGATTATCAAGACTCAATACTCAAGATTCAAACCTACTACCGCGTGACGCCATTGGCATTGGTACCAAAATTAGTTTCGGTTATCGAGCCGCTACACTATAACATTATTTTCCATTATTTAATGTTTCAATGTGACAGTTGTGTCAATATAAGCATAGTCTAAAGTTGAACTCAGAATATATTACTATAATTATGTATGTACCCAGGATCTAGGTGCGTACATGAAAATTACCACTTGGGTCAAGGCGATGATGGGTACGACAAACGGTGGAGCCACACGATCGATGCTAGGTAAAACAGCCAAATGTGGTAGCAGCCTTATTGACACGAGTCGCAGGGATTGACGCGAGTCCCATTCGAGTTGCCTATTTTCATAGACTTGACATGGATGTGCAGGTCATTGACTTGATGTTTGACTTGCCTGTTTGTGACTTGCCAGCTAGTCTAAATATTAGCCATATTTATACAAATAAAGTCGAGGGAATTTCGCTTAGTAACCTGGAAAAAACTTCAGAACAAAACTATGGAAAATTCCTAGTTACACATTACTTTAATTCGGATGGCGAAGCTTTTTTTGTGGACATTGTTTCGCTACCAATCTCATTGTTTACGCATAACTGCGCATATGCGAAGAAATACAGTAGACTGAGGATAAAATAATCACTTCAGTCCACAGTAATACGATTCTACTAAGCGGTTGATTCACTTAAGCGGCGCGTTTTAAAACAATGGGAAGAAGGAATAATTACGTCCCGACCCATGTATTCGATTCTACTAACAGGTTATTCTCTATTCCACAATTTTTTAAGGGAGTCCACTGTATTGTCTTGTCACATTTGTCTTGCTAAGTTATTATAATCGGTTTTACGTTTCACCAGGTCTGCTCAGGTAATCACCATGACCAAACACCCAGCTTAATATGTGTGAAATGATCTGTAATTCAAGGATAATTGACAGGTAACACTTGACGGAGGATGATCCATCCTTCGTAGATTCTAATTGATTTGTTGATGAACATACATTAACACTGAAAAATATTCATTACAATCCATTTAGGTTCTTCGTAGCGTCATAATGTAAATAAACCGAACGAGATTGTCTGGTTAAGATATTTTTGAATTGGACTTAGTTGTCTTTAAATAACTATGAATATTATCTGAATCTTCTGTGATTAAATAATTATGAATATTATCTGAATCTTCTCTGAATCAGAATATGTGCGTTTTACTAAAGCCTCAACATATTAAAAGTCAGGATCTTTATGAGAGCCATTAAACGAAGACATTACGATATTGCGACGACGACGACGTTAGTCACCGTCAGTTGCTTGAGTTACTTTTATCAGTCATCATTATACCACATTCAATCTGTAGTCATTAATATATTGGTTCCACCACAGTTGACTTAGCTAAGCAATTGTTTATGGAATATGTAGTGTTATGTAAAGAGCGAGATAGGATTAATGGAAGACAATCACAGACCATTGAAAGATACACAACTTTTCACTATAAAGCAGGCGGACATTTTGCTGAAACTAAAAGCTTGTGTTATTAAAGGCAATGTCTAAGTTATGCTTCAAAATATAATAAGTATTTTTTATCATGAGACTGTATTTGAATGAAGTCAGTGAGATTATTCTCTCTTGATATTATTACGATTAAACATTTCTTGCTGCATCCTAACATGTTGATTTATTAATTCTTCGGAATACTAGTTTCATGTTTGTAAATGTGTTTGTAGGAGAGTGGAAGTGACCTGTTCTACGTAATGTATACAATTACAGCATGTATGTATGAGCATGGTTTATATGATATCCAACGTGGTCTTTGTTCCGAGCAGGCCATTTCTTGCAGACCATTCATATACCCTGCGTAGTCTTTGTCACATGGGATAATGCACGGAAGTTTACCTTTGTATCTCGTGCACCTTGTCGTGTACGATTATGTAAGGGAAGTGAATATTCCAGAAGATATTCACCTAAAACATGTCCACTAATAGTGAATACATAGAAGGAGACAGACGGTATCGGAGCATGACACATGGTATTAAATCCACATGTTTGTTGACACATTCAGTAGCATGTCATATATTTATATGAGAATAATTCATATTGTAGTATTGGGTACTAGAAGATGTAGAATCATATTAATGTCACATGTTGCTGTTGTGTTTTATATCTAGTCCACTGAATTTCCCATAATCCTCGCGAACGCTGAGAAGCTATTTAGAAATAGCATGGTCACCAACATTGAAAGAATGGCATAATTTGTCATTCTTACCAAGCTGGCGACCACGCTGTTTGAATATAATATATACTGTATGAAAACAATGTATATTATACGTATTATATTCATAGTCACCTTGTAACACGTCAGTGTGTGGGTGTATGTGCCTGTAGACACAAACATGCACATACACAAATTATATTATATTATATGTGATCTTATCTCTGTGGTAGGTATGTGTCTTGTATATTTAACATGTTCTTGCTAATGTGACACCCTCCAACGAATTCCATTGAAAAAAATATTATGAGTTGGAACATTATTTTATTATACCAACTAAACATCGCGTCATCGAAAGACGATCGCTAATGTCATGTATACAACAACAATAATGTTCTTTCTAATCTTCTTTGTTCTGTCCTGGCTCGGTGTGGTGATGTTGACGAGCCTCGAGCCGTGTTCAAGGCCCGCTCGGGGGTAAACATTCACCGGGATTGCTGTTCAAGTAAGCGACGGACTGATCATCAAGAACGCCATGCACGAAGCTCACCTGTAACATTCAAACAATTAACTGATCACAGAAATAACTTAGCATGCGTCTTACACGCCAGAACGTACACGCAAACAGGCACACATCAGAAGGTGCAATATTGGTCAACTGATCACCGGGGACAACTGTCTAAGATGACCAATTTGAAATAGCAACTATATTTTGTTACGAACACAATTATAAATAAAGGATGTGTGCCCATTATGATCATATTTTATCAGTCGAAACGTTTTGCTTTGTCGTTTATTACAAAATCATTTAACTGTAGACAATAATCGATAATTGTAGTACATGAGAAACCGTGTGAATCTCAATTGTAGCTGTAGTTGTCATGCAGTTAAGTTAAGTAGTAATGCTAGGCGGCATCACTTCGTGTAGTCGCTAGGCGTTTCTGCAGATTCGATATAGGGAAAACATTACCCAGTCGCATCGCAACAGGTCAACGCTATATGCATTAATAATGCTTGATAACCTCATGCAATTTTTCTGCAAAGTGATGTATTAATCCAATATGTAATTGGAACATGTCGACATTAGCTATCCATGTAGGGACTATTTCTATATATATACAAGTTGAATAATTGAATTAGTGCTTGGCTTTCAATTCGACTTGAAACAATCCTTATTCAACCCAAGAATCTACGTATTATATGTCTTTTTTCTTGCACTTTCATCCCCGCGCGATCCTGTATAATTGAAACATTTAGCTGTGTATTTTGGGTTGACTGTGAAGATATTTTCATCAGCTAATGTTGAAGATAACAATCGCTACGTTTTATTTGCTTGCAGTCATTTTGGATTCATGTACGCGGCAAAAATGACCTTAAACTAGTTACTGCCTCAAGGTATTGTCGTTTATATGTTGACTGTCAAAACATGCTTAATGTTGACGTATATATATACTTACAGTATCCATGTATCCATCGAAGAAGCAGCTTCCCCCACAGACGCAGCCACCGAACACCATCGGAGCCTTGACCCGGTTGAGTCGCCCTGGAAATAGTGCAATACCAATAAAAAAGTTAACTCGTATTCAATCTGAAAAGCAGCTTCAGTAACATGATGACTGTGGAACGGAGGACTAAGGAAGAAGGTCCTAGTTGTACTGTGTTGCACTTATATTTCGGATAATGCAAATTCCTTTACTATGAGAAATATCATCATCCAGTGTACATGTAATCTTATAATTTGATGGTGTCAAAGAATGGTATCTGCTACATTGACCACTTGTCTCCATCTGCTTTGCTCTTCTCGCATCTTCTACTATTATTTGCTCACAACACCTGCCTATTCTATGTAGGAGTAATTTCATACTTTCCGTACCCCGTACATTTCCATTACTGTCCTCCTATCAATCTTCTGTAGCAAGGTTCTTTTCATCCTTTATTTTGACATCTCATGACAGTCACAGTCTATGGTTAACCAGATTCGACTCGTTTCTCCTAATTCTACCGTTCTCCCTGCCACCATGTCTAATTATAATATGATCCACGTGTGCCATTAAAATAAAAGTTAGTATCATAGCTTACCATCGAGGTCTATCCGCTGCTGTAGTGCACCGTCTACGTAGAAAATCACCATTGAACCATTGAAAGTCATGGCGTACTGGTGCCATTCGTCGTCACTAACCTGAACAAAACAACATGTACAACGTTAGTGTCACTTCAAACAGCTTACCTAAAGCACACATACCTTTAGTTTTATTTCTAAAGATATGCATAGTCTTTATAACACATCATGTTATTGTTGCTCAACTCTTTCTCCCGGAAGTCCGGGGTGAGGTATGCATCCACGCTGGTCCTCCATCCGTCACTGGACACATTTCTCTGCTGTTCCCCTATCCGTCTCCTCTCCTCCTATGCATTGCTCTCGTTCTCCACTCCCGTCTAAATCCCTTCAATTCTCTCTTCACACAATCTTCCCATCTCAATCATCTTCTTTTCCTTCGATCATCCACCGTAAATGCATCTGCATCAGCGCATGTTTGTGATACTAAAATATTATATACAATGTTGACGCCATCATTATTAATTTGGGACCCTATCAAAGAATAGTGTTTTAACTTCTCAAAATACTGCCGACATGTTTGAGTTTTTAGAATATACTTAGATAGAATAATTAATATGCTTGTCAATTAAGAATTTAATATTAAACATTATGATATTTTATAAACACTCCTGGTGGGTGCCCCAAGAAACCCCGGATCTGAACGTGCGCTAACAAACAATGTTCGAGTAGTATGAAATTGCACTTAAATGTATTGAATCACACATTCACAAATGGATGTCGGTTTTAATACAATATTTCATATTTCTGATACAGTGAGCACAAACAACGCATCGAAGCTTGGTTTATTTGTGCCGCGTTGCTAATATAACAATAGTGAAATGGTATATTGTTACAAACATGTTGCACTCACAGTCGAACAGGTATATGTTTCTCGCTTCTTTGCTGTAGTAATTCTTTATGCGTGTTGTTCGCGAAGTAAAAACAATTTGCACATATAAAATATAATGACAAAAGCAAAATGAGATAATAATATATAAATACATGGAAACAAGCACGATTTCTTTTATGTCTTGCAAACAAGGAGCACTTACAACGAAATCGACGTCTACAGAGTCACCGGCCATGTTGGTCGCTGAGCCAAGCACTTTACCGGAGGCAGACCTCGCAAACATAGATCCGTCGTCGCTGCACTCGGAGTTGTCAAGCAGAGATTGTTCACCAGACGCTCCGACGGCTCTCTTGAAGAAGAAACTGACGGAGAACGTCTCGAAGTTGTCGAAGGAGTTGCTGAAGTAGGCGAGCTCCAGCTTCGACTGGGCGGAGCTGTTGAAGAAGCCACATTTATCGGACTTGCAGGAGTCGTCACTGACAACGACGTTCTCGTTGTAAAGCCAGAGGCCTTGTGATGCTTTGATGCCGTCGTCGAATGTGACACACGTGATGCCCTTAAGCATTGGGAAATCTGACAGAAGAAAATAAATCAGTTTAGCACTTAAGGCATTTCTTCGGAATAATTGATATTGATCGTTTCGTCATAGGGCTTGGTCACCCACTGCAGGATACCTTTCGGTTATTCGAATAGTCCACGTGTTGTCTTTCAGGTTTGCTATGTGGCCCGCCCATTTTCACTTTCTTTTCAAAATACGTGTTATTATGTTTGTTACTTATATAATGCTCTATAAGAAAGTTATGTTTCAGCTGATGCTGTTACAATCTACTCCTATCTAGTCCCTATGATACTACTGCTAAGACAACGCGATGCAACGAATAATGACAGTTAAATAACCTGTTGTTAACCGAAGATGCACTACGTGTCGAGACGGATGTTCATAAAACAGCAAATGACATTCGTAAAAAGTTCCCTATTTTCTGTTCGGTGATTTCTTATCAGTGTCTTCAGCCACACATTTGTTGTGCTTTGAGGAATGCATTCATGATTTCCACATATCTTCGTTCTCTTCTTGTAACATAATGTTGTTTATATAGAACTAAGCAAAGAATAGTAACATTAGAATAACATTGTGGTTTTGTTTGCAGACGTTTCTTGTCTGAAGACGGTTTGCTCAAGGAAACGATATCGTTGCAAACTTACATGGCTCAAAGCGCACACACGTGCACAGGCTCAAGTTGAACATGGTGCCTGGGGCGCAGTCCATGGTCTCGTTTCCCAGTTGGAATTGACGTGGGCTTCCCTCGACCTCAAGCAGTGGGCAGATACCTCAACATGGAAGAGCAGCATATTCTTAGCAGTAATCAAATCTTGCTTATTATATTAGTTCAATATCATTTAAACATACATTATTGTACCATCTGTGTACAAATATGACATTTCAATGTAATCTCTTTTTTGAAATATTATATAACACGTACTCGAAGGAAGCTAATAATAATAATAATAATAAATATATATATATATATATATATATATATATATATATATATATATTAGTTTAAACGTATAATAATATAATAGTACGGCTTACCAATTCCCTCTGTAGATGGAGCGAACGTGCAGTTAACCTTGCTCTCGTCCTTGATACAAGTCAGTACGCCCTGGTCCCACACCTCACACGGGTTGCACGATCGCTGGTAGGCGACGAACGCCTGGGTCGTCGTGTTGTACTCGCACTGGTAGTAGTTCTGACAGTCGCACGGGTCAGCTACGATGCCGTAGACGCTGTCGGCGCCGGCCACCATCGGACAAGCAACTTCAACACGGTGGGTCAAACAGTAATACATATGCTAAATCGTTTATTACATCATAATTTGGTTTGCGTCAGGTTCATTGATATGCATGCAATAATAGTGGGCACAGAATTACAAGTGGCTTACTCACCGAAGCGTTATTCACAAAACAGGGTTGATCAGGGATACCAAGTTGGTTGACTATAGCCAGAAAGTTGACAGAAAGAAAATTGGAACACGTCCACGTCCACTGTACCTGATGGGACGAGGGGGACGCAATCACAGGGACGGCTCTCGACGTAATCTCCCACGCACGGCTCGGCCTCACAAACACGGCTTCTGTATTCGCGCTCATCGCACATGCACGGGCCATACTCGGAAAATGGACCGAATTCGGCGGCTGAAAATATACACAATTTTTGCACTGTAGCTGGTTCAGGGTCCTACCTTTCTATCCAGTTGCACTATAGTTGGTTCAGGGTTCTATCTTTCTATCCAGTTGCACTGTAGTTGGTTCAGGGTCCTACCTTTCTATCCAGTTGCACTGTAGTTGGTTCAGGGTCCTACCTTTCTATCCAGTTGCACTATAGTTGGTTCAGGGTCCTATCTTTCTATCCAGTTGCACTGTAGTTGGTTCAGGGTCCTACCTTTCTATCCAGTTGCACTGTAGTTGGTTCAGGGTCCTACCTTTCTATCCAGTTGCACTATAGTTGGTTCAGGGTCCTACCTTTCTATCCAGTTGCACTGTAGTTGGTTCAGGGTTCTTTCGTTCTATCCAGTTGCACTATAGTTGGTTCAGGGTCCTATCTTTCTATCCAGTTGCACTGTAGTTGGTTCAGGGTTCTAACTTTCTATCCAGTTGCACTATAGTTGGTTCAGGGTCCTATCTTTCTGTCCAGTTGCACTGTAGGTGGTTCAGGGTCCTACCTTTCTATCCGATGCGTATATTTACCTTATGTTGTGCTACACAAATAATAATGACTATGCAAAGTGAATCCCTTTTTTTAGATGTCCGAGTCTCAAATGTATGCCACAAACAGCGGACTGAGTGATGCCTTCTAACGACATATTGTCTCGACTGACCAGATACAGTTCCACAATGAGCGTTCACACAATAATCAATAGAAACCTCTTCAACACGGGGAATAATATTCATGCATTTCATTTAAGTTTGTGCAATCATAATAGTTCACGTACATCGGAACCTACGACGCATGCAAGATAAAATTACATCGTAGACAGACAATGGCATCCACACGTAACCTGCAAAACAAATACTTGATAATTCAGCACCACCTACCGGCTTGGAAGGCAAGCAGTGAGAAGACGGCGATGAGAACTGATCCCTTCATTTTGAATTTACCTGTAGACACACATACATTTATTTGAATAAACAGGAATCAATGGTCGTGCGTTCATTCGTTCGTTCGTTCGTTCGTTCGTACTTTCGTTCGTTCGTTCTTTCATTCGTTCGTTTTTCGTTCTACGTTTCCATTATCATAAGCATGGATACATTTTAAAAGCAATATACAAATTATCTTTACATAGAGCTACGCATATGTTTAAGTTCGATAACTAGTATATGGTGTACATTGATAAGGTGAGGGTGAACTATTGTGTCGCAGTTTCGTCACAATGCTATTTTATTATAACGTATTAAGCTTAGTTCGTCTCGTCGAATGAAACATGAAAATCTCACCTCTGTTCTCTGCGTGTCGGAGCAGGCTGATGATTCTGTCTCGAATGACCAACTGTAGTAGCCGTAGCCCTTATATACCCGAGTTTCGGCCCCTCGGTTAAATGTGTTGGACCGGATCGATTTCATTCTAACATCGTTAATACGGACATGACGCTCACGTCGCAGGATAACTACAGGAAAACGTGTGAAGAAATGTGTCTGTAACGTATTACAAATTAGCCACTTACACTTTTATTGGGATAATTTGTTTGAGAGTAGATAGTGAAGTAAACATGTCGTGGTGTGGGTTCCCGGAACGTCAATGTGGCCTTTGTACAATATAGGTATTTCTCGTTTTGAATGATAATGATTTCAGTTAATCCTTTAGAAAATGAAAAAAAATTACGGTAATTTGTATTGTTCTGTATACAACTTTACGCTAATAGTTATTCGACATTCGAATGCAAATTTAATGTGTGACCATTGACAAGGTGTA
>BSQZ01000036.1:6447500-6639461 GCA_033239005.1 Lamellibrachia satsuma | reverse complement strand
TATATGCCACAGCATGGTATGCCACAGCTTACCATGTTCTACCATGGTTTACCATGACTTCCATGTATACCATGGTATAACATGGTATACCATGGTATAACATGGTATACCATGGTATAACATGATATAATATGGTATAACATGATATAACATGGTATAACATGGGTATGCCATGATATAATGTGGTATACCATGGTATGACATCATATAACATGGTATAGCATGGTATAACATGGTATAATAATAATAATAATTAACTGGCGCCTATACCTTCAGGAACCTGAGCTCAGAGGCGCAACAAAACAGAATCATTAAGCATAACGAGGGACAACCGAAAATTTATGGTGGAAATGCAATCTGAAATAAATATGTCTTGAGTTTAACATGATATCACATGGTATAGCATGGTATAACGTGGTATGCCACGGTACATTTTCACAAGGGATGGTTTTAATAACGGTACTAATAATTTTATTCGATGGAACTTGATTATCTCTTTCTGGCAATGGTTGCTTTTTCTCAATGTGACAGTAAACCACAGTCAGATTGGATGAGAAGAACGATTGTTCCAAGAAGCTCAGTCCATTTACTTTTGTGAAAAACATTATTTCGATATTATATCAAGATCACATTTTTGTCATTTCTAAATCGAAATGGGAAAATTTTCGTGAGCATCAACCATAAAATTATGTACATACGTTATACGTTATCATCCTGAAAAGTCCGACTCGCTTGTTGGACAAGAGCTTTGTTTCCAGGTTAGACAATTATAGTCAATGTTTGGTCCAAATATTTAATATTAACAATTTTCATCTTGTTTGTTAATAAACTGGCCAAGTTACCCAGCACTGCACGGGAGAAAAGGCAGTCACTGTAAGAGCTTATGACTCCTTGCACTACCCAGTCTAGTTTTGATAGGGCAATGCCAATTTCAATGATGGATACAACTTCACACCCCAAAAATTATACCACTGCTAATTTCACGAAACATTCATATCACATGAAGGAAGTTATTTTGACGTTTAATGTAGCTCAAGTATCTCAGAAAAATCATATAAAACATGCACATTGTTGTGAACAATTGTGCGTAACTACTGCTGTTGCAGGGGAAATTTGAAATTTTTTAACATACTAACCATCCCCATGGGCCCTTGAGAATACCTAAAAAATGTATCCTCCACACATGCGAAACTGACAAAGATATGAGGTAGCACATACATCCACAAACTGTGATTTATAATATAGATATCTTGACTGTATGACATTATGTTATACTGTTTTATTTACAGCAAACATCTAAATTCTGAAGGAGTATATAGAAAATTAAATCTCGGTGTAAATGTTCCAGGGATGCATTTTGGCCAAATGGGACTCTGGCTGAACCCCACACCCCAAGAGACGAAAACACAAAGTTGAGGACCAGGGTTGTCTGCAAGGCCAAGATGCTCAGTAGTGTCTCGGGTGAGAATTTCTGTTGGTTTGTTCTGGAGCATGTATTTTCATCAAAGGTAGCCAGGATTTTTTGGCGGAAACCGTCAACACCATAAATTTCACAAACGGTATAAGATTAATGTTATATTTAATGTGGTTTGAAAGTTTAATCAAAAAGTTTGTCAAATATCATGCCCAGAAGCAACTGTGCTGCATTTCAAAACACATGAAATTGGTTTATATTATTGCATTGAATTGTGAAATTTTACATGCAGACTGTGAAAACTTATACAGTGAAACCTGTTCATAGGTGACACCACCAGGACTGCATTATATCCTTCGTGGACAGGTGTCTGTTATGGAGAATTTGATTATTTAATAATTGGACACTCACTAGGTGGCGCCATTATAATTTATTGCTAGTTGGTACTGCCGTGAGCGATACAAAGCTATTGTTAATAAAACAATACATATACAATAAATTTTGGCCATTAAACTTAGTTGGTGAAAATGTCATTAATCACAATGTCATTAATCACACAGCGTTACTGCATTCCACTGTCTCATGTAATCACCGTTTCTTTGACCCCTCTACGAACAAACGATTAATCCGACGAGTGACATAATTGAAACGAATTGTTAACAGGCAACTGCTGTAAAATTAACAAATTTCTCATTGTTCATTCACTTTGGTTGGAGCATGGCTTCTGAGAGTTAGACTTTGAGTCTTTGTCTAAACAAGGGTTAGGGTTATGGAAAGACAAACTGAAATGGCTTTGATGTCCAAGAGAAGCCAAGGGTTGAAGCTTTACACAGCTGACAGCGGCCTAGGCTAGGGCTACGCAAGAGGTTCGCCTTAGGCCTAGTAAAAATAGAAACTAGTTTCTTGTCCCCGCTTGCTTCCTTTTTTGCCAACGCCTCCTTTTTTGTTATTTGCTATTGAAAAAAAGTTCACTCTTTATGCATCATACAAGGTGTAGAGATGTGTGTGCCTAGTCTAAAATAAGAACGATGACCCCTTGCTTTGGAATTAGATAGTCACATTGGCCGTCATAGGCAGTTAGCTGACAGTGCAAACTAATAGCAAGTAATTTCGGACCTTCAGAAGTGTCTGTTATAGACAGGTGTCCGTTATGGACAGGTGTCCGCTAAGGCAGGTTTTACTATATTTATTTCCTATATCTTATGTCATAAGTGAATGAAAGCCCTGTTACCCCTGCAGATGAGTTGCGAACATTGATCGGCAACGAGACGACCCGGCAGGGCGTGACCCGGGTCTTCACGATGGTTCAACAACAACGCCTCAACAAGCGGATCCTCTACGTGATACTAGAGGGCATTCTGGAGACGCTCTTCCCACATAATAAGTTTCGCGATATGTTCCACAAGATGCACTCCCAGTCAAAGCGTGTACAGCAGGCAAGGGGCGCCACTGATGTGAAGTGTGCAGCACCACGGAAACGTGAGAAATGAACAGTCGTTGTCAAGTGCGTGTGATAAAATAGTTGATATTGTGTTGTTGCCATGGCAACATAGCTTACCTCAAACAAATTATTATTGTCATTGTCGAGTGCATGTGATAAAATTGTGGATGTTGTCTTGTTTCCATGGCAACACTGCTTACCCCGATGTGGTTGGTTTGGTGTGACACTAAAAGTTGACATTGAGATGTCTGGCTACATCGTCAGTGATGTTTTGGCAGAATCTTTCATTTTGTTGCAAACATTAGAGCTGCGCATGTGTAGGTTAAATGCATGATACTGTTGACATTTTAATATCTGCTTGCACAAATGTTGTATATGTCAATGGGTCGTGGTAAACACACTCATAGTTATGAAATGTGAATGATTAGAAAACCTATGATATGTACTAGTCACTGGATACTACACAGTATACAAGGTGAAGAGATGGGAGATAACTGGAGACGCACATATTTTTGGTTGGCTTCATGTCTCTTCCTGTAGGATATTTGTGCAATGTTTATACATATTTATGATGATGTCTGCAAGTAAGATATTACGGAATGCGAAGGTAGGTTAGAATAAAGGTACACAGTCTAATAATTGTTATTATAGAACCAGGTATCTATTTTAACTTGTTGACTGCCCAAATGTGTCCAGTGAGCCACGATTAAAAAGTATAATTTGACCGTTATCTGTTTAATTTGATTGTTTAAGAGCGAACATCATATTAAATAGCCTGTGGAGGGATTGTAGTTTACCAGTTGATGATATGTAAATACAAAGGTTGATTCACAAACTGATAACACTCCAGTTATAATTTGTTTTCCATTAAAACACATTTTGGCTGGCAAGATGTTAGAATAGAAATGACTTATACTACATAAGATATGACTTATACTACATAAGATGATTTTAAAATAAAACAATAAGATATTGCACCTTTAACAAATGAATGTTTTTGGCACCTGTACTACATGTACTTGGATATTGTAATATTGAGGACAGATTGATGAATAGAAATGTTGCGTGTATAAATCTGGATAAGTTAATGTCTGGTCATATTTATGCTTCCTGCATTCCAATTTACCAGTGAAAGGACTGGGGAATGATGTAGTGTGATTACAAATAAATATGAAATATTCCATTGAATGAAGAATATTATCAAATGTTCTTATGCTTGTGTACATGTAGGTCTATGCTTGCACAGACGCACACTAATTTTAGTGACCCCCAAACCCCCTTCACAATTTTCATTCCAATTTTTTTATTTGGAGGCAGTTAAACATGTTTTTACAACATCCACTAACATTGTAAATTATACTGGAACAATTTAACTGATCAATTTAATTACTTCTCTATGCTAATTTTCCAGTAGTATAAGTAGAATAGTTAGTTAAAGATTAATTTTCCTGGATATATTATGCAGTATTACTATAATTATATGTTCGAGTAATTCAGCGTTTCTGCTTCAGTGTTAATGTGGAGGACCAGATATCCCACAGAGTGTAAAGTAAAGTTTAGTAAAACGTTAATGGATAAAGTCATTGTTATTGTTCTGAAATATAAATTGATGCCTTAAGTAAATTATATTAAAAACTGTGAAACTGTCTGCAAACTGAGGCCCGGCAGAAAAAAAACTAGTCATAAAAAGCCGCAGGAAACTGCGATATCATGAATGGAGACAGTGGCTAGTGCTGCCATCTAGCGAATGCAATGCGTCTTACATGTTTATTCGCGCCTCCAGCGGACACTAATTTTAACACGCATTTTGGTGTACCGTGTTTTTATTTATATTAATTTATAAAACGCACAGTGTATAATATCTTATTTACCAACTCATTAAAACACTGTATTATATATGTTTAATAAAAAATATAAATATGCACGTAATCCTTCCAGTCCACATTTAAAAGATATTAATATTTCGATATTACCATGTACACCACATTTTCACCATTTCATTTCCGTATGAGATGTAAATGCCACACTTAAAACAGCATACTTACCTGGCACAGGAGATACCGTGATCCACACGGCGGTTCTCCCAGGGCGAGGCCTTTCCATTGCACTTCGGTTGGGCTGACCCTTGCGATTACCCCAAATGTGGGTAACTCGGGTGCGTAATTTTTGGTAGTGGGGGACTGCGTTCGCGCTATCCCCTAGCTTCAATAAAAGTTTAAGTTCTATACGTGTTCGCGTGGCTGGGTCCCATCTAAGCATCATAGGGCGAAGATGTGTGCGTCAAATGGTACTGGTGCTATAAAGGAGAGGTTGCCTGGGGCGCGTTCGACTGACTCGGCTGCTCCTCGCGAACGACGACAATTTGACTCGAGGCGTAAGACCACTGTTGACCTTCCTGTTCCATTGACGAATGTAGTGTGTATTCAGTTGCGATATGTGAATTTAAACAATTCATATGATGTGATATACGTGCAATTAAGCAGGCATATTCACAGGTTTGTTCGTAGAAGCTATTGGCTGTGAAATGGTGCATTTTTAAGAGTTTAACAGGCGGAGGGATTTTATGGGAATTTTTCTGCTGTGGGCCACACGGGCGCATGAATACGTACATGGCTATATTTTTGTCAAAATTTATGGGCATCGCACGTTTTAAAAGAGCTGCATGGGGGTATGTGATTTTTGACAAAATTTTGTCAGCATGTCAGTGAGATGATGGCAGTTCCAGAATTTTTGATGGTCACGTTTTCTTATAATCAGACAAAACATTAACATGGCCACCAATGGCAATGCAATTGCCGTGGGTTAGACAAGATCCAACATGGCGGCGCCAAGACCAAGTGGTTTGTATGTGTATGTTTTCATATTTGTGACGGTGTACGAATCTTTCCAGCTATTAAATTACCCTCATTATATACATTCATTAATGCATAAGATGAGTTTTTGGTTCATTTACAGTCGGGAAGATTAATTAAATGAAGTAGATGTTCTGCGAATATAGAATACATGTAGTCTTCGATTTATGTCGTTTCTATTTGCGTCGTTTCGCGTTAACGTCAGCGACGAATTAGGAAACAAAATCGATTTAAAGCGAGCTGTTTTGCTACAACGTCGTTTTTGGAACGTCGTAACAGGTTTCGCTTAGCGTCCTGTTTTCCGGGAACGCATCCACGACATAAATCGTGGATTTCGTGTACATTACACGTGTTAACTGAGGCCTTGCAATATTAATAAGGTTTGTGTGGTTATGGTTTTGTAAAAAAATGGATTGTACGCCAGGACATTCCGTTAGAGCTTCCATTCCTTTCATAACCTGTTCATAGTTTTGTGGGATCAATGTGTCAGTGCTGGCACACGGATTCCACAAAACAGTACGAATTATCGCGCGAGACGAAAACCGTGAAGTTAACTATGCAACTCATTACTCTGTACAACCTAGCACCACATACATACGCCCGCAAACACATTTGATGAGTGTGTTTTGAAAAATTATGTGAGCCTTTGCCATAATGTAACAATACTTTACAATTGCATAACCAATTTCAGGTGTTCAGAGACGCAGATAAATGTAGTGGACATTGACCTACACGACCATGGTAACTATTATAATTTGGTGCTTTCTTGTTCCAAGTTAAGTCTTAAGAGGGAATTTTATTGGTAATCCACCCGTTTCCATGGAAATATGCAAAAAAAGTATGAACTATTAACTACACCAGGGATCATTTAACCAGTGTTCTCATAAACAGTGTGCAATGTGATTTACACACACACGCACGGACGCACGCACGCACGCACGCACGCACACACAAACGCACATTTTAATTGTAGCTTTAGTAACAAATAATTGCATTGCTTTCACGGACAGTAGTTATGGTATTTGTATTGATAGTTTTTCTATGCATGCATTTATTTTTCGAGTTACATTAGCTTGGGGCAATACCTTTCTTCGGACGTCTATTGGTGACATAATATGTCATAGGATATTATTTATGAATGCACAAGCTATGACAGTGGGGTGATCCTTTATCGAATGTCAGGAAACACATACTGGCAAACAATGAAAAGGTATTAGCATTCCAATACTGAAGGATCATGCATACTTTATGTGTGGTACAATTTCTTTGATCCATTAACCTGTTGGCTTGGTCTTGGGGTATGCTAGGCAACATTACTGATGAAATAAAACATTCCCACACTGATGTGCGATTGTTTACATGTGTGCAACATTCAGTACAGTTAAAGCAGTTATGTATTATTAGTTAAGGGAGGTTGACTAGTTGCATTCTACATTACCCATGATGTCTGCCAGTTTTACTTGAGCATTATTCTTGCACCTTGAAACAGGGTAGTTTCCCACATCATTGTTTACATCCAATGGTGTACCGACCACTGATTGAGCCACGCATGTACATATTGACATTTGGTTTACATGCATTTATTTACGCTATTATGAAGACTTTAATCAACTGTTTGGAAACCACAGTGCTACCAAGCCTCAGTTTGTGCTGGCCTCAATGCCTGTGCCTGGATGCAGCAAATCTGATGTTCAGCAGCAACCAAGTACATCAGCAAATGCTGTGCTTATAAGCAGCAAACCTGATGTTCAACAACAACCAAGTGCGGAAGAAACAGATGTGGCATGTCATCCACCAACAAAAAAGACAGAGGCAACCAACAAAGTCGCCCACTCTGCAGTGGCTGCAGACCTACTCACAGGAGCAATCCGTTGCACGCCATGAACGTCTGAAATTAGCACAAGAACAACATCTGCATAAAGTTTCCATCATGAACCGTTTTTTGGACTTGATGGAGAAAAATCAAAAGTGAATGTTTAGTGGACACTAGACATGTAAAAGCATGTAATTACACTTCCAGGTAAATTTATTTAACCTGTGACCCTACATCATAAATGGGGAACACTTTTAATCTTTTACCCACGTCGCTTAGTTTTAACAAAATTATGTTTGCATGTGTAGTGAACACACAGATAAGTTTCACTTTAATCCACAGATTTACAATTATGAATTAATTTTCATCTGTGTAGTCGTATTACACCCAGTTATGTAAGGTGGTATTTATATACACCTATAATTTTGCATTATTGTTATTTGTGATACTTATGTCCACTTGTAATTATGACATAATTGGCAATTATTGATTATTTTGATGTGCACAGCATGTTTTGTACCATCACTTGTTGTCACATCACATGTTTTGTACCATCACTTGTTGTGCACAGTCACATGTTTTGTACCATCACTTGTTGTGCACAGTCACATGTTTTGTACCATCACTTGTTGTGCACAGTCACATGTTTTGTACCATCACTTGTTGTGCACAGTCACATGTTTTGTACCATCACTTGTTGTGCACAGTCACATGTTTTGTACCATCACTTGTTGTGCACAGTCACATGTTTTGTACCATCACTTGTTGTGCACAGTCACATGTTTTATTACGTTTGTGGTTCCCTGCTAGTGCATTTCGAAATATGTTTGGATGGTTGTCATAGTCTTGCTCTTGTTCAATGAATATGCTGATGTCAACATCTGACAGAACACACATGTTGTGTAGTATACATGTTGCTGTGACAATTTTGCAGGCATGCTCCATGTGCACAGAGTCAAGACTCTGCAACTTCCTGAATCGTCCCTTAAGGTGTGCAATAGACCGCTTCACAATTTGGCGGTTGACAGACAATGACCGATTGTATCTATGTTGCTGCTGGGTTAGATGTCCATTATCTCTAATGGAGACAGGAGCCATCCTTTCAGGGGATATGCAGCATCTCCTGGAACATAGAGAAAATGTATTATTTTATTGTGAAACAATACCTACATTTTATTAAAACTGCTCAGCCGCTGCATGCGCTATGTTGCAAGGGGTGATTAGCATGATGTATGTAAGCAAGGGGTGATTAGCATGATGTATGTAAGCAAGGGGTGATTAGCATGATGTATGTAAGCAAGGGGTGATTAGCATGATGTATGTAAGAAAGGGGTGATTAGCATGATGTATGGTGCAAGAGGTGATTAGCATGATGTATGGTGCAAGGAGTGATTAGCATGATGTATCGTGCAAGGGGTGATTAGCATGGTGCAAGGGGTAATTAGCATGATGCATGTATGCAAGTTGCATTGGCATGAATAGGATGTCTGAAATTTATTTAAACAGAGCAATACCAAGTTGTTTTAACATTTAAGTTGAACACCTTTTACTTCTCATTTTAGAACATACAATTGAAGCATTGAAGCATTGTAATTGTTCACACTATATTTGTTATTGTTTTTAAGTGATGTGAGTAAAAATGTGTTGTTGAAATGTTGGAATTGAACTTTTATGATACTGCATAATTAACAGAAATTTCAATAAAAATATTTAAATGTTATTTGATGTATACTGAATTAATATTTATGTATAAGTGGTATTGCAAAGAAGACAATATAATATCTATTCATATGTAAACAGACCATATTAAAATAAAAACAGTCTAAGTAGACTGTAATTTATGTATAACTTTGGTAATATTGATACCAAAATAGTCATAATGGTAATCATAAATCACCTATACAGACCAGTGCCCTTACACAATTACCTATCATGAATGTATCGGGGTGAATGAGGCGGTTGTCTTCCATGGCCTCAAACAATGGGGAGTTTCGTTTGCATTGATCCTGGCCACCCAACATAGCTGTCCATGATACACATACGCTCATCCACATCTATCTGCGCAATAAAAACATGATTAAGAATTTAAGTGCAAATTTTCTCGCTGATTTTGAAATACAGCTATCTGATAGTATCACAATGACATTACATTAGTGCATTAACCAGTTTTTAAAATAATAAAACCTTCACATATATTTTACATACCCTGAACAAGATTAAATACAATATCTAAATGAATAACTCTGTTATTTTTGAAATACATGTAGCTTCGCAAATTTAGTCAAGCCATGATAATGTATCATTGCCTGAAAGGAAAACCCTTTCGGTTGATGTAACCGTTGTCTCCTTGAGGGATCCTTGACAGTCGGATATGTGATCCGCCAATGACGCCTATGATGTTGGCAATGTTGCTTACTGCAGCAAATGTCTGAGATGTGAGACGCTGCATCTCAGCAGTGGGAAATTTAATGACACTGTCTTTCAAGTCACACAGCACATCAGCCACTTCGTGCACAACGCCATGCACTGTAGAATTAGATAAGCCAAACAAGTTTGCTATTTCTCACATGCTGCTGGTATTGCTAACATACCATAGAAACAACAACTTTTTTGGGGAGGTACAGCAATAGGATCCGCGTTCTCGTCTCTCTTTGCTAACAGAACTGGCACTACCCTATCTGCGACGTGTTAAACGTGGATTTGTTTATCCTGGAATGATGCTTGAAATCCCAACATTCAAAATTTGCGACAGTTTTCTCCACAAAACCAATGATTTTTGGAACAGTTTCCTCTTTAAAAGTACACTTGCTACGACATGGATCATATCGTCTTCGTCAGACAGATCTTCGTTATCTTCTATTAAAGTTTCAAAAAATTATGAACTGCGAATGCGTGTGCTGCCATACTCGATTAGCGAGAACTTGGGAAATGTAAATGCCTACATACAGGACATGGGAACTTGAATGTAAACTATAAAATGGGAGACACTGTTCTGGGTACTACTGTAAAAGAAAAGGACTTAGGAGTTACAATAAGCGCTGATATGAAAGTTTCAGAGCAGTGCGGTATTGCAGCTTCAAAGGGTAATCAAATTCTTGGATTTATTAGAAGAAACATAACATACAAGGGAAAAAGTTAATTATACCTCTTTATAAAGCAATAGTTAGACCTCATTTAGAATACTGTATACAAGCATGGAGACCATATCGTAAGAAGGATATAGATACGCTTGAACGCATACAAAGGAGAGCAACTAAAATTATTCCAGAACTTAGAGACCTTAGTTATGAAGAACGCCTGAAAGAATGTGGTTTAACAACTCTAGAGACAAGGAGGTTAAGAGGAGATCAGATTGAAGTTTTTAAGATATTGAATGGGTATGAAAATATTGATAGAAATATGTTTTTCTCACTCGAGAAGGATAGCAGAACTCAGTAGGACATAACCGCCTTGGAAGCAGGCCATAACCGCCTTGGAAGCAGGCCATTTATGGTGCTCTTGCAAATTCATTGGATTATGAGTGAAACAGGCATTGCAAAAACTGGAACAATGCATTGTGGGGAGGGGAGAATGTCACATTAGATTGAGAAACTAACTTTTACACTTGTTCTAATAAATCAGTATTTGCGCTGAGTAGTAATGGCTTATGTTTTGGTAACCAGATTGATTTGTTTAATGTTTTTATTTATACTTTCACTGTACATCCTTCTTGTCAAAGGATATTTGATTTTTATGAGCATGCTGTAGTCAAGAAGAGTACGTCGTTTATATGAGTACAACCATATGGTAAAATGCATATTGCTCAAACAGAGATACATATGAGAGATTGATTTTGTAAATATTTAGCAAATATTCTATTGAAATAATGTTTTTTCTCATAAGCAATTTATACACTGCTTATGAAAATGTTGACCATATTATTGGATTTATTAAACATAACTTTTTTTTACCAAACTAACGGTGCTTTTCCTCTTTTTTCACTGATGTTCATGGGTTAGGTTCAGGTAAAATATTGTCGATTCACTCTTTCTGTTTTTTCTTTCCATACTTTTCTATCGGCTGCCCCCTCTCCATCTTTCATCTTGCCCCTCTCCATCATTCATCTTCCCCCGATCTTCTCATATCCCACCTCAAGCAGTCCTTCGATCTTAACTGTTCTTTCCCCTTTTCTTGCATCCTTTATGTTTTTTCACCTTTCTCTTCCACTCTCTTTGCTAGTATGTCTGCATCCATCCTTACCATGTGGCCTACCCATTTCACCTTGCTTCTCACCAATCTTCCTGTTGAACTGTTTTGTTGCATCACATATTTCCTCAGGTCGTTCATCCTTCTTTCGTCAAACCTCTTTGTTCGTGTTATTCGACAAACCAAAACCAACCATGCAGCTGCTGTTGTTGTTCTGTCAACGCCACTGTCACCAGATACAGATTAAGGCATGCTTGTGTAACACAAGCTCTCAGGACTTTCCTTTTCAGCTTTTTCAAAATGTTTCTGTCCAACATGACTCCCTCTACCTTTCCCCAAGCATTCGCTCCCTGTTGTATCCGGCATCGCATTTCTACCTCTGAATGCTCATCCTCATTAACCATTCCTCCAAGTTACACAAAGCCATCCACTTGGTTGAACTCCTTATCATCCAAACTAATGTTCAAGTCATCTCTCTGATGTCAAACCCACATCTCTTCTGTCTTCTCCCGGCTCATTATCGGTCCGTGCTTCTTGAACATCCCCTTCCATTGCTCCAACACTTCCTGTAGTTCTTGTTTTTGTCTGCTATCATGGCCAGATCGTTTGCATACATCCCCTTCCTGAGAACATCCTTCATGCTGATCTTCCTGCTGATTAGTGCTACCACCATGATAAAGAGTAAAGGGTCATTTCCTTGCCTCTAACCGATGTTAACTTTAAACTCTTCCGACAACCCATATCCAACCACAACTCTTCTTTTTGTTTTCAGTAACATGACAGTTCTGGGTGTTGCCCGCCATGACACAGAACTGACTAAATACAACCAACTCATTTAAAGTCAGACTCCCAGATAAGTACAAAATATGTTGGAATGAACAGGTCAGCCAGGATGTGAACTGTTAAGCATGTTGAACAATCCCAATGAGTGGATACAGTGCTGTGTAAACATAAACATGCCTTTACTTTAGGTCTTTTTACAGGTGCTGCGGCAGCCAGGAACAATTTTGGTGGACCGAGAGTGAACAATATCAAGGGTCACTTCTATCGGATCGGGCTTGCCTATCCCCACTTTGTGTGTTGGTACAGGTTGGTGTCATAAGTAGACATAACCGCCTTGGAAGCAGGCCATTTATGGTGCTCTTGCAAATTCATTGGATTATGAGTGAAACAGACATTGCAAAAACTGTAACAATGAATTGTGGGGGAGGGGGAAATGTCACATTAGATTGAGAAACTAACTTTTACACTTGTTCTAATAAATCAGTATTTGCGCTGAGTAGTAATGGCTTATGTTTTGGTAACCAGATTGATTTGTTTAATATTTTTATTTATACTTTCACTGTACATCCTTCTTGTCAAAGAATATTTGATTTTTATGAGCATGCTTTAGTCAAGAAGAGTATGTAGTTTATATGAGTACAACGATATGGTAAAATGCATATTGCTCAAACAGAGATACATATGAGAGATTGATTTTGTAAATATTTAGCAAATATTCTATTGAAATAATGTTTTTTCTCACAAGCAATTTATACAGTGCTTATAAAAATGTTGACCATATTATTGGATTTATTAAACATAACTTTTTTTACCAAACTAACGGTGCTTTTCCTCTTTTTTCACTGATGTTCATGGGTTAGGTTCAGGTAAAATATTGTCGAGTCACTCTTTCTGTTTTTTCTTTCCATACTTTTCTATCGGCTGCCCCCTCTCCATATTTCATCTTCCCCTGATCTTCTCAAATCCCACCTCACGCAGTCCTTCGATCTTAGCTGTTCATTCCCCTATTCTTGCATCCTTGATGTTTTTTCACCTTTCTCTTCCACTCTCTTTACTAGTATGTCTGTATCCATACTTACAATGTGGCCTGCCCATTTCACCTTGCTTCTCACCAAAAATCTTCCTGTTGAACTGTTTTGTTGCATCACATATTTCCTCAAGTCGTTCATCCTTCTTTCGTCAACCCTCTTTGTTGATGCCTTTATTTTAGGTCTTTTTACAGGTGCTGCGGCAGCCAGGAACAATTTTGGTGGACCGAGAGTGAACAATATCAAGGGTCACTTCTATCGGATCGGGCTTGCCTATCCCCACTTTGTGTGTTGGTACAGGTTGGTGTCATAAGTAGACATAACCGCCTTGGAAGCAGGCCATTTATGGTGCTCTTGCAAATTCATTGGATTATGAGTGAAACAGACATTGCAAAAACTGTAACAATGAATTGTGGGGGAGGGGAGAATGTCACATTAGATTGAGAAACTAACTTTTACACTTGTTCTAATAAATCAGTATTTGCGCTGAGTAGTAATGGCTTATGTTTTCGTAACCAGGTTGATTTGTTTAATGTTTTTATTTATACTTTCACTGTACATCCTTCTTCTCAAAGAATATTTGATTTTTATGAGCATTCTTTAGTCAAGAAGAGTACGTCGTTTATATGAGTACAACGATATGGTAAAATGCATATTGCTCAAAGAGAGATACATATGAGAGATTGATTTTGTAAATATTTAGCATATATTCTATTGAAATAATGTTTTTTCTCATAATCAATTTATACACTGCTTATGAAAATGTTGACCATATTATTGGATTTATTAAACATAACTTTTTTTTACCAAACTAACGGTGCTTTTCCTCTTTTTTCACTGATGTTCATGGGTTAGGTTCAGGTAAAATATTGTCGTTTCACTCTTTCTGTTTTTTCTTTACATAGTTTTCTATCGGCTTCCCCCTCTCCATCTTTCATCTTCCTCCTCTCCATCTTTCATCTTCCCCCGATCTTCTCATATCCCACCTCACGCAGTCCTTCGATCTTAGCTGTTCGTTCCCCTTTTCTTGCATCCTTGATGTTTTTTCACCTTTTTCTTCCACTCTCTTTACTAGTATGTCTGCATCCATGCTTACCATGTGGCCTGACCATTTCAACTTGCTTCTCACCAATCTTCCGGTTGAACTGTTTTGTTGCATCACATATTTCGTCAGGTCGTTCATCTTTCTTTCGTCAACCTTTTTGTTCGTGTTATTCAACAAAACCAAAACCAACTTTCAGCTGCTGTTGTTGTTCTGTCAACCCCACTGTCTCCAGATACAGATTAAGGCATGCTTGTGTAACACAAGCTCTCAGGACTTTCCTTTTCAGCTTTTTCAAAATGTTACTGTCCAACATGACTCCCCCTACCTTTCCCCAAGCATTCGCTCCCTGTTGTATCCGGCATCGCATTTCTACCTCTGAATGCTCATCCTCATTAACCATTCCTCCAAGTTACACAAAGCCATCCACTTGGTTGAACTCCTTATCATCCAAACTAATGTTCAAGTCCTCTCTCTGTTGTCAAACCCACATCTCTTCTGTCTTCTCCCGGCTCATTATCGGTCCGTGCTTCTTGAACATCCCCTTCCATTGCTGCAAAACTTCCTGTAGTTCTTGTTTTTTGTCTGCTATCATGGCCAGATCGTTTGCATACATCCCCTTCCTGAGAACATCCTTCATGCTGATCTTCCTGCTGATTAGTGCTACCACCATGATAAAGAGTAAAGGGTCATTTCCTTGCCTCTAACCGATGTTAACTTTAAACTCTTCCGACAACCCATATCCAACCACAACTCTTCTTTTTGTTTTCAGTAACATGACAGTTCTGGGTGTTGCCCGCCATGACACAGAACTGACTAAATACAACCAACTCATTTAAAGTCAGACTCCCAGATAAGTACAAAATATGTTGGAATGAACAGGTCAGCCAGGATGTGAACTGTTAAGCATGTTGAACAATCCCAATGAGTGGATACAGTGCTGTGTAAACATAAACATGCCTTTACTTTAGGTCTTTTTACAGGTGCTGCGGCAGCCAGGAACAATTTTGGTGGACCGAGAGTGAACAATATCAAGGGTCACTTCTATCGGATCGGGCTTGCCTATCCCCACTTTGTGTGTTGGTACAGGTTGGTGTCATAAGTAGACATAACCGCCTTGGAAGCAGGCCATTTATGGTGCTCTTGCAAATTCATTGGATTATGAGTGAAACAGACATTGCAAAAACTGTAACAATGAATTGTGGGGGAGGGGAGAATGTCACATTAGATTGAGAAACTAACTTTTACACTTGTTCTAATAAATCAGTATTTGCTTTTCCTCTTTTTTCACTAATGTTGTCGAGTCACTCTTTCTGTTTTTTCTTTCCATACTTTTCTATCGGCTGCCCCCTCTCCATATTTCATCTTCCCCCCTCTCCATCTTTCATCTTCCCCTGATCTTCTCAAATCCCACCTCACGCAGTCCTTCGATCTTAGCTGTTCATTCCCCTTTTCTTGCATCCTTGATGTTTTTTCACCTTTCTCTTCCACTCTCTTTACTAGTATGTCTGTATCCATCCTTACAATGTGGCCTGCCCATTTCACCTTGCTTCTCACCAATCTTCCTGTTGAACTGTTTTGTTGCATCACATATTTCCTCAGGTCGTTCATCCTTCTTTCGTCAACCCTCTTTGTTCGTGTTATTCGACAAAACCAAAACCAACCTTGCAGCTGCTGTTGTTGTTCTGTCAACGCCACTGTCTCCAGATACAGATTAAGGCATGCTTGTGTAACACATGCTCTAAGGACTTTCCTTTTCAGCTTTTTCAAAATGTTTCTGTCCAACATGACTCCCTCTACCTTTCCCCGAGCATTCGCTCCCTGTTGTATCCGGCATCGCATTTCTACCTCTGAATGCTCATCCTCATTAACCATTCCTCCAAGTTACACAAAGCCATCCACTTGGTTGAACTCCTTATCATCCAAACTAATGTTCAAGTCCTCTCTCTGATGTCAAACCCACATCTCTTCTGTCTTCTCCCGGCTCATTATCGGTCCGTGCTTCTTGAACACCCCCTTCCATTCCTCCAACACTTCCTGTAGTTCTTGTTTTTTGTCTGCTATCATGGCCAGATCGTTTGCATACATCCCCTTCCTGAGATCATCCTTCATGCTGATCTTCCTGCTGATTAGTGCCACCACCACGATACAGAGTAAAGGGTCATTTCCTTGCCTCTAACCGATGTTAACTTTAAACTCTTCCGACAACCCATATCCAACCACAACTCTTCTTTTTGTTCTCAGGAACATGACAGTTCTGGGTGTTGCACGCCATGACACAGAACTGACTAAATACAACAAACTCATTTAAAGTCAGACTCCCAGATAAGTACAAAATGTGTTGGAATGAACAGGTCAGCCAGGGAGTGAACTGTTAAGCACGTTGAACAATCCCAATGAGTGGATACAGTGCTGTGTAAACATAAACATGCCTTTACTTTAGGTCTTTTTACAGGTGCTGCGGCAGCCAGGAACAATTTTGGTGGACCGAGAGTGAACAATATCAAGGGTCACTTCTATCGGATCGGGCTTGCCTATCCCCACTTTGTGTGTTGGTACAGGTTGGTGTCATAAGTAGACATAACCGCCTTGGAAGCAGGCCATTTATGGTGCTCTTGCAAATTCATTGGATTATGAGTGAAACAGACATTGCAAAAACTGTAACAATGAATTGTGGGGGAGGGGAGAATGTCACATTAGATTGAGAAACTAACTTTTACACTTGTTCTAATAAATCAGTATTTGCGCTGAGTAGTAATGGCTTATGTTTTGGTAACCAGATTGATTTGTTTAATGTTTTTATTTATACTTTCACTGTACATCCTTTTTGTCAAAGAATATTTGATTTTTATGAGCATGCTTTAGTCAAGAAGAGTACGTCGTTTATATGAGTACAACGATATGGTAAAATGCATATTGCTCAAACAGAGATACATATGAGAGATTGATTTTGTAAATATTTAGCAAATATTCTATTGAAATAATGTTTTTTCTCATAAGCAATTTATACAGTGCTTATGAAAATGTTGACCATATTATTGGATTTATTAAACATAACTTTTTTTTACCAAACTAACGGTGCTTTTCCTCTTTTTTCACTGATGTTCATGGGTTAGGTTCAGGTAAAATATTGTCGAGTCACTCTTTCTGTTTTTTCTTTCCATACTTTTCTATCGGCTGCCCCCTCTCCATATTTCATCTTCCCCCTCTCCATCTTTCATCTTCCCCTGATCTTCTCAAATCCCACCTCACGCAGTCCTTCGATCTTAGCTGTTCATTCCCCTTTTCTTGCATCCTTGATGTTTTTTCACCTTTCTCTTCCACTCTCTTTACTAGTATGTCTGTATCCATCCTTACAATGTGGCCTGCCCATTTCACCTTGCTTCTCACCAATCTTCCTGTTGAACTGTTTTGTTGCATCACATATTTCCTCAGGTCGTTCATCCTTCTTTCGTCAACCCTCTTTGTTCGTGTTATTCGACAAAACCAAAACCAACCTTGCAGCTGCTGTTGTTGTTCTGTCAACGCCACTGTCTCCAGATACAGATTAAGGCATGCTTGTGTAACACATGCTCTAAGGACTTTCCTTTTCAGCTTTTTCAAAATGTTTCTGTCCAACATGACTCCCTCTACCTTTCCCCGAGCATTCGCTCCCTGTTGTATCCGGCATCGCATTTCTACCTCTGAATGCTCATCCTCATTAACCATTCCTCCAAGTTACACAAAGCCATCCACTTGGTTGAACTCCTTATCATCCAAACTAATGTTCAAGTCCTCTCTCTGTTGTCAAACCCACATCTCTTCTGTCTTCTCCCAGCTCATTATCGGTCCGTGCTTCTTGAACACCCTCTTCCATTCCTCCAACACTTCCTGTAGTTCTTGTTTTTGTCTGCTATCATGGCCAGATCGTTTGCATACATCCCCTTCCTGAGAACATCCTTCATGCTGATCTTCCTGCTGATTAGTGCCACCACCATGATAAAGAATTATGGGTCACTTCCTTGCCTCTAACCGATGTTAACTGGAAACTCTTCCGACAACCCAGATCAGATTCCACCAAAGCTTCCCAGGCCCGGAGACAGTGGTGGTCAACAAGGACTCTCATCACGGCCACTCAGTTAATATAAGCTGGTGTACTGACAGGACAGTAGTTGGTGTAATGCTGGTATCGAGATGAAAAAGGCAGCCATATTTATTATCTTTATGATGACATAGAAAACAAAATAAAATCTTTTAAAATTTAATCCCCACCCCCGGGGCCATATGGACGGTTCCCCATTTGACCCTCCATGTTCGGAGAAGGGGAATAGGACACAACAGACAGACCAACATAAACTTCTTGATATGTTAGATATAGTACACAGAATATGTGTATGCAGACATTGAAAACTAAAGCTGATTGAGTGTTGTTGTTTCTGCGTGCTACCTACAGACATGCAGAAGTTCCCGCTGCTTATGAAGGAGAGACCATAGTAGGGACTGTGTTACAGCCCTCAGTGTCTATCTCGCCCCCAAAACGGGTGAGTCTCCCTGCTTGCTACATTTGACTAGAATGTTAGAACTAAACGTTATGAATTCTGACTAATTCATAGCAACTACAATTATGACTATAATCTCATTTAGATGTGTTGATTATATTTGTTACGCTAATGTGCAAGTTGCTCCTTTGAAGCAGGGCTGTTTTGGTATTGTCCATTGCTCGACTGTTTTCAGCCCTCAGTGGGAAATGTATTGAGATAGCCTACTGGACAATTTCGGGAGCTGCGCAAATGATTCTGCAGCAACCAGAGTCAGTTGGACAGGGCCACAGCTCTTCAAAACGTTCTCTGTACACACCAATCCCATCAGCAGGGTGATGTTTTCAACGAAGCATTGCGTCTCTGGTAGGTCCAATTCTCAAGTATATTTCTTTGGAAAATATTCAAATATACCTGGAAAAGCTTTGTTTCATGATGATGACCATGTCACATTTATGGGTTGATTTTTAGTGGGCCATCAATTACATATACTGTGACATCCAAAGTTCTATAAAATATACAAGTAAAAGCTTGGTTTTCTTTTCAAGTAATTCAAGTTGAAGCATTGATTATGATCATATCAGCTTTAGTTTGATATGACGCGGTTTACCAGTATCAGGGCCTTGACATATTGAAAGTGAATCACTGTAGCTCACTGCTGTGTTTGCAGAGTGCTCTGAGTACAACCATGTACATTCGTGGAACGTGACCTGATTCCTTGGCATGACCAGCACACAGCCCGGCTCAGTGGCCTTGGCATCATTCAAGTTTATCTCCATAGAGAGGGTGGAACCACACCTTCAGTATATCCACAGTAACAACTTTGGTAAGTCAGGATCTAGCATTTGACAGGATCTAGAATTACAAGATTTATATATTTCAGTAAATTAGATTATATATTAAGATACGTAATAACTTTTTTTATTGGAAAACTGGACACCCCCTTTTTTGTGGATCCGATCAGTTGTACTTAGTTGCTTAGTAGCTGTTTACAGCACTCACAACTGTCAGAAGGTACTAGAGACAGCGGTCGCCAAAAACTTCGTCATAGTAAAGACATAGTAAAGGGAAACTTGCAGAAAATAAAATATAGACGCCAAACAGTTGTACTTAGTTTCCGAAGAAAGACCAATCTGGAGAGGACTTCTTGCGAACTAGGTGAGCAGTCATAGTCGCAACCACAGCTGACAGCGAGAGAGAGGCAATATGCATTTTACTACATTTAACAGCCAGTGCATCCTTTCTCCGTTCTCTCAAATCTGTTTGCCTGTCAGGGAAATTCTTCAATATTAACTTACTAGTACAACCATTCTCAATTCTTTTAGACAAATGGTCGTTTATTACAAGGAAATGCTTCTAAATGAACTGCCAAAGCATCGTTCTTTGTTCTGGAAAATAGATTGTTTTAAATGGTCAAGCAGCTTTCTGTCAGTTAAAAAAATTCTAAATTAAGTTATTTTGTAATTTCTGTAAAATATTATAATGATCAAATTACAACACTGACTGATATGTATTACCTGTATAGACTTGATGTCACCATTCCAGGTGCCACCATCAAACCTCAGTCACAAAAGTCAGTACACAACATGACTACATCAGTGGACGACACAGAGCCTTTCGATTACACAACAATTGACGTACCAGCAGTAAAGACGTCACGACAGGACGGCGTCGGTGTCACCTGGGACAAACCACACAAGGATGAGAACATCGACAGCGTAAGTTCTTGGCTCATGCTGATTATTGCACTCACAGCCAAGTCATTCTTTACGCAGACATTACAGCTTACTTGAAGTGTAAAGTGATTGTTGTACTCACAGCCCAGTCAGTCTTTACACAGATATTACAGCTTACTTGAAGTGTAAAGTGATTATTGTACTCACAGCCAAGTCAGTCTTTATTCCGACATTACAGCTGACTCGAATTGAAAAATTATTCTTCCACTCACATACCAGTGAGTCTTTATATAGGCCATACAACTGACTCAAAGTGTCAAATAATTATTGCACTCACATACCAGTGAGTCTCTATACAGATATAACAGCTGACTTGTAGTGTAAAGTGATTTTTGCACTCGCAACCCGGTTAGTCTTTCACGGACATTACAGCTTACTAGAAGTGTAAAGAGCTATCTTGCTCTTGCATTAAAAACACGCGGGAAGGAGTTGTAGACCGAACTGCCCCAGGTATATGGGTAGCTGTCTTGCCCCAGGGGGCACCAATATGGCTTTTTGGGGTATTTTTACTGCTGCAAATGTTGATCCTTTTATGGTCGTCGGCACACTGCTTCAAATGTTCATCCTATCATTCCACTAGTATTCAACAGATGTGTAATATAGATGTAATGTTTGGTCGAATTATATATATTTTTGGAATGGAACCATTGGTTGATTCAGACAGAAAAAGAAGCATTTAAGTAGACAGGTTTTCTTACACCTATGTGTAACAAGATATTTGTAAAAAAAAGTGTAACATATTCACATGGCCTGCATTAAAAGAAACGGTAGAAAATTTGACCCATTCATTTATTGGCTTTTGGGATGATGAAATGACGACATCTGTTAATATCATTGCAGACACAATGGGTCAGCTCTTTACTCCATCTCTCGTGAGTAGTACGTCACCACGAAGAAGTGAGTTGGTTGTTGTGCATCAATCAGCTGAGATTTTCCCAGAAGCATATGGTAAGTGAGCAAGGAATATATATTTAGACTGAATTAATATTACACCATTAATTATTTCAATACTATGCGGGAAAGTTCATTTTGGCAAAAGTGTACCCTGTACGTGAAAACGCTCACATACAAATGTATTTATTATTACCTTTGTTAAATTTAATTTATATAAATGTTATAACTTATTGTATTATTAAAAAAATACCGTTGCAGTCGACGGTCCAACATAATGAAGATATTGCCATATGGTTTCTCCTGGAAGTGTTTAAGGACAATCAATGCAGACTGTTCTGGCGACACAGCAAATGATCAAGTGTTGACTGAATTAATACCATTCAGTGAACCATGTGTAGGTGTTAAATCTGTTATTGACCAGACTTGAGCGGATCTACACACTGGGTAGTGGGTCCAGGAAGTGTATGGAAGGAGACCATTTTCTTGCTGAAGCTATCTGCCGCATTTGATACCATTGGTCACAGGACAACTTATTAAAAGTGTGTCAATGTGGTGTGGCATATCTGGAACAGAGCTGGTTCTCATAATATTTAACTGATAGATGCAAAAGAATGAAGATAGCGAATTGTTTCTCAGCTACGCTCCCTACTTCACGTAATGTTCCTCAGGGTGTTTCACTCTCTACGCTACTCTACTTGGCTCAGTTATCCAACGTCACAACTTGGATCACCAAGTGTATGCTAATAAATCACAGACCTATGCTATTTTGGCTACATGAGATACAAATCACTTCCAAAACTAGCTCAGGGATTGTCTCCACAAAATCTTCCATTGGATGACAGAGACCACATTAAAGTTAAATGCAAGTAAATCCGGGTTAGTTATTATTGGTGGGGTAAATTTTGCATGTCTATTTGAATCGATTAGGTGCGCACAATATGTTGCAAGACGTTTCCTTATGTGTCAGACTTTAGATTGCATGTAGAGAAGCACAGTAAAATCAAAACGTGTGGAAAGCATTAGCTTAACAGTGTCGCCTGGCTGTTCTTCGATGAGAACAAATTTGCATGTTTGCTGGAGTGCCATAAAACACTAATATTATATAGCCTTTTTGTTTAGGGAGTGACGTAGAGTGATATAATGAAAGCATTGATTTACTAAAATGCAAGGAAGGACATCAACGTAATAATTTACATGTAATTGATTACGGATTGACAGACGTTTGCTACGATGACAATAAAACTGATGCCGATTGACCAACTAATGCGAATCGAGAATAATAACCTGAATATGAATATGTAATGATCGATGTACTTTTGTTTAAAAATAAGAGTCCAATGACGTGAGTGACACTTAGCATTATCTGCTATTTGGTTGCACCTCCTATCGGTCGCTGGAGAGACCAATCCACAGTCACCGGGTCTCTTATGGTTACATATCGAGCAGCTCTCAGGGGAGAGATTTGTCGGCCCCCAGACCTTCCTGTAGTTCTCCAGCCAAACTACTGACAATCCCTATATGTTGAGCTTGTAACCTCCTATGACAACACGACAACCCGTTTATATAGTAGGTAAACCTATTTAGCTGAATTTGTGGTGTGAACTCTTGAAACAGGTTAACTTTACATTTAACTGATATAACAACTACTAATTAAACAATTTAGTTAATTAGAATGTTTCTTATATGGCATAGTTCATGTTGTAATGCTGCAAAGTGTATAACATGCATAAATAATATTACTAGTCTATGTTATTGATATTGAATTATGCAGATCTAGTGGTGAAATTATGCGCATGCGCCGGAAGTGATCACTCTAAGATGGCGTCTACTAGAACGTTGGCCGTGTAATTGATATCAACAACCCTACAAAACCCTGTCTTAGGAATACAACACACTCCAAGTGGAAAAGGTTTATTATATTGGCAATAGTATCATCGAACAGTTGTGATAACTGGTATGTCTGTTTATTATCTATGCATCTAGCAATTCCCACCGCCGTTACTTTGTTAACTGTTACGTTAGCCAACAATAAGCCAAAACGCATAGAAAGTGTCTCGTCTCCTTGCCAGCAACAGTCTAGCCAAATTTTCGTGCGACTAATACACAGTCATGAGTTGCATCAGAAGCAGAAAAACATAGTTGTCACTAATAAGTAATCTGTCCCAATACATTAATCAAAACTCCATATGAAATGATCAATCGTTTGTAGAATGAATAAAATATGTATCAGAATTAAAACCATATCAAATATGTGTACTCCGTAGTATAGATATTATTTATCTACAAAGCCAAACAATGTTTATACACAAACCTTCCGCATTCTGGTAGGTCACAAAGTCCCTGTTTATAATGCTCCTTTTGTTAGTAGCTGTCTCGAATCATCTCTTTCTTCACCAATTTCGTCCGACTGGCTGTCAACGCAATGCATTTCTACCTATCTAGATGAGATCAGCTTTTACAGAGAACACCACAGGAAGCACGCAGCGTGTGCTATTGATATACAACGTATGTTGAAGCAGATAACATGCACTCCAACACGGATGTAGCTCACGAAATGCTATCTTGCACACTCCTCCATATTTCTCCAATTGATCATTCTTCGGTCATGGTAGGCCGTACACCGTATACCAATTTTTGGAAGAAGAATCACCAACTTCGCATGGATTGCTATATAAGACACGCTAAATGCAAGAACTCCCGCATGCTGGCTGGTAAACAGGAATGAACCATTGTGGTCTGTTGTCTGTGCTGGCGGAAGTAATCAACGAACTACGACACGCATTGTCCATGCGCTCGGACGGCGTTGTCCTGTTTGCATAACATAATCTATTGCAGCACCACGCCTTGACACCTGTCAACGCCCTGAATGATTTTGTAATCCTCACTTAGAAGCGCAATTTCTATGTCGCAATTATTCTGGTATCCTAATTGTATCGACACATGCGTGTTGTTCTATTGAGGATACGTAATCGTTCTGTTTACAGCAATTTTCTCAACATGGTTACACCAAAAAATAATAGTACGCATCAGTTAGTGTACGTTCAGTGTTCAAAGTGTTTTACACTTCACCCCTAGCACACCTGTTCATTCCAACTCCATCTCGACTTCTCTGGGAAGCACTCAGTCATGCTGCAGTTACTGCTCGAAGACCACTCGTACGTATAATCACCACTGCATATAGCCAGATACTCATTCATACAAACGAATGAGCTGTGGCAACGTTCGGTGAAACAAATTGCCAAAGCTTCGAAACGGCAGCAAGACGGTTCAAGCTAGGGTTTTCACGACTGGGAGCCTGACGTTCTATCTGGAACGTTGTCACGCCCCATTCGATGGGAGAGAAGGAGAAGGGTCAGAGAAGAAGCGAGGAAGGGAGAGGAGGCAGCGCGGTAGGGAGATATGCCGTTTGTTTGTTAATGCAGACATGTACAAGTGTTTAGCAATATTTAATATGGCCATGGTTCGCACCACGCTGTAGCTTACTCATGCGCGCATCTTACTGCTAACACTAGTACGAAAAGTAAAATAATAAACCGCGCAAAAACAAATGTTGCAACATAGGCCTCTATAGCTCAATGCGCATACCTGCTCATATCACGGCATGTGGCTTTTATTAAACGTCGGCAGGGAAGCGTGTCTGCGTATCAGTGTTTGTTACACACGTGTATCCTGGTACAAAGTCAACACTTGTGTCGCACGCGGTGTCTTTGATGGGGAGCGTTGAATGCTATATCAAAGATGATTGATTGTTTGCTATAATGTTTACATCATCTAACGTGTGTCCTGGAACGAAACTAGCATTGGTATCGCATCAAAGAGACGTCGGAGTCGTGCATCAGTGCTTCACTTGACCTGGATGGAGGCAGAGTCTTGTAAGAGCAGTTGCTGTAGACGTGGGCGAATGGATGAAGATTGGGTGACGTCGAGCAAGACAAATATGTATTTGGGCAGCGGTTTGATGCTGCCGAGCGCCGTCGTCATGAGTTCGCTGTCGTCGATGAACTGTCGCATCAAACATACGACCACATTGTCGCCGTTGTCGAAGCCTCCTATTTTCGAGGCGCCGACGTCGTAGCGATCACCGACGTAGAGACGCAATCCCCACTCGTCTTCGACGTGTTTCAACAGTTGACTGCAAACTTAGCGCGAGATTATCGCGAAGCCGCCCTGGCAATAGACAAAGTTAGCGGCGTGTTGGATTTACAGTGAGCTCACAGTTGTTCTAATAAATCAGTATTTGCGCTGAGTAGTAATGGCTTATGTTTTGGTAACCAGATTGATTTGTTTAATGTTTTTATTTATACTTTCACTGAACATCCTTCTTGTCAAAGGATATTTGATTTTTTATGAGCATGCTGTAGTCAAGAAAAGTACGTCGTTTATATAAGTACAACCATATGTTAAAATGCATATTGCTCAAACAAAGATACATATGAGAGATTGATTTTGTAAATATTTAGCAAATATTCTATTGAAATAATGATTTTTCTCCTAAGCAATTTATACACTGCTTATGAAAATGTTGACCATATTATTGGATTTATTAAACATAACTTTTTTTACCAAACTAACGGTGCTTTTCCTCTTTTTTCACTGATGTTCATTGGTTAGGTTCAAGTAAAATATTGTCGTTTCACTCTTTCTGTTTTTTCTTTACATAGTTTTCTATCGGCTTCCCCCTCTCCATCTTTCATCTTCCTCCTCTCCATCTTTCATCTTCCCCCGATCTTCTCATATCCCACCTCACGCAGTCCTTCGATCTTAGCTGTTCGTTCCCCTTTTCTTGCATCCTTGATGTTTTTTCACCTTTTTCTTCCACTCTCTTTACTAGTATGTCTGCATCCATGCTTACCATGTGGCCTGCCCATTTCAACTTGCTTCTCACCAATCTTCCTGTTGAACTGTTTTGTTGCATCACATATTTCGTCAGGTCGTTCATCTTTCTTTCGTCAACCCTCTTTGTTCGTGTTATTCGACAAAACCAGAACCAACTTTCAGCTGCTGTTGTTGTTCTGTCAACGCCACTGTCTCCAGATACAGATTAAGGCATGCTTGTGTAACACAAGCTCTCAGGACTTTCCTTTTCAGCTTTTTCAAAATGTTTCTGTCCAACATGACTCCCCCTACCTTTCCCCAAGCATTCGCTCCCTGTTGTATCCGGCATCGCATTTCTACCTCTGAATGCTCATCCTCATTAACCATTCCTCCAAGTTACACAAAGCCATCCACTTGGTTGAACTCCTTATCATCCAAACTAATGTTCAAGTCCTCTCTCTGATGTCAAACCCACATCTCTTCTGTCTTCTCCCGGCTCATTATCGGTCCGTGCTTCTTGAACATCCCCTTCCATTGCTCCAACACTTCCTGTAGTTCTTGTTTTTTGTCTGCTATCATGGCCAGATCGTTTGCATACATCCCCTTCCTAAGAACATCCTTCATGCTGATATTCCTGCTGATTAGTGCCACCACCATGATAAAGAGTAAAGGGTCATTTCCTTGCCTCTAACCGATGTTAACTTTAAACTCTTCCGACAACCCATATCCAACCACAACTCTTCTTTTTGTTTTCAGTAACATGACAGTTCTGGGTGTTGCACGCCATGACACAGAACTGACTAAATACAACCAACTCATTTAAAGTCAGACTCCCAGATAAGTACAAAAGGTGTTGGAATGAACAGGTCAGCCAGGGTGTGAACTGTTAAGCACGTTGAACAATCCCAATGAGTGGATACAGTGCTGTGTAAACATAAACATGCCTTTACTTTAGGTCTTTTTACAGGTGCTGCGGCAGCCAGGAACAATTTTGGTGGACCGAGAGTGAACAATATCAAGGGTCACTTCTATCGGATCGGGCTTGCCTATCCCCACTTTGTGTGTTGGTACAGGTTGGTGTCATAAGTAGACATAACCGCCTTGGAAGCAGGCCATTTATGGTGCTCTTGCAAATTCATTGGATTATGAGTGAAACAGACATTGCAAAAACTGTAACAATGAATTGTGGGGGAGGGGAGAATGTCACATTAGATTGAGAAACTAACTTTTACACTTGTTCTAATAAATCAGTATTTGCGCTGAGTAGTAATGGCTTATGTTTTGGTAACCAGATTGATTTGTTTAATGTTTTTATTTATACTTTCACTGTACATCCTTCTTGTCAAAGAATATTTGATTTTTATGAGCATGCTGTAGTCAAGAAAAGTTCGTCGTTTATATGAATACAACCATATGGTAAAATGCATATTGCTCAAACAGAGATACATATGAGAGATTGATTTTGTAAATATTTAGCAAATATTCTATTGAAATAATGTTTTTTCTCATAAGCATTTTATACAGTGCTTATGAAAATGTTGACCATATTATTGGATTTATTAAACATAACTTTTTTTTACCAAACTAACGGTGCTTTTCCTCTTTTTTCACTGATGTTCATGGGTTAGGTTCAAGTAAAATATTGTCGAGTCACTCTTTCTGTTTTTTCTTTCCATACTTTTCTATCGGCTGCCCCCTCTCCATATTTCATCTTCCCCCTCTCCATCTTTCATATTCACCGTGATCTTCTCAAATCCCACCTCACGCATTCCTTCGATCTTAGCTGTTCATTCCCCTTTTCTTGCATCATTGATTTTTTTTCACCTTTCTCTTCCACTTTCTTTACTAGTATGTCTGCATCCATCCTTACCATGTGGCCTGCCCATTTCACCTTGCTTCTCACCAATCTTCCTGTTGAACTGTTTTGTTGCATCACATATTTCCTCAAGTCGTTCATCCTTATTTTCTTCAACCCTCTTTGTTCGTGTTATTCGACAAAACCAAAACCAACCTTGCAGCTGCTGTTGTTGTTCTGTCAACGCCACTGTCTCCAGATACAGATTAAGGCATGCTTGTGTAACACATGCTCTAAGGACTTCACTTTTCAGCTTTTTCAAAATGTTTCTGTCCAACATGACTCGCTCTACCTTTCCCCAAGCATTCGCTCCCTGTTGTATCCGGCATCGCATTTCTACCTCTGAATGCTCATCCTCATTAACCATTCCTCCAACTTACACAAAGCCATCCACTTGGTTGAACTCCTTATCATCCAAACTAATGTTCAAGTCCTTTCTCTGATGTCAAACCCACATCTCTTCTGTCTTCTCCCAGCGCATTATCGGTCCGTGCTTCTTGAACATCCCCTTCCATTGCTCCAACACTTCCTGTAGTTCTAGTTTTTTGTCTGCTATCATGGCCAGATCGTTTCCATACATCCCCTTCCTGAGAACATCATTCATGCTGATCTTCCTGCTGATTAGTGCCACCACCATGATAAAGAGTAAACTGTCATTTCCTTGCCTCTAACCGATGTTAACTTTGAGCTCTTCCGACAACCCATATCCAACCACAACTCTTCTTTTTGTTCTCAGTAACATGACAGTTCTGGGTGTTGCACGCCATGACACAGAACTGACTAAATACAACCAACTCATTTAAAGTCAGACTCCCAGATAAGTACAAAATGTGTTGGAATGAACAGGTCAGCCAGGGAGTGAACTGTTAAGCACGTTGAACAATCCCAATGAGTGGATACAGTGCTGTGTAAACATAAACATGCCTTTACTTTAGGTCTTTTTACAGGTGCTGCGGCAGCCAGGAACAATTTTGGTGGACCGAGAGTGAACAATATCAAGGGTCACTTCTATCGGATCGGGCTTGCCTATCCCCACTTTGTGTGTTGGTACAGGTTGGTGTCATAAGTAGACATAACCGCCTTGGAAGCAGGCCATTTATGGTGCTCTTGCAAATTCATTGGATTATGAGTGAAACAGACATTGCAAAAACTGTAACAATGAATTGTGGGGGAGGGGAGAATGTCACATTAGATTGAGAAACTAACTTTTACACTTGTTCTAATAAATCAGTATTTGCGCTGAGTAGTAATGGCTTATGTTTTGGTAACCAGATTGATTTGTTTAATGTTTTTATTTATACTTTCACTGTACATCCTTCTTGTCAAAGAATATTTGATTTTTATGAGCATGCTTTAGTCAAGAAGAGTACGTAGTTTATATGAGTACAACGATATGGTAAAATGCATATTGCTCAAACAGAGATACATATGAGAGATTGATTTTGTAAATATTTAGCAAATATTCTATTGAAATAATGTTTTTTCTCATAAGCAATTTATACAGTGCTTATGAAAATGTTGACCATATTATTGGATTTATTAAACATAACTTTTTTTTACCAAACTAACGGTGCTTTTCCTCTTTTTTCACTGATGTTCATGGGTTAGGTTCAGGTAAAATATTGTCGAGTCACTCTTTCTGTTTTTTCTTTCCATACTTTTCTATCGGCTGCCCCCTCTCCATATTTCATCTTCCCCCTCTCCATCTTTCATCTTCCCCTGATCTTCTCAAATCCCACCTCACGCAGTCCTTCGATCTTAGCTGTTCATTCCCCTTTTCTTGCATCCTTGATGTTTTTTCACCTTTCTCTTCCACTCTCTTTACTAGTATGTCTGTATCCATACTTACCATGTGGCCTGCCCATTTCACCTTGCTTCTCACCAATCTTCCTGTTGAACTGTTTTGTTGCATCACATATTTCCTCAAGTCGTTCATCCTTCTTTCGTCAACCCTCTTTGTTCGTGTTATTCGACAAAACCAAAACCAACCTTGCAGCTGCTGTTGTTGTTCTGTCAACGCCACTGTCTTCAGATACAGATTAAGGCATGCTTGTGTAACACATGCTCTAAGGACTTCACTTTTCAGCTTTTTCAAAATGTTTCTGTCCAACATGACTCGCTCTACCTTTCCCCAAGCATTCGCTCCCTGTTGTATCCGGCATCGCATTTCTACCTCTGAATGCTCATCCTCATTAACCATTCCTCCAACTTACACAAAGCCATCCACTTGGTTGAACTCCTTATCATCCAAACTAATGTTCAAGTCCTCTATCTGATGTCAAACCCACATCTCTTCTGTCTTCTCCCGGCTCATTATCGGTCCGTGCTTCTTGAACATCCCCTTCCATTTCTCCAACACTTCCTGTAGTTCTTGTTTTTTGTCTGCTATCATGGCCAGATCGTTTGCATACATCCCCTTCCTAAGAACATCCTTCATGCTGATATTCCTGCTGATTAGTGCCACCACCACGATAAAGAGTAAAGGGTAATTTCCTTGCCTCTAACCGATGTTAACTTTACACTCTTCCGACAACCCATATCCAACCACAACTCTTCTTTTTGTTTTCAGTAACATGACACTTCTGGGCGTTGCACGCCATGACACAGAACTGACTAAATACAACCAACTCATTTAAAGTCAGACTCCCAGATAAGTACAAAATGTGTTGGAATGAACAGGTCGCCAGGGTGTGAACTGTTAAGCACGTTGAACAATCCCAATGAGTGGATACAGTGCTGTGTGAACATAAACATGCCTTTACTTTAGGTATTTTTACAGGTGCTGCGGCAGCCAGGAACAATTTTGGTGGACCGAGAGTGAACAATATCAAGGGTCACTTCTATCGGATCGGGCTTGCCTATCCCCACTTTGTGTGTTGGCACAGGTTGGTGTCATAAGTAGACATAACCGCCTTGGAAGCAGGCCATTTATGGTGCTCTTGCAAATTCATTGGATTATGAGTGAAACAGACATTGCAAAAACTGTAACAATGAATTGTGGGGGAGGGGAGAATGTCACATTAGATTGAGAAACTAACTTTTACACTTGTTCTAATAAATCAGTATTTGCGCTGAGTAGTAATGGCTTATGTTTTGGTAACCAGATTGATTTGTTTAATGTTTTTATATATACTTTCACTGTACATCCTTCTTGTGAAAGAATATTTGATTTTTATGAGCATGCTTTAGTCAAGAAGAGTACGTAGTTTATATGAGTACAACGATATGGTAAAATGCTTATTGCTCAAACAGAGATACATATGAGAGATTGATTTTGTAAATATTTAGCAAATATTGTATTGAAATAATGTTTTTTCTCATAAGCAATTTATACAGTGCTTATGAAAATGTTGACCATATTATTGGATTTATTAAACATAACTTTTTTTACCAAACTAACGGTGCTTTTCCTCTTTTTTCACTGATGTTCATGGGTTAGGTTGAGGTAAAATATTGTCGAGTCACTCTTTCTCTTTTTTCTTTCCATACTTTTCTATCGGCTGCCCCCTCTCCATATTTCATCTTCCCCCTCTCCATCTTTCATCTTCCCCTGATCTTCTCAAATCCCACCTCACGCAGTCCTTCGATCTTAGCTGTTCATTCCCCTTTTCTTGCATCCTTGATGTTTTTTCACCTTTCTCTTCCACTCTCTTTACTAGTATGACTGTATCCATACTTACAATGTGGCCTGCCCATTTCACCTTGCTTCTCACCAATCTTCCTGTTGAACTGTTTTGTTGCATCACATATTTCCTCAAGTCGTTCATCCTTCTTTCGTCAACCCTCTTTGTTCGTGTTATTCGACAAAACCAAAACCAACCTTGCAGCTGCTGTTGTTGTTCTGTCAACGCCACTGTCTTCAGATACAGATTAAGGCATGCTTGTGTAACACATGCTCTAAGGACTTCACTTTTCAGCTTTTTCAAAATGTTTCTGTCCAACATGACTCGCTCTACCTTTCCCCAAGCATTCGCTCCCTGTTGTATCCGGCATCGCATTTCTACCTCTGAATGCTCATCCTCATTAACCATTCCTCCAACTTACACAAAGCCATCCACTTGGTTGAACTCCTTATCATCCAAACTAATGTTCAAGTCCTCTATCTGATGTCAAACCCACATCTCTTCTGTCTTCTACCGGCTCATTATCGGTCCTTCCTTCTTGAACACACCCTTCCATTGCTCCAACACTTCTTGTAGTTCTTGTTTTTTGTCTGCTATCATGGCCAGATCGTTTGCATACATCCCCTTCCTGAGAACATCCTTCATGCTGATCTTCCTGCTGATTAGTGCCACCACCATGATAAAGAGTAAACTGTCATTTCCTTGCCTCTAACCGATGTTAACTTTGAACTCTTCCGACAACCCATATCCAACCACCACTCTTGTTTTTGTTCTCAGGAACATGACAGTTCTGGATGTTGCACGCCATGACACAGAACTGACTAAATACAACAAACTCAGTACAAAGTCAGACTCCCAGATAAGTACAAAAGGTGTTGGAATGAACAGGTCAACAAGGGAGTGAACTGTTAAGCACGTTGAACAATCCCAAGTAGTGGATACAGTGCTGTGTAACCATAAACATGCCTTTACTTTAGGTGTTTTTACAGGTGCTGCGGCAGCCAGGAGCAATTTTGGTGGACCGAGAGTGAACAATATCAAGGTTCACTTCAATCGGATCGCACTTGCCTATCCCCACTTTGTGTGTTGGTACAGGTTTGTGTCATAAGTAGACCTAACCGCCTTGGAAGCAGGCCATTCATGGTGCTCTTGCAAATTCATTGGATTATGAGTGAAACAGACATTGCATAAACTGTAATAATAAATTGTGGGGGAGGGGAGAAAGTCACATTAGATTGAGAAACTAACTTTCACAGTTGTTCTAATAAATCAGTATTTGCGCTGAGTAGTAATGGCTTATGTTTTGGTAACCAGATTGATTTGTTTAATGTTTTTATTTATACTTTCACTTTACATCGTTCTTGACAAAGGATATTTGATTTTTATGAGCATACTGTAGTCAAGAAGAGTACGTCGTTTATATGAGTACAACCATATTGTAAAATGCATATTGCTCAAACAGAGATACATATGAGAGATTGATTTTGTAAATATTTAACAAATATTCTATTGAAATAATGTTTTTTCTCCTAAGCAATTTATACAGTGCTTATGAAAATGTTGACCATATTATTGTATTTATTAAACATAACTTTGTTTTACCAAACTAAACGTGCTTTTCCTCTTTTTTCACTGATGTTCATGGGTTAGGTTCAGGTAAAATATTGTCGAGTCATTATTTCTGTTTTTTCTTTCCATACTTTTCTAACGGCTGCCCCCTCTCCATCTTTCATCTTACCCTGATCTTCTCAATTCCCCACCTCACGCAGTCCTTCAATCTAAGCTGTTCATTCCCCTTTTCTGGCATCATTGATGTTTTATCACCTTTCTCTTCCACTCTCTTCACTAGTATGTCTGCATCCATACTTACCATGTGGCCTGCCCATTTCACCTTGCTTCTCACCAATCTTCCTGTTGAACTGTTTTGTTGCATCACATATTTCCGCAGGTCGTTCATCCTTCTTTCGTCAACCCTCTTTGTTCGTGTTATTCGACAAAACCAGAACCAACCTTGCAGCTGCTGTTGTTCTGTCAACGCCACTGTCTCCAGTTACAGATTAAGGCATGCTTGTGTAACACATGCTCTAAGGACCATTCCACCATGTTACACAAGGCCATCCACTTGGTTGAACTCCTTATCATCCAAAGTAATGTTCAAGTCCTCTCTCTGTTGTCAAACCCACATCTCTTCTGTCTTCTCCCGGCTCATTATCGGTCCGTGCTTCTTGAACACCCTCTTCCATTCCTCCAACACTTCCTGTAGTTCTTGTTTTTTGTCTGCTATCATGGCCAGATCGTTTGCATACATCCCCTTCCTGAGAACATCCTTCATGCTGATCTTCCTGCTGATTAGTGCCACCACCATGATAAAGAATAATGGGTCACTTCCTTGCCTCTAACCGATGTTAACTGGAAACTCTTCCGACAACCCAGATCAGATTCCACCAAAGCTTCCCAGGCCCGGAGACAGTGGTGGTCAACAAGGACTCTCATCACGGCCACACAGTTAATATAAGCTGGTGTACTGACAGGACAGTAGTTGGTGTAATGCTGGTATCGAGATGAAAAAAGGCAGCCATATTTATTATCTTTATGATGACATAGAAAACAAAATAAAATCTTTTTAAAATTTAATCCCCACCCCCATGGGCCATATGGACGGTTCCCCATTTGACCCTCTATGTTCGGTAGAAGGGGAATAGGACACAACAGACAGACCAACATAAACTTCTTGATATGTTAGATATAGTACACAGAATATGTGTATGCAGACATTGAAAACTAAAGCTGATTGAGTATTGTTGTTTCTGCGTGCTACCTACAGACATGCAGAAGTTCCCGCTGCGTATGAAGGAGAGATACCATAGTAGGGACTGTGTTACAGCCCTCAGTGTCTATCTCACCTCCACAACGGGTGAGTCTCCCTGCTTGCTACATTTGACTAGAAAGTTAGAACTAAACGTTATGAATTCTGACTAATTCATAGCAACTACAATTATGACTAACGTCTCATTTAGATGTGTTGATTATATTTGTTACGCTAATGTGCAAGTTGCTCCTTTGAAGCAGGGCTGTTTTGGTATTGTCCATTGCTCGACTGTTTTCAACCCTGAGTGGGAAATGTATTGAGATAGCCTACTGGACAATTTCGGGAGCTGCGCAAATGATTCTGCAGCAACCAGAGTCAGTTGGAGAGGGCCACAGCTCTTCAAAACGTTCTCTGTACACACCAATCCCATCACCAGGGTGATGTTTTCAACGAAGCATTGCGTCTCTGGTAGGTCCAATTCTCAAGTTTATTTCTTTGGAAAATATTCAAATATACCTGGAAAAGCTTTGTTTCATGATGATGACCATGTCACATTCATGGGTTGATTTTTAGTGGGCCATCATTTACATATACTGTGACATCCAAAGTTCTATAAAATATACAAGTAAAAGCTTGGTTTTCTTTTCAAGTAATCCAAGTTGAAGCATTGATTATGATCATATCAGCTTTAGTTTGATATGACGCGGCTTACCAGTATCAGGGCCTTGAAATATTGAAAGTGAATCACTGTAGCTCACTGCTGTGTTTGCAGTGTGCTCTGAGTACAACCATGTACATTCGTGGAACGTGACCTGATTCCTTGGCATGACCAGCACACAGCCCGGCTCAGTGGCCTTGGCATCATTCAAGTTTATCTCCATAGAGAGGGTGGAACCACACCTTCAGTATATCCAGTCAAGTCAGGATCTAGAATTTGACAGGATCTAGAATTACAAGAATTATATATTTCAGTAAATTAGATTATATATTAAGATACGTAATAACTTTTTTTATTGGAAAACTAGATACCCCTTTTTTTGTGGATCCGATCAGTTGTACTTAGTTGCTTAGTAGCTTTTTACAGCACTCACAACTGTCAGAAGGTACTAGAGACAGCGGTCGCCAAAAACTTAGTCATAGTAAAGACATAGTAAAGGGAAACTTGCAGAAAATAAAATAAGACGCCAAACAGTTGTACTTAGTTTCCGATGAAAGACCAATCTGGAGAGGACTTATTGCGAACTAGGTGAGCAGTCATAGTCGCAACCACAGCTGACAGCGAGAGAGAGGCAATATGCATTTTACTACATTTAACAGCCAGTGCATCCTTTCTCCGTTCTCTCAAATCTGTTTGCCTGTCAGGGAAATTCTTCAATATTAACTTACTAGTACAACCATTCTCAATTCTTTTAGACAAATGGTCGTTTATTACAAGGAAATGCTTCTAAATGAACTGCCAAAGCATCGTTCTTTGTTCTGGAAAATAGATTGTTTTAAATGGTCAACCAGCTTTCTGTCAGTTAAAAACAAAATTCTAAATTAAGTTATTTTGTAATTTCTGTAAAATATTATAATGATCAAATTACAACACTGACTGATATGTATTGCCTGTATAGACTTGATGTCATCATTCCAGGTGCCACCATCAAACCTCAGTCACAAAAGTCAGTACACAACATGACTACATCAGTGGACGACACAGAGCCTTTCGATTACACAACAATTGACGTACCAGCAGTAAAGACGTCACGACAGGACGGCGTCCGTGTCACCTGGGACAAACCGCACAAGAATGAGAACATCGACAGCGTAAGTTCTTGGCTCATGCTGATTATTGCACTCACAGCCAAGTCAGTCTTTACGCAGACATTACAGCTTACTTGAAGTGTAAAGTGATTGTTGTACTCACAGCCCAGTCAGTCTTTACACAGATATTACAGCTTACTTGAAGTGTAAAGTGATTATTGTACTCACAGCCAAGTCAGTCTTTATTCCGATATTACAGCTGACTCGAATTGAAAAATTATTCTTCCACTCACATACCAATGAGTCTTTATATAGGCCATACAACTGACTCAAAGTGTCAAATAATTATTGCACTCACATACCAGTGAGTCTCTATACAGATATAACAGCTGACTTGTAGTGTAAAGTGATTTTTGCACTCGCAACCCGGTTAGTCTTTCACGGACATTACAGCTTACTAGAAGTGTAAAGAGCTGTCTTGCTCTTGCATTAAAAACACGCGGGAAGGAGTTGTAGACCGAACTGCCCCAGGTATATGGGTAGCTGTCTTGCCCCAGGGGGCACCAAGATGGCTTTTTGGGATATTTTTACTGCTGCAAATGTTGATCCTTTTATTGTCGTCGGCACACTGCTTCAAATGTTCATCCTATCATTCCACTAGTATTCAACAGATGTGTAATATAGATGTTATGTTTGGTCGAATTATATATATTTTTGGAATGGAACCATTGGTTGATTCAGACAGAAAAGGAAGCATTTAAGTAGACAGGTTTTCTTACACCTATGTGTAACAAGATATTTGTAAAAACAATGTGTAACATATTCACATGGCCTGCATTAAAAGAAACTGTAGAAAATTTGACCCATTCATTTATTGGCTTTTGGGATGATGAAATGACGACATCTGTTAATATAATTGCAGACACAATGGGTCAGCTCTTTACTCCATCTCTCGTGAGTAGTACGTCACCACGAAGAAGTGAGTTGGTTGTTGTGCATCAATCAGCTGAGATTTTCCCAGAAGCATATGGTAAGTGAGCAAGGAATATATATTTAGACTGAATTAATATTACACCATTAATTTTTTCAATACTATGCGGGAAAGTTCATTTTGGCAAAAGTGTACCCTGTACGTGAAAACGCCCACATGCAAATGTATTTATTATTACCTTTGTTAAATTTAATTTATATAAATGTTATAACTTATTGTATTATTAAAAAAATACCGTTGCAGTCGACGGTCCAACATAATGAAGATATTGCCATATGGTTTCTCCTGGAAGTGTTTAAGGACAATCAATGCAGACTGTTCTGGCGACACAGCAAATGATCAAGTGTTGACTGAATTAATACCATTCAGTGAACCATGCGTAGGTGTTAAATCTGTTATTGACCAGACTTGAGCGGATCTACACACTGGGTAGTGGGTCCAGGAAGTGTATGGAAGGAGACCATTTTCTTGCTGAAGCTATCTGCCGCATTTGATACCATTGGTCACAGGACAACTTATTAAAAGTGTGTCAATGTGGTGTGGCATATCTGGAACAGAGCTGGTTCTCATAATATTTAACTGATAGATGCAAAAGAATGAAGATAGCGAATTGTTTCTCAGCTACGCTCCCTACTTCACGTAATGTTCCTCAGGGTGTTTCACTCTCTACGCTACTCTACTTGGCTCAGTTATCCAACGTCACAACTTGGATCACCAAGTGTATGCTAATAAATCACAGACCTATGCTATTTTGGCTACATGAGATACAAATCACTTCCAAAACTAGCTCAGGGATTGTCTCCACAAAATCTTCCATTGGATGACAGAGACCACATTAAAGTTAAATGCAAGTAAATCCGGGTTAGTTATTATTGGTGGGGTAAATTTTGCATGTCTATTTGAATCGATTAGGTGCGCACAATATGTTGCAAGACTTTTCCTTATGTGTCAGACTTTAGATTGCATGTAGAGAAGCACAGTAAAATCAAAACGTGTGGAAAGCATTAGCTTAACAGTGTCGCCTGGCTGTTCTTCGATGAGAACAAATTTGCATGTTTGCTGGAGTGCCATAAAATACTAATATTATATAGCCTTTTTGTTTATGGAGTGACGTAGAGTGATATAATGAAAGCATTGATTTACTAAAATGCAAGGAAGGACATCAACGTAATAATTTACATGTAATTGATTACGGATTGACAGACGTTTGCTACGATGACAATAAAACTGATGCCGATTGACCAACTAATGCGAATCGAGAATAATAACCTGAATCTGAGTATGTAATGATCGATGTACTTTTGTTTAAAAAATAAGAGTCCAATGACGTGAGTGACACTTAGCATTATCTGCTATTTGGTTGCACCTCCTATCGGTCGCTGGAGAGACCAATCCACAGTCACCGGGTCTCTTATGGTTACATATCGAGCAGCTCTCAGGGGAGAGATTTGTCGGCCCCCAGACCTTCCTGTAGTTCTCCAGCCAAACTACTGACAATCCCTATATGTTGAGCTTGTAACCTCCTATGACAACACGACAACCCGTTTATATAGTAGGTAAACCTATTTAGCTGAATTTGTGGTGTGAACTCTTGAAACAGGTTAACTTTACATTTAACTGATATAACAACTACTAATTAAACAATTTAGTTAATTAGAATGTTTCTTATATGGCATAGTTCATGTTGTAAAGCTGCAAAGTGTATAACATGCATAAATAATATTACTAGTCTATGTTATTGATATTGAATTATGCAGATCTAGTGGTGAAGTTATGCGCATGCGCCGGAAGTGATCACTCTAAGATGGCGTCTACTAGAACGTTGGCCGTGTAATTGATATCAACAACCCTACAAAACCCTGTCTTAGGAATACAACACACTCCAAGTGGAAAAGGTTTATTATATTGGCAATAGTATCATCGAACAGTTGTGATAACTGGTATGTCTGTTTATTATCTATGCATCTAGCAATTCCCACCGCCGTTACTTTGTTAACTGTTACGTTAGCCAACAATAAGCCAAAACGCATAGAAAGTGTCTCGTCTCCTTGCCAGCAACAGTCTAGCCAAATTTTCGTGCGACTAATACACAGTCATGAGTTGCATCAGAAGCAGAAAAACATAGTTGTCACTAATAAGTAATCTGTCCCAATACATTAATCAAAACTCCATATGAAATGATCAATCGTTTGTAGAATGAATAAAATATGTATCAGAATTAAAACCATATCAAATATGTGTACTCCGTAGTATAGATATTATTTATCTACAAAGCCAAACAATGTTTATACACAAACCTTCCGCATTCTGGTAGGTCACAAAGTCCCTGTTTATAATGCTCCTTTTGTTAGTAGCTCTATCGAATCATCTCTTTCATCACCAATTTCGTCCGACTGGCTGTCAACGCAATGCATTTCTACCTATCTAAATGAGATCAGCTTTTACAGAGAACACCACAGGAAGCACGCAGCGTGTGCTATTGATATACACCGTACGTTGCACTCCAACACGGATGTAGCTCACGAAATGCTATCTTGCACACTCCTCCATATTTCTCCAATTGATCATTGTTCGGTCATGGTAGGCCGTACACCGTATACCAATTTTTGGAAGAAGAATCACCAACTTCGCATGGATTGCTATATAAGACACGTTAATGCAAGAACTCCCCGCATGCTGGCTGGTAAACAGGAATGAACCATTGTGGTCTGTTGTCTGTGCTGGGGGAAGTAATCAACGAACTACGACACGCATTGTCCATGCGCTCGGACGGCGTTGTCCTGTTTGCATAACATAATCTATTGCAGCACCACGCCTTGACACCTGTCAACGCCCTGAATGACGTTGTAATCCTCACTTAGAAGCGCAATTTCTATGTCGCAATTATTCTGGTATCCTAATTGTATCGACACATGCGTGTTGTTCTATTGAGGATACGTAATCGTTTTGTTTACAGCAATTTTCTCAACATGGTTACACCAAAAAAATAATAGTACGCATCACTTAGTGTACGTTCAAAACGGTTCAAGCTAGGGTTTTCACAACTGCGAGCCTGACGTTCTATCTGGAACGTTATCACGCCCCATTCGATGGGAGAGAAGGAGAAGGATCAGAGAAAAATTTGGTATTGGATCACATTTTAAAAGTTGTAGATGCTTGTTAAAATTAATGTTCTTTTCTGAAAGGAATGTAAATTTGTGGCTGAGGATTTGCAGGGTGTGGAGTTTCCTCCAGTATTCCACCACCAAATTAACAAAACCGGGTAAACATACATAATTTCTATGCATCAAAGTGTTATTTATGCAGTGTGTTAATGCTAACTCATTAGGTTTCCCCTTTATACACTAGTATTTAAATATTTATACACAATTTTTTTATGTATCACTTGAATTGGCTTGCTTTTGATACCAATTGGCGCTGTAAAAATACCCAAACTGAAGTTATTTTACTTTTCTCTGCATGTTATATGTATGCTTGCGGACATACCGAAAATATATAGATACATAGTCTAATGCATAGGTCCATTTGGCTGCAGGTTACCAGATAAATATTTTGTAGATTTGCAGAAGCCACCATTTGTCATTAACTTACCACACTAAAAGAGGAAATTCTATTGTCTAGGCCTTCCCTCCAATTCACATGTGCCTGAATGACCAGGTAACTCCAGTTGGTACAGACAGTATTAATGTCGAGATATATTCTCCCTCCCATTCATACATACCTTAACCTTATCTCTGTCAGACTAATCACTGGAATGGTGACTGCCTTTTGGAAATGCCTGAGTAAAGTGGGTTTGAACTATACAGTAATACCTACTGTTAAATAAGCACTTAATTGAGAGTTAATTTGGAATTTGTCAATTAAATAAAATAAAATTACCCCTGTTTTGTAAAGTTAATTTAGGCTTTACCTTTTCTTGTTAATCAATTAATTAAATTTAATTAATTGAGTTATTTAAATTAACAATTGAAATTAACCCATGACTCTCATCTACTGTTTCATAGTGACAGGTGAATGTCTGTCTTGTCATCTCCTGTCTCATAGTGACATGTTAGTGTTTATTTTGTAATCTCCTGTCTCATGGTGACTAATTAATTTTTTTTTAAGGAAATTACTTTAGTTATTGCATCTTAGGAACAGTGTTATTATCATCAAACAAATGTGAACATTGCGTTGACTTATAAAAGAAATATGTTTTGTAACTTTGTTGGAAAAAGATGTGCTTATACATTTTTATTATTGCTATCACTTGTATTCTTAATATTTTTAATATATTTTCAATTGCTCAATTGCTTGACTAAACCAGTGGTGGCTCCCATGATAGCGACATACTCAATGTCTTAATGGGAGTCTCCGTGACCATTTATTTTATTTACTTTGTTTATATGTCGATTGTGTTACATTTACTTGGTCAAAATAAATGAGTCTGAGTCTGAGTCTATACAATATTTATATACCAAGACATTCGTTTATGGGGTATTTGATCACATTTTAAAAGTTGTAGATGCTTGTTAAAATTAATGTTCTTTTCTGAAAGGAATGTAAATTTGTGGCTGAGGATTTGCAGGGTGTGGAGTTTCCTCCAGTATTCCACCACCAAATTAACAAAACCGGGTAACTACATACATAATTTCTATGCATCAAAGTGTTATTTATGCAATGTGTTAATGCTAACTCATTAGGTTTCCCCTTTATACACTAGTATTTAAATATTTATACACAATTTTTTTATGTATCACTTGAATTGGCTTGCTTTTGATACCAGTTGGCGCTGTAAAAAGATCCCAAACTGAAGCTATTTTATTTTTCTATGCATGATATATGTATGCTTGCGGACATACCGAAAATATATAGATACATAGTCTAATGTATAGGTCCATTTGGCTGCAGGTTACCAGCCAAGTATTTTGCAGATTTGCAGTAGCCACCATTTGTCATCAACTTACAACACTAAAAGAGGACATTCTATTGTCTAGGCCTTCCCTCCAATTCACAAGTGCCTGAATGACCAGTAACTCCAGTTGGTACAGACAGTATTAATGCCGAGAGATATTCTCCCTCCCATTCATACATACCTTAACCTTATCTCTGTCAGACTAATCACTGGAATGGTGACTGCCTTTTGGAAATGCCTGAGTAACATGGATGTGAACTATACAGTAATACCTACTGTTAAATGAGCACTTAATTGAGAGTTAATTTGGAATTTGTCAATTAAATAGAATAAAATTACCCCCTTTTGGTGAAGCTAATTTAGCCTTTACCTTTTCTTGTAAATCAATTAATTAAATTAAATTAATTGAGTTAATTAAATTAACAATTGAAATTAACCCATGACTGTCATGTCCTGTTTCATAGTGACAGATTAATGTTTGTCTTGTCATCTCCTGTCTCATAGCGACATGTTAGTGTTTATTTTGTAATCTCCTGTCTCATGGTGACTAATTAATTTTTTTTTTAAGGAAATTACTTTAGTTATTGCATCTTAGGAACAGTGTTATTATCATCTCTTGACTCATGTTGACATATTTATGTCTGTCTTGTCATCTCCTGTCTCATAGTGACATGTTTATGTCTGTTATGTCATCTCCTGTCTCATAGTGACAGGTTCGTGTTTGTCTTGTCATCTACTGTCTCATAGTGACATATTAGTGTCTGTCTGGTCAACTCATGTCTCATAATGACAGATTAGTGTCTGTCTTTTCATATCCTGTCTCATAGTGACAGGTTCGTGACATTTCTAAAGGCTCTTTACACCCCAATCTTACATATATGCAACAGTGTCAAAATCAGAATATAATCGTGTTATAACGTTAGAGATCACACGTTCCTAAACCAAATTTACTCAATCAGCTGCGTTTACCTTGCTTAACATTGAACAAATCAAGATGACGGATGTAAACTGTAGTCGTTAAAACTTGCGAAACCCAAATCATCCCAACACAACTAAAAATAGTGCATGTATTTAAATTTCAATATACTGTGTATTAGTTATAAATATAAACTAGATACACTTAGCTTAGAATTTCTAATTCTACCCTGTTTTTATCACATCTTGTACTAAGAAACAGGCCCTTCTTCGGGTGCTTTATTGCCACCCCTGTATTTTCATATACCCAGAGTTCCTGAGTCAGCCGAGGACCACAGACATAACACACATCTAGATTTCCTACTGACTATCTGTCTATGTTCGCACTAGCCCAAACCGTGCACATGCACTTTTAAACAGTTTAGTACATATTTGATCTAATGTGACTTTAGCCCTCTAAAGGCAAGTTATAGCAAACATCTACTAATACATACATACATACATACATACAAAATAGACACGTTATTCGCATTTTGCCGAACATTCATTGAATAGCCGAAGACCAGCGCTTAACGCGCCGGTCACGCTCTACTGCACAGCTAGCGCACGACTAGCACAATGGAAATGCCGGACTCGAACGCAGTCGCATTGAAACTGCCGGTCTTTTGGACCGACCAACCCCGGGTGTGGTTACAACAGGCGGAGGCCCAGTTCGCGCTGAAAAATATCACATCGGACGTGACGAAATATCACTACGTGGTCGCCGCACTCGATCAAACCACTGCACTGCGCGTAATTGATGTACTGGAAGATCCACCACAGCATGGCAAATACGACAACCTCAGGCGACGCCTAACGGATGTTTTCGGCCTGTCGCCGAGGCAGCGAGCGGATCGTCTGCTCGAATTTGTCACGCACAGTCTCGGTGACATGCGCCCATCTCAACTGATGGACGAGATGCTCGGCTTACTCGGTGGGCATAGAACGTGCCTGCTTTTCGAAAGCCTGTTCCTGAAGTCGATGCCAGAGGACGTGCGAATGCAACTAACAACAGCCAGCTTCGACGACCCACGAGCCCTCGCGAAGACCGCCGACAAGCAAGCAAGAGGACAGGCATCCGTGGTGTCTGCTGCAGATAACCGCTCTTCACCAACTTCAAACAACCGCACTCAACGAAACGCGCGACCGATAGCGACCGACATCTGCTACTACCATCGGCGATTCGGCAACGCGGCCAGGAAGTGCAAACCACCGTGTACGTTCACGGGAAACGACGGAGCCGGTCGTCAGTAGTAGCTTCGGCGGCCGGCCAACGCAACAGCCTGTTGTTCATCGTGGACGACATCTCAGCCAAGCGTTTCCTGGTTGACACGGGAGCATCCGTCAGCGTGTTTCCTGCCTCGCACAAGGACAGAAACGGTGGCGTACGCACGCTTTCCCTTGTCGCTGCCAACGGGACGAACATCGCTACATACGGAACCAGAGAGATGTCTCTCAGTCTAGACAGGCGCAACTACACGTGGCCTTTCATCATCGCTGATGTGAGGACACCGCTTCTTGGTGCAGATTTCCTACAGGCCAACGCACTACTCGTCGATCTACAAAGCCGACGTCTGATAAACGCCACTTCATTCGCGTCATCAGCACTACAGCAATCTGACGAGCCGGCCCTACATCTGCACCACGTCACTTCAGACGACCCCTACATGCGTATACTCGACGAGTTTCCGGCCATTACACGCCCTGAGTTTGCGAGCCCTTCCGTTCGCCACGGCGTTGAACACTTCATCACAACTACAGGCCCTCCCGTATACGCCAAGGCCCGCAGATTACCACCTGATAAACTCGCAGTGGCCAAAGCAGAGTTTAACACTATGGAAGAAATGGGCATCATCAGGCGATCTGACAGCCCGTGGGCGTCACCTTTGCACATGGTGCCAAAGAACTCTGGCGGCTGGAGACCGTGCGGCGATTATCGGAGACTTAACGATATCACTGTGCCTGACAAGTATCCAGTTCCACATATTCAGGACTTTTCCTCGCAACTTGCGGGCGCCACTCTCTTCTCGAAGATCGACCTAGTACGTGGGTATCACCAGATCCCTGTCGCGCCAACGGACATCAGCAAGACGGCCGTCATCACGCCGTTCGGCCTTTTCGAGTTCCTGCGTACACCCTTCGGCCTTAAGAATGCAGCACAAACCTTCCAACGCCTCATGGACACTGTCTGCAAAGGACTCACGTTCGTGTTCGTCTATCTAGACGACATCCTGGTTAGTAGCGCAACTGCCGAGGATCACGTGTCACACCTACGAACAGTTTTCGAGCGCCTGGCTTCACACGGGTTGGTGATCAACGAGAGCAAGTGCCAGTTTGGAACACCGACTATCGACTACCTCGGTCATCACATCACACGTGAAGGAGCAATTCCGCTACCCGCTAAGGTAGACGCTATTCGAACGTTTGAAAGACCGACAACAGTGAAGGGACTCCAACAGTTCGCCGGTATGGTCAACTTCTACCATCGTTTTGTACCGAACGCTGCTCACATCATGCGTCACATCTACGCTGCGTTGGCTGGCAATCCTGTCAACTTGGAGTGGTTGAGCGACCTCGAAGACGCTTTCAACGCCGCCAGAGAAGCTCTAGCAAGGGCAACGATGCTCGTGCACCCACGCGCCGATAGACCCACCGCACTGACAGTTGACGCATCGGGAACAGCGATTGGCGCCGTTCTTGAACAGGACCTTGGTTCGTGGAAGCCAGTGGCGTTCTTCAGTCGCAAACTTCGACCTGCAGAACAAAAGTACAGCGCTTTCGATCGCGAGCTTTTAGCTATGTATCTAGCCATTCGTCACTTTCGATATTTCCTCGAAGGCCGCACCTTCACGCTTTACATGGACCACAAGCCTCTGACCTTCGCGATTTCTAAAATCAGCGATCCGTGGTCGCCGCGACAACAGAGGCACTTGGCATACATCTCTGAATTCACCACAGATGTGCGATACATAGAGGGGAAGAATAACACCGTGGCAGACACCTTATCTAGAGACGGCATCTCAGCAATCAAGGCACCTCTTCATGGTGTGGACTACGAGGCGATGGCAGCAGCCCAGCTCACGGATGACGGCATTGCCAACATGCGGTCAGCTCCGACGGGTCTTGTCGTACGAGAAATTCCGCTCAATACGAACGGCCCATCGATCTACTGTGACGTCTCCACTGGCCGACATCGACCTCTCGTCCCCGACACGTGGCAGCGCACCGTTTTCGACGCAGTGCACGGCCTCTCTCATCCTTCGATCCGAACCACGAGGAAGATGATCGCAGAAAAGTTCGTATGGAGAGGTCTCAACAAGCAACTCGGCGCATGGGCTAAGTCATGCCTCCGTTGTCAGGCAGCTAAAATCCATCGGCATGCAGCGTCTCCCGTGGCAGACTTCGCCCCAACGACGCGTCGTTTCGACCATGTGCACGTGGACTTAGTCGGCCCTCTTCCGCCTTCGCAGAACCACCGCTACCTGTTCACCGTCGTTGACAGGTTCACGAGATGGGCGGAGGCAATTCCTCTAGTCGACGCACAGACCACCACATGCGCGAGAGCCTTTGCTGCTCACTGGGTGGCTCGTTTCGGTGTGCCAGCGGACATGACGTCTGACAGAGGATCGCAGTTCACATCTGAATTGTGGTCGGTACTGTCGCAGCTACACGGTACACGTTTACACCGCACCTCCGCGTACCACCCACAGTCGAACGGACTGGTGGATAGGTTTCACAGACACCTCAAATCCGCACTGATGGCTCGTCTCGATGGACCTAATTGGCTCGACGAACTGCCATGGGTCCTGCTCGGTATTCGCACTGCGCCCAAAGAAGATCTCGGGTGTTCATCAGCGGAGCTGGTCTACGGCGCGCCACTGACGGTCCCGGGAGATTTCATCCCTCGTGGGCAAGAGACTCAGGAGGCAGCACGGTTCCTTCCGCGACTACGCGAAAGGGTTCGCGACCTGGCACCGAGACCTTCCATCCCGCACGGCACCAGACCGTCGTCTGTGCCGTCCACTCTGGCACACAGCGCCTACGTCTTTGTGCGCCGCGACAGCCACCGTCCACCCCTCACACCGCCGTACGAGGGACCCTACAAGGTATTGACGCACGGCGAGAAGTCGTTCGTACTCGACTACGGCAATCGACACGACCGCGTTAGCATCGATCGCCTGAAACCTGCCCATCTCGACTCGGATATTCCAGTCGATGCAGCTAAGCGAGCCCCCCGGGGCCGTCCAGCTGCCGTGCACACACGATTTGGCCGCAAAATCAGAAGACCAGAACGCTATGCCCCGGGTGACGGGTGCTAAGGGGGGTTGTGTAGCGGTCGGCTACTTATGATGGCACCCCTTAGTGACTCTCGCATTTCCGGCTACAAACGATCGACACACGTGCCATTTCGCTCTATCAATAAAGTTGTTTTAACGTGACTTCTTGTGTCGCAACACTCTGTGCATAAAAAAAAGCTATATATCTATCTGGCATCCTACTATAGACCTCCAAATGACTACACATCTCTAGAAGCCTTACATGAATCTCTCTCCATCCTATACCGTAGCTACAAGATACCCCATCTGTCATTCTAGCAGGAGATCTAAACCTTCCTGACATTGACTGAGAGAATGTGTGTGCAACAAACCAACAAACAACTGTGAAACATAACAAACTAATTGAAATAGTTGTGGAATTTGGACTAGTTACTATAGTAAATGAACCCAACCGATTAGATTCCGGAAATATATTAGACCTAGTACTTACATCAAACCCATTCCTTATCTCCACCATAAACACAGTGGCTGGCATGAGTGATCATGAAGCCATTCTCAGAAAAAACAAACCACCACACAAAGTATACAACTACAGATCTGCAAACTGGGAATCCCTTGAAGCGAAATGCACCCAGCTCCAGAGGGAGATTGATCTCCAGAGGGAGATCGAGCCTGGTGAGACCATCAGTATGTCATAATTTTATGGTTTTGTGAAAGCCCTGTAGCAACTGTGGTAGATTTATACCACCTGCAGACCAAAAACCAGACAAGTCTATTAAAAATAAGACAGTGCCTGATATATGAAGCCAAAAGACAGTGGAAATGTGAATGAAAACATCATTAATATTTGTAAAGAATTGTGTCATGAATGTCTGTCTTTACCAACATAAGTATTAGTACTTTTATATACCATACAAGAAAATAGATCACAATTGTATTTCTCTCAGCATTATTACCACTATATCTTTGGCGTGTAGTCTGTATGTCAGCAAATATACATAATTATTATGAACTTTCTTTTTGCATAAATGATTATTCTACATTCCAGAGATTCAGACAGACATGGTGGTGACATGTGACACAGGGTCACAGTACAGCTTGGATGATACCTCTGTCGACATTCAACTTGAGCCACCCTGTCTAATGTCTAAACCCAAGAAGACTCCAGGTGATGATGTCCCATTAGCTGAGCCACCATCGTCCTCTCCCTTCATCTTGTCGTCACCAGTACAGTCATCCAGTGACTAGAAACCATCTGACCTCTCTATTCTGGATGCTGCAGAAGAGACCAATGATGAGGAGTCCATTGATGAAGAGTTAGTATTATTGTGTACATTTTTGGTTTTCCATTCCTCTGAGATTTTCAATACAACATTAGTGTGGCACGGTAGTCGTGTGATAGAGCGCTGAGCTTTTGGTCGAAGGGACCGGGGTTTGATACCCCCTCCGCCATTTCATAGCTTGGGCAATTTCGTTTACCCCACTTTGCCTGTGTCTTTCGGAAGAGACAGTAAAAGCCATTGGTCCCTTCTATCTGGTGTCTATGCCAGGCGAAGTAAAAGATCCCATGCAAATATTATTTATTCACCAACCAGCAAAAGCCATTAGGGGTCAATAATATTGACTCAGCGTAGTTTAATACCTTATATTCAAGAACTACCTACGATAGTAATTATCACTAAAATCTACAACTGTATGATGCATTTACATATAACAAATGCATTTATTAAAGTTACTGATAGTTTTGCATAAACTACCTTGCATGGGGCAATTAACTTGAAAAGTTAATTAATTAAATTACGATTAAATCAGAAATGTTCCAATTAAATTAACCTCCCAAATTGTCCAATTAAATTAACAATTAACTTTAATTCAATTAACAATTAAATTATTTTTGGTACAAACCAAACCAGAGTGGCTTGTTCCAGGTAATGAAGCCACTACTGAATACAAATTAACAGAGACATGTACAGTTTTTTTTTCAAGTTTTAGCTTAGAATATACAGAAAATTTTCTCATACAGAATAACCCATTTTGAAATTAACTGGACAAATCTTATAATATTCATATCTCCATACTCCTAATAAATCCTCAAAATATTGCAATATGTAATATTTGTAGTATTTTATTTTCAGGTTCTAAGGCTGCAGTAATATTGCAGGAGGAACTGTTACTCAAGAATGTGCTGCAAGATGTCAGGAAACTCACCAGACCAGGGTTAGGGTTAGGTTTTTTGCAGTCTTGTCAATAATTTTGCGACCAAACACACCAGCTTTGACAAAGCCATGTTAAAGTAAACGAAAATACTAATATTATGAAATGTATCTTTCTATAGGATATGTTGCTAACATCTTCGACCATATTCTGAAAGGATACAGAGATGGGCCCCAATGACCACTGGTAGCGGTATCCTAGCTAATGATGGAGATGGTTCAGTTTCAGGCACAACTTTTCACACTTATACTGCATGCACACAATACTTGTGGTGGGAAAAGCGCGTGTCACCTTCTCGTGGTTCCTACTGTGGATCACGACAGCAAACTGCTGTCGTGTGAACTAAGAACAGCGCATACTGACACTATTTTGTCAACTGTGGATATTGTGTTTGTTTTATAGTGGCTTGGTGGTCAGTGAAGTCATCGGTTGCTGACTCGAGATGGTAGGTACACGGTTTTGTGTCAAAAGGGAAATGTGGTTGATACCAACTAAATATTAGACTGCCACATCATTCAGCTTGACGTCTTAAATGATGGTGATATGCAGCCTGATTGTTATGAAGGAAACACACATTTGGCTCGGTTGCATTATTGACGTTTGCAGTCCGACCCATATTTGCTGTTGTGAACAATGATGTGCAGCAGGAACATTGTCATGTCTTCGGAATGGTCTACAACTGAGCCTCCTTTGCTGTCTCTGGTATTTCAAAAGGTACTTCTTTGACAGCCTAGACAATGTTGGTTAGTGCAACAAGGTAATGAACATAACAAGTTACACGCTTCCTCTCATTGTTATCTAATTTTTTCTCCAGTGGGATAGTAGTTTTGTATGTTAAACCCATCAAACCCATAAGAATGTAGAATATTACATTACATAACATAGTAGCTGTCGCACCATCATGGGACCACTACTTGAATAAATGTATTCACATGGACAGTACATGTTCTCGTATTTTATATTGCATATGTCCAAATTTGCTTATTTCATAATTGTATACCTTGTACAGATATACATTTGGCTTTTAGAGTCATTCTTGCAAATAACTGTCTTAAGTTTTCACGTGTTGTGTCATAAACTGTTGAATAACCACAGCATATTATTTGGTAACAACTTTTTATTTGTTTCACACATTATATTGGGAGTTTTTAGTTTTACAAAATCAGATAGCTTTAATATATGCAATTCACATTATAATCCATTTTGTATAATGTCAATAGTATACATTTCTGACAATCCTTGCTAACTGCTTTTGTAGCAATGAAAATTATTATATTCCTTGCTTCTCTACTTCCACATCTGAGCTAGCTCAGTTTCATTATTACAAACACCCCGCGAGGATGGGCGGTCCTAGTAGCGCAATGATCACTTCGAATTGCTTGACCGTTAACAGCGTGGGAAAGTAGACACGTCGTTATGGTCATTATGTGGCGCGTCCCCGTTATATTATGTAGTGAAAACGGGCAGTTGGGTCTTCATTGTGCGTTTTGAATTCCAAGTGTGCAGTTGTGTTTTTTACGCTCCCATAGACCCGACAGTTTCAAATGTTCAAAGTTGATTCGGACCTTCTAACGTGTTTCTTTGTAATTTCTGCATGAACTGCACCACGTGTTTGTCCAATGTATGCATGCATATTAAATATCCTGACCTTTCGCGAATGGTTGTACTCTATGCATTTGTTAGTGCTAGCATGCAGAAACTTATGGCTTGAGACAACGTAATTTTTACATACCCCATGGGGAGGTAGGGACATAACTGGATAGCTAAAGATATTCAGCCAATTGAATAATCTGTGAATATAATTTATACTGAAAGGCAACGTGTAATGATGTATATAATATGATGAGCTGATGATAGGGTTATAAGATGGCGATATAAAATCTGCCTAATATTTTTTCAATGTTCAGCAGATAATTGTTCTTGTTATAATCAAGAATCTGGTTACCTATCTTGTTATGACAAGAAACTAGTTATTCCACAAAACATGTTTTGTGGTTCCCACCATATCCTTTCTACACTTCCTTAGAGATCGTTTCCACTGCAGTTGCGTTATCAGCACACAACCAGACACATCCTAGTAGTAGCAAACTTGAAGCATTTAAGCCAGGCGTGTGCAGGTTGGATTAAAATGCTAGATGTTTTTCCATGTCATTTTTAAATTCGAAGTTAATAAAGACAGTGCGATAATTCAACGTGATGACTAGTTGTGTTCTTATATGAGATTAATTACGGTTCCGAGTATGCCTTCATAGTTGCTTTCAATCAAACTTGCTGCGTTCTTTTGTAATCGTCTTATCTTGTTTATGTGTAATATGTATGGGATCCCAGAAGACTGATACGTACGAGACATTGGGAATTATCAGATATCAATATGCTGTTACCTTAACTGTTTCAGAACAATTGAACATATTTCGTCCCGTTTTTAAATAAACCGCAACGGCATACATAATGAAAGATTTATTCATTTGTCAATTCTTTCCAGTGTATTATAAAGAGCTGTCCCGGATAGATATTTTAATGACTCGAATTGCACTCATCTGGTGCCCTAGTTTTTTGGGAAACATAACACCTTTTATGCAAAATAACAACACAAGTCCAGCGTAGATTGAAATAGGCCAAAGAATGACATTTATATTTATTAATTAAGGAGCAGGAAATTAGGCAAGCATACACCATCAAAATAAGATACATCCAATAATCTCAGCAAGCATGCCGGCCCCCAAAAGGTGTTTACACATAATTAGTAAATCATGCCTATCAGCTACCCACTACCAGTACTATCTGTACCACTACTGAGTTATATACAATTCACATGGTATCGGTGAGGGTCACTCCGCCGTGAATTAACCATACACATACATGTACAAACAGAAAGGCTAATGATTGCGGACCCAGCTTACTACTGTGCTTAATTGCAACCACCATAATACCACTACATACTGACACCAGTTTAAGCTGTCGACTGATTGTACCAGCAACAATTACAATTATTAAACTATAATTTATGCCACTCTCCAGATTATCGGCGAGAATGTCTCACTATGCACCTACAACATATAAGCGACAGTACTGATACGTGTAGATTTATGGCCGCTTCCAGCAGGCCATCCATGGGGAGCAACCTAGCCAGCCTGTTGACCAATTGTTGAAGGTGTGGTGTCGATGCAGCTGCTGCAGCCCCTGCTGACTCAACGCGCCATCGGTGTCGCTGCTTGATTGCCACTTGTGGCAGCATCTATAATTATTAATTGTGGTACCCAGGACCAGCTGTGTCATTACATATCACGAACTACCATTAAGCCATAACTAAACGTTAACGTACGGTCACCTATATTATCATGAAAATTGTGCCATTTACACTATATGGCTTAAATAGTACATGGAATGCAAAAACTTCTCCATTTTCCGCACGGAATATAAAGGGTTCTACAATTGTGCCATTTGCACTGCATGCCTTAATAAAACTTATACTCCAATTACAATGCATGGATCTAACAAAACAAACATATTTACATCTGTTTTCTCCCTGCAAGGGGTAACAAAACTGTTCCGCCTCGTCTGCATGGATTAGTAAAATTTCAGTAATTTGTCCACTTCATGGATTCACACAATTTTCCATATACACAGCATGGAATATAGAAACTCCTCCGTTTCACCGCACGGACTACAATTGTGCCATTTACACCGCATGGAAATAAACCTTCTCCGTACCAATTCTCCGCTTACACCGCACAGAATACACTGGTGTCATTTAGTTGCATGGCTTAACAAAAGTTAGCGTTCATATACACCGCATGGAAATAACAAAACGTCTCTATATCACTGCATGTATTACCCAAATGTACATCCGCTTACTCGCTGCCTGGGTTAACAAAACTGTTCCGCCTGCAATGCACGGATTAGTGAAATTTTCAATAAATGTCCTATTGCATGGGTTAACCCACCATCTCCGTGTACACCGCACGGACTATCGAAAGTGCTCCGTTTACACCGTACGGAATATAAATGTGTTATTTACACAGCATGGCTTACCAAAAGTTAATTTCAATTTATACCGCATGGCAATAACAGAACTTTTCCATATCACTTTCCGTTTTCACTGCACGGACTACAGAAATTGCTCCGTTTCCACCGCACGGAATACAATTGTGCCATTTACACCGCACGGCTTACCAAACGTTAATTTCCATTTACACCGCATGGAAATAACAAAGTCTCCATATCACTTTCCGTTTTCACCGCACGTACTACCGACATTGCTCCGTTTACACCGCACGTAATACAATTGTGCCATTTACACCGCATGGCTTAACAAGAGTTAATTTCCATTTACACCGTATGGAAATAACAAAACTTCTCCATGTCACTTTCCGTTTTCACCGCACGGAATACAGAAACCCCTCCATTTTCAACGTATGGAATACAATTGTGCCATTTACACCACATGGCTTAGCAAACGTTATCTTTTTATTTACACCCGTGACACCGCATGGAAATAACAAAAACTTCTCCCTATCACTGCATGGATTAACTAAATTTAGATCCGCTTACTCACCGCATGGGTTGTCAAAACTGCTCCACTTCCCCCGCATAGATTAGTTACATTTTCAGTGGATGTCTCCATCAAGCGGTCGGTTGTCGGCCAAGGAGGATCCACCATGCCAGTATCCTGATGATTCGATGAGGGCACTGGCTCAGGAGCCACGGAAGTCGTCGCTTAACGAGCACTGGAGGCAGAGTGAATATCGGCTTGTCCACTCGTCGAGGGCACAGGCGCTGGAGCAGTAGGTGCCACCACCTGGCGACCAACGGCAGAAGCTGGCCGGACGACCGGATGACTCGATGGGGTTACTACGGATGATGCCGCCACCTGGCGATCAACATAGGCTGACAAAACCGCGTCGTGACCACCCGTAGGACTTACCAGTTGCAGCGCTACACGTGACAACTCCCGCATCACGCGCATCTCATTGTAAGGTTTGGTCAGCCTAAAATTGTAAGAACAGAGATAGCGGTCATTGCAGACATGTTTAATCAATGATTTAACGTTAGCATAAAGAAAACCCAGGTTGATACAACTTATGTAAGGCAAGCTAGTTTTTGGCCAGTTTGCAGCTTTTCTTATTGTTTAGTATACACAGTAGGGAGGGGTAGAGTCGCCCCGACTGTAATAATAACTGGACTGTCAAACGGGAGAAATGTTTACCCGATTTAGAATGCAGGCCATAAGAAACTAGTTTAGTTGGCAACTGACCGTCCCCAAGGACACAAGAAGGTCTCCCAGTCCTGGGGGGTTCAGAAGGTGACCCGATACCTTGCATACGACGGTCATTTCCAGCATGTACGGGGATGACGATTGTATTTGGACATCGGCCAATAACGGCTTTCTCGATTTCCTAAAATGGTTAACCGCGCCTCCACTGAGGCGGGGTTCTTCTGAAAGCTCTGGTATAAATAGGCCAGAAATAGACTCATAAAACAACGGGTGCGCGCGATCTAAATTACCATGCACCTCGTTCAATTTGGACTCAAAATTATCGGCAAGGATGGGCCACGCCGGCCCATACCTACCTTACCATTAGAAAACAAAATTTATTGAAGACTTTTAAATGTTAAATGGGAGACACAAGAACAATGGTAGAGAGCCAGTCTATGTTGTACAATCAACAGTTCTGCGTTAATAAAATCTTGCGAACCTGGAAGATGCGTTCACGGCTTATTATACCGATCTGATCGTCTGCGGTATTATCAGTAAGCAGCTAGACGATCTTTCAAGCGACAATGCCAATTACTACACAACTGTGAGTATTCTCAACGAATGCACGCGCCCTTAAGAGAAGATGAAGTTGCTCCGTTGCTGTAACATTTACTGTTCAAGTTGAACACTGCACCCAATCGTAGTAATGTGAACCTTATGTACGCTGTGTCATTACAAACTAGGGACCACGGTTAACCCTTGACCAACATTATCCACTCACAAACTACAACGTTACCCGCTCCGGTAATCCAACTGTATGGTGGAATCAGACAAATGAAAATTACAATGCCCTGTACACCGTAGGGATGAATAGTGTAAACCGGTCATTTACCCCAAATGGCGGAATAATAAAATTACCATGCCATGAACATCACGGGGACCCATATTATCGTCAGACAAGTTACAATGTATGGTGGGACAAGAAATTAAAATTAACATGCACTACCTAGCGTTCGAACGATAGCATAAACCGACCATTCACACTGTATGGCGGAATAAGACAATTAATGATTAACATGCCCTGTACACTGTGGGAAAAACCATCACAGCCACCATACCCACCGTATGGCGGAACCAGAAAAAATAAAAGTAACCTGCCCTGTACACCATAGGGCCAAAGAACATAAACCGACAATTTACACCGTATGGCGGAATAAGAAAAATAAAAATGCCCTGTACACCATAGGGCCAAAGATCATAAACCGACCATTTACACCGTATGGCGGAATAAGACAAATACAAATGCCCTGTACACCATCAGGCCAAAGATTATACACCGACCATTTACACCGTATGGCGGAATAAAATTAAAAATGCCCTGTACACCATAGGGCCATTCCTCTAGTCCGACCATTAACACCGTATGGCGGAATACAAAAATTAAAAATGTCCTGTACACCATAGGGCCAAAAATCATACACCGACCATTTACACCGTATGGCGGAATAGAACAAATGAAAATGAACATGCCCTTTACACCATAGGGACCAATATAACAATCCGACCATTTACACCGTATGGCGGAATAGAACAAATGAAAATGAACATGCCCTTTACACCATAGGGACCAATATAACAATCCGACCATTTACACCGTATGGCGGAACAGAACAAATGAAAATGAACATGCCCTTTACACCATAGGGACCAATATAACAATCCGACCATTTACACCGTATGGCGGAATAGAACAAATGAAAATGAACATGCCCTTTACACCATAGGGACCAATATAACAATCCGACCATTTACACCGTATGGCGGAATAGAACAAATGAAAATGAACATGCCCTTTACACCACAGGGACCAATATAACAATCCGACCATTTACACCGTATGGTGCACAGGAGAGTAGTAAAGTGAAAAACATCTGCCCTATGTACTATAGGAACCAAAATCTTGACCTCAACGCCACTGTATGGTTTAATAATCACGATTAAAGCTACTAGGCCCATCACACCCGAAGGAGTGATCTCAGAAATTACCCGTGCCACCTGAAGGCGTCATAACCATAAATTAAAGTAACATAACACCCTTTTTCAGTGTTTGGATCTAGTATTCAGTACAAATGAATTGACGGAATGTGGAATTTGTGGTGGACCTGTGGACATGACGTTACTGATCGCGTGGATCGCAATATACGGGACCGTGTGTCAGAGGGAATAAGTGCCAGACCTGTTCTAATGTGATTACTTTGAAACTGACAGACCTAGAGTAAGATCTAGATTACGACGCATTAACAACATCAGCGGCCACGGGGAGGAAAATAACACCAGTCTTAAACATTGGATTAAGAACGGAACGATACAAGAAACGCAGCAATGCAGCGTTAATGAATCGGACAAACCGTTGACGTCGGATAAAGAAGAAGATGACGACGACGCCGATAGAACCTCCAACGATGGCAGTTATTGAAGTTGGCAGTTATGTCGAATAAAACTCCACCTTACCATAGGTGTGTTCGCGTTTGTTATAAATATCTGCTAATATGAAGGCCTTCAACTTTGCATCCCTTCCCCAAAAGATAGGATATACATCGGCAGCACCCAAATGTGTGAGCGGCGAGACTTATACGCGATCACGTTTTTCAGTGTTTGGATCCTGCCAATATCTTTCGCATGTTCGTCGACACAACATGGCAGCTCTGATCATAGATGTGATAAGCTGTAAGGAAATAACATACAATGTAATAAAATAATGTGTCAACTGGAGGTCTTCATGTGTGTTGATGTCATGTTGCTGTGAATTACGCTCGCAATTTTGACTGCAATTTTGGAACACTGACAACGTTGCACTCAGAAGTGAAATAGAGTCTGTTTGTGTAGATATGACAACGTGTGGTAAAGATCAGCAGGTGGAAGAACTGGTGGCGACATATAACAACAACTTAACGATGTGTCTCGATAAACACGCTCCGTGGCGCAGTGTATGCACTCGAAACAACATTCCCCACCCGTGGTACGATGCGGATATAGCAGATGCCCGCGAAAGAAGACGCAAAATAGACCATCTGTTGAGGAGGACCAAGCTATAGGTACATCGTCAGTTGTATGTTAATTCACGTGATGAGTGTTATGCCTTGATAATTCAAAGAAAAATGGGATATGTCCAAGAACGTTTAGAAATCGCTGACAACAAAAGTATGTTTCGCATTCTGCGATCGCTTGAAGTCCATCAAAAGCAACTTCCCAAATTCAATTCAACGAAGGAAAATTGTGATGCATTTTCACGTTACTTCCAAGAGAAGATTGAGAAGCTGCTTAATAGTTTGCATTGCCACACTGCCGTATATCATTCAGTGGACGAGACGCCTTGTTTTAGTGACTCTCTCGAAGTGTTCGAGCCTACTAATACAGCCGAGATAGCGTCTATTCTCGCCAACACAGATAAGACGTACGCGCTTGATCCCCTACCCACTAAACAACTGAAGGATAACATAGACTCTATTGCGCCTATCGTCACATGCATTACAAATGCCTCTCTGGTGAATGCAGTTATGCCTGCGCTGCTTTAGCAGGCAATTGTTCGGCCATTGCTAAAGAAGCCATCACTCGATAAGGACACACTGAACAACTACCGTCCAGTTAGCAATCTAAGTCATCTATCCAAAGTCATCGAGAAAGTTATTGCCCGAAGGATCATCTGTCATATTTCCGATCAGCGAATGCAGGATTGTTTCCAATCAGCATACCGGAAAAATCAGTAAAATGAAACCGCATTGTTATGTGTTACAAATGCCATGAAAGTCGCGATGGATAACAGACAAGGTACAGCACTTGTGCTCATCGACTTTAGTGCCGCCTTTGATACAATCAACCACAAGATAATGATTCAGCGGCTACGCTTGCGCTATAGTATTGTGGGCAAGGCGCTTGGCTGGTTGCAATTTTATCTGCAGAATCGGACTCAGCGAGTAGTCATACGTGATGAATCATCGAACACATGTGTGACATCGGGTGTCCCGCAGGGTTCGGTGCTTGGACCATTGCTATTCTCGCTGTACATTCAACCCATCGGCGATATAATCAGAGCGCATGGGCTTTCGTTTAATCATTACGCGTATGATCTGCAATTGTACTGTCACTTTGACCTAACCGCGACAGCTTTGGCTACTGCGCTGCGACGTATGGAAGACTGTTTGGATGTTGTGAAACAGTGGATAACATCAAACTGCCTGTGCATGAATGACAATAAAACGGAATATCTCCCTGTGGTACCCAGGACTGCAGCTGCGCTCGTTGACAGCAGTGTAATACGTGTAGGGGATGTCACAATTATTGCGTCACGATCTGTTCGTAACCTTGGTGTCGTCATGGATCGACACCTTGATCTTAAGAAGCAAGTGTCAAGCATCGTCAGTGTGTGTTCGTTCCATCTCCGCCACACTAACCGGATGAGCCGTTATCTTCCAATGACAACAAAGGAACGTGTCTTCAATGCCATTATTACGTCACGGCTTGATTACTGCAATTCTCTTCTATATGGTACTTGTGTTAACAACATTGCTCGCCTGCAGAGGATGCACAATACGGCTGCGAGTTTAATCTTACGCCGGCCCCGTATTATAATATTATATATATATATATATATATATATATATATATATATATATATATATATATATATATATATATATATATATATATATATGTATTTACATTTTCTGTCTCAATCCTAGTGAGCTGTAACAAAAATGTATATTTTAGAATAGTTATTTAATTACTGTATTTATTTTTCTACTTTTTCTATATTTATTTATTTTTATTACGTTTTAGTATTATGCATTCCAAAAAAAACTTATATATTTATATACGCCTAATATTCTTATGTGTTAATTACATAGCATACACATATATTTTATTCATTTAAACTAGCTTTATACTGGTTGTAAAAATCTGTACATGTTGTAAAGAGCCACAAACAATATAATATTGGATCTGGCGCTATATGAAATCAAATGTATTATTATTATTATTATTACAATATATCATACAAATATGTATTTTTTATATGCAGATCTGTGCGCACTGTTTACATGGATGCGCACTTCAATTGTACTTGTTCCGTTGAATATATCAATGAAGTTTATAGTAATAAGTGCTCAAAAGATTATTAGTAACCCCATAAAAATTGGGTTATGAAACTGGCTTCAAATAGCTACAGTATTCATTACATTTTGATAGTGAATTAGAAATATGTTAAGAAATATTGTTAGTATAGTTTCAAATAACCAAATTAGTGTTATCGACCATAACACTTCATCATTAAAGACATCTACTAATTATTGTGACCCTTGTCATTCTTATATGTAGTATAACATGTTGTAATAATAACCATAATGTAAAAATTACTGGTAACGTTGAATAACTTCTTGGAAAGTCCATGAAGCAGCAATGTTTGATGCTGTGCCTCCGTACCAATTTAGTGCTGTTTTGTAGGATCACATTTCTGGAAACCCCAGACAAGGTAAATTCTGTGCATGACAAAGAGCGCGCACAAAGACTTCCAGTCGGGCAGGACAAGGAAGCACAGGTGTGTTCTTAATATATATAAATAAACGTATAGAGAAACAAAACTCATGGTTTGGGCCTACGCACCTATAAGAGTTACTAAAACATAACCATTTGCAACTACAATTAATAATTTCATGCCTGTGGTTTAGTAGCAAAACTTTTTCCAAACACATCTTAATCTCAGAAAAAGGGATTCCCAGTTTTCCAATAAAACAGCAGGAACATCAACTATAGTTATCCACATTTCGACACGGACATCACTTTGTAACGCTGCACAGTGGAAGGTAAAGGCAAAATTTTTTTTTTTTTATTACGTAACCGAATATATTCTAATTTACTGGAATATCTACTTCTTGTAATTCTAGATCCTGTCAAAGTGACTTACCAAAGTTGTTACTGTGGATATACTGAAGGTGTCTCTATGGAGATAACCTTGAATGATGCCAAGGCAACTGAGCCGGTCTGTGTGCTGGTCATGGCAAGGAATCGGGTCACGTTCCACGAATGTACATGGTTATGTACAGAGCACACTGCAAACACAGCAGTGAGCTACAGTGATTAACTTTCCTTTATTCAAGCACCTGTTACTGATAAGCCGCGTCGTATCAAAAGAAAGCTGATATGGTCATAATCAATGCTTCAATTTGGATTACTTGAAAAGAAAACCAGGCTTTTATTTGTATATTTTATATAACTGGATGTCATATAGTAGTATATGTGATTGATGGCCCACTGAAAATCATGCCATAAACGTGACATGGTCACCATCGTGAAACAAAGCTTTTCCAGGTATATTTGAATATTTTCCACAGAAATATACCTGGGAATTGGACCTACCAGAGACGAGATGCAGTACGGCGCAAATCGCACGCAAAGCGGCTTGCCGTGACGACCTCGACGACGACGAATTTGCAATGGCGGTCGCTGAATTGGAGCCGGGGCTGAAAAGTCATCACCGTCGTCGTCGTCGTCGTCGTCGTCGGTCGTCCAAATTTCACGCCCCTCTGCCTCAAGTACTTTTTCATAACATTCTGTACTCTTATACGCAAACTTCTGTGTCAGTTCGGCCATGACGGATGGCCAGAGTGACCTGGCGTGCATTAGTTGGATAATTTCCACCAACGCGGATGGTTGCATCCTCCATGATCGCGCCAGCTCCTTCTTTTTTTCCTGCATTTCTTTGATGTACTTCTTGATGGCGCGTTGAAGAGTTACCTCTTTCAATTCGCACATCACCGCACACCATCGATCGCAGTGATTGCTGCGAGAAAACAAAAAATGAGATATAGTCGAATAAAACAACACATCATTATAGACTAAAAAAATAAACTTACCGAAGACAGAACTCTGCAACTCCTTTCTTAAAGTTTTGCAACGACAAAGTATTGAATACGAGAAAAAACAATACATCATTATAGACTAAAAAAATAAACTCACCGAAGACAGAACTCTGCAACTCCTCTCTTAAAGTTTTGCAACGACAAAGTAATGAATACAAGAAAAAACAACATATCATTATAGACTAGAAATAAACTCACCGAAGAGCGGTCTCCATATTGAATCTCTCTTGGATTGCACGCCGCACGATCTTTACATCAGCGATGTAACATTGTACGTACCGATACGTAAGAAGAATAGTACTGATGATGACTGATACGACGACGCGAAGAAACGACGGCAACATGTTGACGGTGATGACGAGAACACGACGGGAGTGACGTATATATAGGGGAAATGTTGTTGACGAGAATGCGACGGGAGTTCTTTCTCACCTTTTTTTTCCCGTCGACAGCGGTGGTGGTGGTAGCGGTGGCGGGTGTGTCGACGACAGTGGTTGCAGCTTCGTTCTGTCAACAAAGTTACATATTTATGATATTAATCTCCTCCGCAATGTAGTTTACATACTCTCCGGTCACGCGCTTCCTGATAACAACCGTGACCTGGCTGCCTCGCAGTGTCGACATTGAGTCGTAACGTTCTTCGTCCGACTGCATACACGCATAATCGTTTGCTGAGAAACCTAGAATCTTGACGGCATTTGCATCAAAACAAGTACACCAGCACTCACACCCGATACTATCTGACAGCAGTACGCGCAGAGCGAATCTGTTCACGTGCTCACGCTGGTAGCCGTGCACTGCGCAGACGTGGTTGACGAGTCGTTTGGGACATTTAGTGCAAGCCCTGTAAAACACGTATTTATTTTGAACACCGAGGGCCGCTACTGTTAAAGGCTGCGCAAACACATACCGACCGCCACTCACCTCGCATTGTAATTTCGTCAAAGTCATATCGATGCAGATCAGGTTTGAGGCAGTCATCTTCGTGTTCTGGTAGAATTGCTTGAAACAATTGTGATAACCGGGCTATTACTGCTGTGTTTATATAGGCCCTTACCAGCTGTTGACAGCGCTATTGCGAAACAACGCGTGATGTTTTCACCGCTGCAAACGAGTTCGGACTGGTTCTGGTGTTTTTGCTATTGCAAAACAGCGCGTGATGTCGGAATCGGGTTGCAAGTCGTGTGATGCTTTCGCCAGTGCAAACGAGTTTGGACTGGTTCTCCCGATGTCTGGTTGACATCCGCGTTACATCAGATCCATTTTTTTACCTGCTGGTGATTTCAAATGAACTTTCTTAGTTGCATAAGTAACTCCCCGAGCGTATTCTGACCCATTCGACCGTCGTAGGTTAAAGCACCCCAAAAACCCTCCTTACTTCTCACCCATTCCATCAATTGTCGCTCTCCCGTACTTAGCAGGCGTTTCCGTAAGTATGGATCACGAAATTTCACGGCTACTAGAGCATACATTATGGAACGACGTTGCGTGTTCCAACTCTCTCGTAAATGAACCTTCTCACGAATGTTCTTGCTCAGGCGTTTAGCCTGCAGTCCCGTGCGCGTTGCTGCCATCTTTTCAGCCGTGTCTCGATCGTTGTTGTGCATGCATTTCTTCCACTGGTAAGCGCTTTCGACTGTATGAAATTCCCTACCCCATACGCGTATTCTGCACGCATAAAAATGTAACAAATAGCTATTAGAACTTTTAAAATGAACCGGACGATCCATACTTGCGTTAAAACACGCATTCACTGCGTTACATAAACGAGTGCTGTCACCTCGATTTTTTGTTCGTTCGCCAGACAGTCTTATCTATCAGAACTAAAACATAATAACATGAACTTTCTGCGCAACAGAATGCTGTTCGTTTAACAGCGGCTGCAACTCGTGTTTCGGCCTACGCGGTCGCCTGCTGATAAACGGCTCCGTTCATAGTTCGTTGGATATCACGTTACGTCAACACCGATTATAACAGCGACTCGATTATAGGGTAGTGTCGCATTAATTGTTACATAGGGTAGTGTGGGATACGGCAATACGCGTGTTGCACGCGTGCTGTACGCGCGCTGCACGCTATGTACATCCGGCTGCGCGCGCAACCGGATGAAGATGTTGATAAAAGTGAGGATCCAAATGCTAGTAAGTACTACTTGCTAGAGAGGACCCTGGATGGGAGGATCAGAAAGAGAGTAGAGCAAGAATTCGGGGAAGAACAACAGGGATTCAGAAAGGTAAAGAAATCAATACAGTTAATACTAACACTTTTTTTGAACACTTTAAGAAGTTAAGTTTTAGTGAGGAGGAGGATCAGAATGACTATGATTATGAAAATTTTGCAAACAATAATAATAATATTTTTTTAAATAGTATGTTTACAGCTGAGGAAGTAAGAAATGGTATACATAAGTTAAAAAACAACAAAGCGTGTGGGTTGGACCTAATCCTAAATGAGTTCCTAAAACATTCTGAGGATTGTATGATCTCTGTATATGTTAAATTGTTTAATGTCATACTAAAATCTGGCCATATTCCTAAAGATTGGGCCATGGGTATTATTTTGCCAATTTATAAAAATAACGGTCCTGTAACTAACCCAGATAACTACAGAGGGATCACACTGCTCAGTTGCTTTTGCAAATTATTCACCTCTGTTTTGAATAATAGGTTAACTGAATATATTGATGAATTGGGAATAATGGGGGAGGAACAAACTGGATTTCGGCATGATTATTCCACAATGGATCATGTATTTGTCTTGAAAAATTTAATCGATTTATACTTAAATAAAAGGAAGCGCTTATACTGTGCCTTTGTAGACTACAGAAAGGCTTTTGACACTGTAAACAGAACATTCCTATGGTTGAAATTATTATCAAATAATATTGATGGAAACATTTTCACTGTGATATTTAACTTATATAAGGAAGCCAAATCATGTATTATGAATACATTTACAAAACATTTGTCACCTTTCTTCCCATGCCATATTGGAGTTCGACAAGGCGAAAATTTGTCACCACTAATGTTTGCATTATTTTTGAATGATCTTGAAACACATCTGTCAAATGCATATGGGGGTTTAACCTACATTTCTAGTCTAATGGAAAATTTTTTTGAAAAAGAGGACATTGTTGTGTATCTAAAGCTTTTTGTGTTGCTGTATGCTGATGATACAATTGTATTAGCAGAGTCACCTACTCAGTTACAATCTGCACTTGACGCCCTATTTAACTATTGCAAAACTTGGAAATTGCATGTTAATACTGCCAAAACTAAGGTGTTAGTATTCTCAAGGGGGAAGATTAGAAAATTGCCAGAATTTAAATTTGGACCAAATAAGCTTGCCATTGTAGATAAGTATGACTATCTAGGAATTAATTTTAACTATAATGGTAGATTCTCTAAAGCAATCAGACATTTATATGAACAGGCAAACCGAGCAATGTTATGTTTAATTTCTAAAGCTAGGAAGCTAAAACTCCCTGTTGATATCCAGTTAGAACTATTTGATTCCCTTATATGCCCAATATTGTTATATGGATGTGAAGTATGGGGATGTGAAAATATTATGTTAATTGAAAAGTTACATAGGAAATTTTGTAAAATTTTACTTGGGGTAAACAATAGAACACATACTTCCATGGTTTATGGAGAACTTGGGCAATTTCCACTAAATATTAAAATAAGCAGTAGATTGTTGAATTTTTGGGGGAAACTATTGATGGGAAAGGAATCTAAACTGTCTTGCATTATGTATAAATTATTATATCAATTCTATGTTACAAATATCTTTGAATCCCCCTGGATTACTCATGTTAAATACATTTTAAATAACACTGGCCTATCTAACTTGTGGCTGAATCAAGAAATAGTGAATCTTAAATGGTTTAAAGCAGTTGTCAAATTGAAACTTACTGACCAGTATCATCAGCAGTGGGGTAGTAATATTTGCAATAGCGATGGGTGTATAACCTACAGAATAATTAAACATGATTTTAAAATGGAGAAATATTTGCTGGTGTTACCACCAAATCTATCTAGACCTCTGTGTAAATTTCGTACTTGTAATAATCGGTTGCCTATTCAGCAAGGCAGGTATAGTGGAATCGATAGGCAAGAGAGATTTTGTACTCTGTGTGATTGTAATGATATTGGAGATGAGTTTCATTATTTGTTTAAATGTACTTTTTTTCAAGAAGCTAGAATTAAATTTATTTCTAGATATTATTTTGTGAGACCAAACACTTTAAAAATGGACCAGTTGTTTAATTTGACAAGCCATGCAAAGCTAATTAAATTATGTAAATTCGTACAGGAGATTTTAAATAGCTTTAAGTTGGAAGTAGATCTTCCTGTGATACTTTTGTGTTTTGTATTTTGGTAAAACCATTTACCAATGTAATTTATAAGTATTATTGAAGCCTGGATTACATACACTTATAGCCATCTCACATTGTAACAGTATGCAACATTGTGATTCTCATGTAACCTAATAAGGTTTTTGAGAATAAAGTTGATGATGATGATGAGAAAGTGAAAAGGAACGACTGATGGGATGTTTGCATTAATACAGCTGGTAGAGAAATGGTTGGGGCTGCATGGAAGATTGGCAATGGGATTTGTGGACCTTCTCAGGAAGATGGTGTATGCAGACGATTTGGCCAAAATAGCAGAGAACAAACAAGAACTACAGGAAGTGTTGGAGGAATGGAAGGGGGCGTTCAAGAAGCACGGACGTGGGTTGGACACCAGAGAGAGGAGCTGACCATCAGTTTGGAAGGTAAGGAGATCAAGCAAGTGGATGGTTTGTGTACCTTAAATGAAAGGTTACGGAGGATGGGCATTCAAAGGTAGAATAAAGACGTCGTATACAAGCGGGAGCGAATGCTTGGAGAAACGTAGAGTCATGTTGGAGAGAAACGTTTTGAAAATGCTTAAAGGGAAAGTCCTGAGTGAGCGTGTTGCACCGGCATGCCTCTATGGTCTGTAGACAGTGGCGTTGACATAACATCAACAATTACAGCTGCAAGTTTGTGAGAACAACTTGGTTCGTCGAATAAAAAGAACAAAGAGGTTGGACAAAAGAAGCATGAATGTTTCACCTGACCCTCAACCCTATAAAGCGGTGAACAAGAAGGAAGAGCACCATTAGCTTGGTAAATAGTTATATTTAATAAATTCAATGATGTTGTCAACATTTTCATAAATAGTGTATAAAATGCTTATGAGAAACATAATTTCAATACAAAGTTTGCCAACTTTTAGCATCCCTCTACAAACATGGTGTTGTGTGACTATGGTGCAGCATTTAGATACCTGGTGCCCATGACAGTGACAGGATTCTCCTCAAAGCCCTTTTCTCCTGACATACCTATCTCACTGACTGACCTATCTCACGTGTGACGAGGCCGCCATCATTGCTGATCATAGCGTTCCACAACGGGATGATGGAGTGGAAGGCGGCGGCCACATCACGTTACAGTTCTCCTGGACATCGTTGAGCACCTTGGCATTGAGGACCACCTCACCTATCACCTCCGTCAGACCACAAGATATGCCAGCGTGCAGAGTTCTTCATCCTGTATCACACAAACACACAAGTTAAATAGAACTGCTTCAATGACACAGATCACAAACACACACTTTGGTATTCTGCTGATGAAAATTACAGAATCAACCAATTATATGTATCTCCGTTTGAGCGATATCCATTTTACCAGATTGTTGTACTGATATAAAAATTACGTACTCTTCTTGACTAAATAAATATAACCCTTGACAATAAGGATGCACAGGGAAAGGATTAATAACAACATCGAAAAAAATCAAGCAAGCTACCAAAACAAAAGCTATTACCATTCAGCACCAATACTGATTTATTAGAACTCCAAGACGGTACCACAAACATCAGTGTTAATAAATTCGTCAAAAAGCAGAAAGGCGTATTTCACACTTATAATACAATATTCCGAAAAACAAAATAGTCACAGAAGCGTGCCTTACGACGAACAAAGTCAACAATACCCTTTGCGTCATTCTGCTGCGTTGAATAGAACGATAACTGATGTGGCCGTCGGTCGCATGATCTCACCGCCAGCTGAATACGTTCGACCGCAGTGATGTCGAGGTTGTTGTCGGCTGGACGATAGTACGCCAGATGTCAATAGATCGTGGAGACGGCGACGTTTCGTGTCGACGGCTGACGCGGACGCTCTGATGTCGCACACGGGGAAGACGGTTCAACGGTCGGCTGGACGTACAGTACTGCTGCGTTGAATAGAACGATAACTGATGTGGCCGTCAGTCGCATGATCTCATCGCCAGCTGAATACGTTCGACCGCAGTGATGTCGAACGTGTCATGGTCGGTCCCATTACGTTGATACCCCTTTTAATATAATGTACCACGCCAAAAGCGAAAACATCATGGGTACAATTATTACATAATCATGCCCCATTCCTAACAATAAACTTCCAATGTGGGCTCCCACACCACACTTGGATACTATTATTGTACAACTTGTTTATGTTTATCCGTCTATATACACTATAATGTATACATAACCATATCCAGGAAAATAGTTCATATAATAGCAATTTGCAGAAATTCCACATTATGACACCTACCTATGCAAACACACAAAGTGGGGATAGGCAACAGCGATCCGATTGAAGTGACTCTTGATACTGTTTACTCTCGGTCCATCAAAATTGTTTCTGGCTACAGCAGCACCTGTAAGAAGACCTAAAGTAAAGGTACGTTATTATACAGCACGCTATCCATTCCTTGGGATTGTTCAACGTGTTTATCAGTTCACCCCCTGGTACACCTGTTCATTCCAACACCATCTCAACTTCTCTGGAAAGCATTCAGCCACGCTGCCATTATTTATCGAAGATTATTCGTCCACATTTCCACCACTGTCTCTAGTTGTGTACTAATTTATAGCTGAGTGAACTGTGGTAATGTGGTGTAAAATTGCCAAAGCTTTGATACGGCAGCAAGAGGGTTTGAACCCGGGTTGCTTCAGCTGACGAAAATAAGCAGACATTCTCACTGAGTCGGTTGACAACCATCTAGCCGGACGCGTTGTGAGGCACACATCAAACATAGCAGTATAAACCACAGGCATATGTCATATGGGCATTGCCACTGTCATCATTGTCACATCTGTCAATACTACTGCTGCTGTTTACTCCCCAAATGAGCTGCCACGCGAACCCACACCAACAGTGCAAACACAACACAAGGGAGTCATTTGACTGCATTGTTTAATTTGTTTCAATGAACAGGTAATCTCTGAAGCCATAATCCTACAGACCAGTTGGTATTTCCATGTTGCATAAACAACAGCTCAGGCATTGAACATTTGACATACAGAGCACTTTTTAAGGAGCACGGCGTGAAAGTGGATTCACCGGTCAGACAACGATTTCATAATCTGCTGAAGGTACTGCTCACTTCAGAGAACTTTTTTTAATGGTATGTGAAAGTGAATCTAACAACAATAATTATTCAAAGAATTACGTACATTTGATTGTGCATTTGATAAATAAAAAAATTCCTTTAAACAGAATGATTACGTATTCTCGACATAAAAATATGCATGTGTCGTTATAATTAGGATACCAGAATAATTGCTTTCCAGAGAAGTTGAGGTGGATTTTGAACGAACATTTCTGCCATGGGTTGAAATGTAAAACACTTTGAGCAATCCCAAGGACTGGATACCACGAAAGCATTGTTCCTGTCTGCTTCCCTCCCTCCCTCCCTCCCTCCCTCCCTCCCTCCCTCCCTCCCTCCCTCCCCCTCCCTCCCCCTCCCTCCCTCCCACCCTCCCTCCCTCCCTCCCTCCCTCCCTCCCTCCCTCCTCCCTCATCCATGCGTGTGTGCGTGCTTTGGAGTCCAGTGTAAGGGGCTGTCCTTTTCTGCCCACGTTGAAGTCACATTTACAGCAGAATACGGAACGCATACTAACTGATGCGTACTATTATTGTTGTGTGTAAACGTGTTGAAAAAAAATTGCTGTAAACAGAACGATTACGTATCCTCAATAGAACAACACGCATGTGTCGATACAATTAGGATACCACAATAATTGCGATATAGAAATTGCGCTTCTAAGTGAGGATTACAACGTCATTCACGGCGTTGACAAGTGTCAAGGCTTGGTGCTGCTAAAGATTATCTGATGCAAACACGACAACGCCGTCCGTGCGCATGGACAATGCCTGTCGGGGTTCGTTGATTACCTCCGCCAGCATAGACAAAAGGTGTCAATTCCTGTCCACCAGCCAGCATGCAGGGAATTCTTGCTTTCAGCGTGTAGTATATAACAATCCATGCGAAGTTGGTGCTTCTGCTAATGAAGCGACAAATGGCATACTGTGTGGGGCCTATCATGACTGAAGAACGACCAATTGAAAAAATATGGAGGAGTGTGCAAGACAGCATTTCGTGTGCTATATCCGTGTTGACTTGCATGATATCTGTATCAACATACGTTGTATGTCCACAGCACACACTGCGTGCTTCATGTGGCGTTGTCTGTAAAAGCTGATAGCAGCTAAATAGGTAGGAGTGCATTGCGTTGACAGCCAGTCGGACGAAATGGGTGAACAAAGACAGCTACTATGAAAACAAAAGGTGCATTATAAACAACGAATTTGTGACCTAAAAGAATGCGGATGGTTTATGTATAAACGTCATTTGGTTTTGTAGATAAATAATATCTATACTACACAGTACACATATTTGATATGGTGTTAATTTGGATACATATTTCGAGGATGGCTCTACGAACCTTTCTGCTGGCATTCTACATACGATTGTACATTTCATATGGAGTTGTGATTAGTGTATAGGGACCGATTAATTGCTAGTGACAACTATCTTTTTCTGCTTCTGATGCAGTTCATGACTGTATATTAGCTGCATGAAAATGTGGCTAGTCTGTTGCTGGCAGGGAGACGAGACACTTTCTAAGCGTTTTGACTGACAAAGTAACGACAGTGGGAACTGCTAGATGCATAGATAATAAACAGACGTACCAGTTAACACAACTGTTCGATGATACTATTGGCCATATAATAAACCTTTTCCACTTGGAGTGTGTTGTATTCCTTAGGCAGGGTTATGTAGGTTTATTGATACTCGACCGACGCTGTAGTAGACGCCATCTTAAGAGTGATCACTTCCGGCGCATGCGCATAATTTCCACCAATAAATCTGCATAAATGAATACCAATAACATAGACTAGTAATATTATACTAGATTTATGCATGTTATACACTTTGCTCTATTACAACATGAACTATGCTATTTAAGAAACATTCTAATTAACTAAATAGTTTAATTAGTAAATGTTATGTCATATAAATGTAAAGTGAACATGTTTCAAGAGTTCACACCATAAATTCACCTAAAAAGGGTGTACCTACTATATAAACGGGTAGACGTGTTGTCATAAGAGGTTGCTAGCTCAACACATAGGGATTGTCAGTAGTTTGGGTGGAGAACTACAATGGTCTGGGGGCCGACAAACCTCTCCCCTGAGAACTGCTCGCATGCAACTATACGAGATTCGGTGACTGTGGATTGGTCTCTCCACCGACCGATAGGAGGTGCAACCAAATGGCTGATAATGGCTAAGTGTCACTCACGTCATTGGTCTCTTATTTTTTAAACAAAAGAATATCGATCATTACATATTCAGATTCAGTTTATTATTCTCAATTCGCATTAGTTGATCAATCGACATCAGTTTTACTGTCATCGTACCAAACGTCTGTCAATCCTTAATCATTTACATGTAAATTATTATGTTGATGTCCTTCCTTGATTGATTGCGGCTGTGTTTGCATATGAAAGCCTATAATTGAATTACGGTTAGTTGATAGTAAGTTATTATCACATCAGTAAACAATACAATTTGCTGGCCAAGTAACTTGATTAAATAAACATTTTAAGGTGGCTCCTCGAATGTGAATTTGATTTCTTTTCCTAGATAAAAGCATTCGTCTTCACATAATGGGCGGGTCCTGTCTCAGAAAAAGGGATTCCCAGTTTTCCAATAAAACAGAAGGAACAACAACTATAGTTATCCACATTTCGACATGGACATCACTTTGTAGCGCAGCACAGTGGAAGGTAAAGGCAAAATTTTTTTTATTACGTAACCGAATATATTCTAATTTACTGGAATATCTAATTCTTGTAATTCTAGATCCTGTCAATATGACTTACCAAAGTTGTTACTGTGGATATACTGAAGGTGTGGTTCCACCCTCTCTATGGAGATAACCTTGAATGATGCCAAGGCAACTGAGCCGGGCTGTGTGCTGGTCATGGCAAGGAATCGGGTCACGTTCCACGTATGTACCTGGTTATACTCAGAGCACACTGCAAACACAGCTGTGAGCTACAGTGATTAACTTTCCTTTATTCAAGCACCTGTTACTGATAAGCCGCGAGGGAGTCATGTTGGAGAGAAACGTTTTGAAATGCTGACAGGGAAAATCCTGAGTGAGCGTGTTGCACCGGCATGTCTCTATGGTCTGGAGACAATGGCGTTGGCATAATATCAACAATTGCAGCTGCAAGTCTGTGAGAACAACTTGGTTCGTCGAATAAAAAGAACAAAGAGGTTGGACAAAAGAAGGATGAATGTTTCACCTGACCCTCAACCCTATAAAGCGGTGAACAAGAAGGAAGAGCACCATTAGCTTGGTAAATAGTTATATTTAATAAATTCAATGATGTGGTCAACATTTTCATAAATAGTGTATAAAATGCTTATGAGAAACAACATTTCAATACAAAGTTTGCCAACTTTTAGCAACCCTCTACAAACATGGTGTTGTGTGACTATGGTGCAGCATTTAGACACCTGGTGCCCATGACAGTGACAGGATTCTCCTCAAAGCCCTTTTCTCCTGACATACCTATCTCACTGACTGACCTATCTCACGTGTGACGAGGCCGCCATCATTGCTGATCATGACGTTCCACAATGGGTTGATGGAGTGGAAGGCGGCGGCCACCAACATGTTACAGTTCTCCTGGACAGCGTTGAGCACCTTGGCATTGAGGACCACCTGATCTATCACCTCCGTCAGACACCACAAGATATGCCAGTGTGCAGAGTTCTTCATCCTGTATCACACAAACACACAAGTTAAATAGAACTGCTTCAATGACACAGATCACAAACACACACTTTGGTATTCTGCTGAGAAAAAAATACAGAATCAACCAATTATATATATCTCCGTTTGAGCGATATCCATTTTACCAGATTATTGTACTTATCTATAAATAACTGATCACGACGCTCCACAACTGGATGGTGGAGTGGAAGGCAGCCGTCACTATCATGTTACAGAGATGCCAGCGTGCAGAGTCCTTCATCCTGTCTCACACAAACACACAAGTCACATAGAACTGCTTCAGTGACACAGATCACACCTACACTTTGGTATTCTGAAGAGGAAAATTACAGAATCAACCAATTATATTTATCTCTGTTTGAGCGATATCCATTTTACCAGATGATTGTACTCATATATAAATGACGTACTCTTCTTGAGTACAGCATGCTTATCAAAATAAATATATCCCTTGACAAGAAGGATGCACAGGGAAAGGATAAATAATAACATCACAAAATTCAAGCAGGTTACCAAATCAAAAGCCATTACCATTCAGCACCAATACTGATTTATTAGAACACCTGTAAAAGTGAGTTTCTTAATCTAATATGACATTCTCCCCCTCCCCACCATTCATCATTACAGTTTTTGTAATATCTGTTCCAATCATGAATCCAATGAGGACCACGACTGGTTTGCTTGCAAGGCGGTTATGTCTAGTTATGTGTCACGGATTTCGGTGGTGGTCCACGCAAAACCAGGGTTGGGCCGTACTTACATTAAACTCAACATATAAGTGTAAGAAATTTCCACAAAGGAGAAACAACACCAAGGTAATCAACATGAATGTGTTTACAATTAATCAAAACCTAACTGAAATGGTGCAAATGAAATAATAGACATCAGTGTTAATAAATTCGTCACAAGCAGAAAGGCGTATTTCACACTTATAATATAATGTTCAGAAAAAACAACAAAAATAGTCACAGAACCGTGCTTTATGACGCACAAAGTCAACAATACCCTTCGCGTCATTCTGCTGGGTTGAATAGAATGATAACTGATGTGGCCGTCGGTCGCATGATCTCACCGCCAGCTGAATACGTTCGACCGCAGTGATGTCGAGGTTGCTGTCGGCTGGTCAATAGATCGTGGAGACGGGATGTTTCGTGACGACGGCTGACGCGGACGCTCTGATGTCGCACACGGGGAAGACAGTTGAACGGTCGGCTGGACATACAGTACGCCAGCCGTCAGTATGTCGTGGAGACGGATAACGTGTCGTGAGGAGGCTCGTGCGGACGCATTGGTGTCGCGCGCGCGGGGAAGGCAATTGAACAGTCGGCTGAACGCTCTATAGTTCGGCCGTCAACATGACATGGAGACAACGACCGTGTCGTGGACGGTCCCATTACGTTGATACCCCTTTTAATATAATGTACCATGCCAAAAGCGAAAACATCATGGGTACAATTATTACATAACCTGTTCATGCCCCACGCTTAACAATAAAATTCTAATGTGGGCTCCCACACCACACTTGGATACTATTATTGCATAACTTGTTGATGTAATCCGTCTATATACACTTTAACATTTACCTCACCATATCCAGTAAAATAGTTCATATAATAGCAATTCGCAGAAATTCGACATTATGACACCTACCTGAGCAAACACACAAAGTGGGGATAGGCAACAGCGATCCGATTGAAGTGACCTTTAGTGATATTATTTACCCTCGGTCCATCATAATTATTTCTGGCTACAGCAGCACCTGTAAGCAGACCTCAAGTAAAGGTACGTTGTTATACAGCACGCTATCCAGTCATTGGGATTGTTCAACATGCTTACCAGTTCACCCCCTGGTACACCTGTTCATTACAACACCATCTCAACTTCTCCTGGAAGCATTCAGCCACGCTGCAATTATTTTGCGAAGATTATTCGTCCACATTTCCACCACTGTCTCTAGCTTTATATCTGAGTGAACTGTGGTAATGAATGCTAGTCGTGATTCGTTGCATACCACCAAAAAAGACCACATGGCTTATATCTTAAATGTAGGAATAGTTTTCGTCGCGTAATTGCAGCATCCAAGCATGACGTTAATTAAATGTCCCAGGTAATATTGATACGTGATTTAACGTGTTCTCAAGGTGAATTCACATGTTTCCGTACGTGAATTCACGGATTGTGTGGACATATTGGGTGTACAGACACGTGTATTAACTGGTTCAGAACACGTGAAATCAAGTGTTTCAATTAGTTTAATTCACATGTTACCGTACGTGAATTCACGGGTTTGTGTGGACAAATTGGGTGTACACACAAGTGTGTACAGTGGTTCAAAACACGTGAAATCACATGCCTCAATGGGTTCAATTCACGTGGTACCATTTGTGAATTCACGATATTCTGTGGACAAATTGGGTGTACAGACACTATTAACTCTGGTTCAGAACATGTGGAATCACGTGTTTCAACTGGTTCAATTCATGTTTTACCGAAACTTATGTTAACAGGTTCAGAACACGAGAAAACACATTTCTGTAGAGGTCGATTGGTGCATACTATAAATCAAGACAAATGATGTAGGATACAACTCATTTATTGTACGGTAATGATAGCGCATAATATCCGTTCTAAGCGAGACAACCATAACTCCCTACTTTGTTTACACGTGAATCACTATGTGAGCATAAATAAAATGGTGTATTGAAATAAGCTACCACTAACATTTTACTTCTCTCACAAGAGGTAACATTTACAGGTCTTTGCACCAAGAACAGATGACGGTAATGATAGCGCATAATATCCGTTCTAAGCGAGACAACCATAACTCCCTACTTTGTTTACACGTGAATCACTATGTGAGCATAAATAAAATGGTGTATTGAAATGAGCTACCACTAACATTTTACTTCTCTCACAAGAGGTAACATTTACAGGTCTTTGCACCAAGAACAGATGACAAATCCGGGAGTGCGTATTAACAATGTATTCACTCATTGTATCCACACGACAGTGCTTCTGTGTTAACAATGCATTCACTCAATGTCTCAGCATGAAAGTTCTTCTGTGTTAGCCATACTTATCTGGTATACTACTCGTCAAATACCAGAATGAAAAATAAAATTTAACATAAATATAAATAAGGGCATACATATAGATCATCTGATGCAATTTAATCATCCTGTATTTCTACACTGTAATAGATCATCTATGTAATCACATATATTTTGTTGTCTTGTGACACTAACTGCCTGTACCTACTACACAAGGGTAAAACGCGAATGAAGATCACCCGACGCTATTCACACAACTAAAAATAAAAAATCGCAGTAGGTGTGTATAATCAATTATGTTTGAAAAGTAGGATATCTGAGTATTACAAACTAATTCGAAGATAACTCGTATTGTTGACAATACACAGCTCTTAGATCTAGGTTGATTTAAATTTGCTTGAGAAGCCTGTCATGTGAATCACGCTACTCTAACCTTGATTTCCCAATAATGGGGGGGGTGCCTCAGCTATTCTTTTCGGGGCTGTCCACAAATTACGTAAGCAAGGAAGGAGGAGTTGGTAGCAGTGGTTGCATAGGCAGTGCATACACGGGGGGTCTATAGGCTACTGCATGCGTACCGTACGCAATTGGCCTAGTTTAACAAGATTGAACAAGATTTGCCATCCAAGCCAAAGGCCCAGATGGCAAGTGGATAAGGAAGCCATTGGCTTATCGAGAGTCCAACAATGTTCATCTACTTATAACCCGCCCTCCTGAGATATGTGTCAACCTTGTTTTTAAACATGTTCACGCTGCTAGCAGTTACACAATCTGTAGACAATTTGTTCCATTCATTTATTGTCCTCTGTGAGAACGAGTGCTTCCTGATGTCCAATCTACATTGATCCTTTACTAATTTTACCTCATGTCCTCTAGTTCTGCTATCCTTCTTGAGTGAGAAAAACATATTTCTATCAATATTTTCATACCCATTCAATATCTTAAAAACTTCAATCTGATCTCCTCTTAACCTCCTTGTCTCTAAAGTTGTTAAACCACATTCTTTCAGGCGTTCTTCATAACTAAGGTCTCTCAGTTCTGGAATCATTTTAGTTGCTCTCCTTTGTATGCGTTCAAGCGTATCTATATCATTCTTACGATATGGTCTCCATGCTTGTATACAGTATTCTAAATGAGGTCTAACTATTGCTTTATAAAGAGGTATAATTAACTTTTTCCCTTGTATGTTATGTTTCTTCTAATCAATCCAAGAATTTTATTACCATTTGAAGCTGCAATACCACACTGCTCTGAAACTTTCATATCAGCGCTTATTGTAACTCCTAAGTCCTTTTCTTTTACAGTAGTACCCAGAACAGTATCTCCCATTGTATAGTTTACATTCAAGTTCCCATGTCCTGTATGTAGGCATTTACATTTCCCAAAATTGAACAGCATCTGCCATTTCTCAGACCATTTCACTAATCTGTCTAGATCGTTTTGTAAATGTTTTTTATCACCATCAGTATTAACCTTTCTAAACAGTTTTGTGTCATCCGCAAATTTCAGTACGTTACTTGTTATACTGTCGTCCAAGTCATTGATATAAATTAAGAATAATATAGGTCCTAATATTGACCCTTGAGGTACCCCACTCAAAACCGATTTCCAATTTGAAACTTCTCCATCTACTACAACTCGTTGTCTTCTGTCAGTCAGCCATTGTTCTATCCAGTCAGTTATGCTATCCCCAATACAATGGGCTTTTAATTTAAGTAATAATCTTTGATGTGGCACTTTGTCAAAAGCTTTCTGAAAATCTAAGTAGATAATATCTACTGGCGATCCCACGTCTATCCACTTAGTGATTTCTTCCAAAAAACATAACATATTTGTTAAGCATGACCTCGCTTTAAGGAATCCATGTTGAGATTAATTTAATAATTTATGCTTGACGAGAAAGTCCACCATATGGCCTTTAATTAACCTTTCTAATAATTTACAAATCACTGACGTTAAATTCACTGGTCTGTAATTCTCTGACTTATTTCTCGAACCCTTTTTAAATAATGGTATGATGTTTGCTTCTTTCCATTCAAACGGAACAACTCCCTCTTTTAATGACAAGTTGAATACTCTTGCAAGTGGTATACTGATTTGTTCTACTGTTTCCATTTGTAATTTTGGAGGAACCCCATCCACTCCCGGTGATTTAGTATCCTTCATTGCCTTTATTTTCTTAGCTACCAATTCTGGAGTTACAATTAACGGACCTAAATAGTAAGATTTAGCCCCCTAAAATTTAGCATCATCAACTGGTAATGAACTAATATCTTCTTTGGTAAACACTGAACTGAAGTAACCATTTAGGTCTTCCGCCATTAAAAACCCATGTGATATTATATTTCCAGCACTGTCTTCTAGAGGTCCAACCTTGTCTTGTACGTTTTATTTACTCCTGACATATGCATAAAAACTCTTGCTGTCATTTTTTATGTTACATGCTAGTTTTTGCTCATAGCTTCTTTTAGATTGTCTGATTTCAGTTGTAGCTGCATTAAGTGCCTCTTTGTATTTTGCATAGTCTTCTTCCTTTCTGGTACGCCTATAAACCCTCCACATAGTTTGTTTTAGCATTATTTTTCTAATAGCCTCTTTTGACAAGTGTTTCTTTCTACACCGTTTTCCTTGTTTTTGGAAGGGAACAAATTTATCGATGATACTCTCGATTTCATATTTTAGAATATTCCAACATTCAATTGCGGTCTTATTCATCAGCATGTTATTCCAATCTAGCTTTGCTAAGTATTTTCTCATATCTTTGTAGTTACCTTTGTGGAAGTTTCTCTTGTACGTTTTCTTATTTTTACTTTCTGATTTTACATTGATGTCAAAATGTATTTGATTATGGTCACTATTACCCAATGGTTCAAATATTTTTACATTGTCCACTAATTCTTTTTGTGATGACAAAACTATATCTAATACATTTTCTCCCCTGGTTGGTTATAGTACGTGCTGAGTAAGAAAGCTATCCTGGATTAAACATAGAAATTGTTGGTCCTCAATCCCTGTGTTCTCTAGAGAATTCCATTGTATGTGTCCATGGTTAAAATCTCCCATTATGATACACTCCCCTTTACTAACTTCCTTTATAGCGTTTTTTTATTTTTGTGTTGTCCTCTTCGTTTATGTTTGGACTTCGATAAACTAATCCAATAGTTAATTTTGAATTTCCTGAAACAATTTTGCACCAAACAGCTTCATCGCAATCTGCTTCCCTTTCTAGTTTTATTTAATAAGCCTGAATAGATTCTTTAACATATAAAATAACTCCCCCGCCCCTTCTTCCTATTCGATCTTTCCTAAACATTACATATCCTGTCAGTCCTAATTCAGCATCTGTTATATCTATGTTGGCCCATGATTCAGTTATACCAATTATGTGAGGGTCAATATCTTATTGTTTAATTCGTTTTTCTTATTTACTATGCTCCTTGCATTTAAACATACGCATCTATAACCTTTTTTCAGAGATGTTTTTCGGATGATTTGATATTGGTTTATCTGTGCTAGTGGCCTCTTGTTCTGCTTGAGACACCTCTAGGTAACCCCCCTTCCAAAAAATATTTGTCATTGTACCCAAGTCACTATCTAGTGCTGCTGAAAGTTTGTCCGCGAATACTGCCGCCCACTATATTGGAATTTACCCAATGACACATTAAATCAATGTCACGTGGCCAATGAATTGATCAAGAAATTTAATGGATGAGAAAACCCTATGGACAACTAGTTTAATAATCCAACATTACAATAATCAATAATATTCATCAATGAGTTCTTCATCAACGTATTAAACCAACCAACCAGCCAGCCAACCCATGAAATTACTCATTATGTGGGTGAATGAATAGATCAGAACCTCTTTTAGTGGTTAGCTATAACTGTTCACAAACCAGTGCTTCTCACTTCAAAGTCTCCTTTACACAAGTTGTGCAAGTGCAGACACTAACCTTAACCTGTCACTATGAGAGGGGAGATGACAAGACAATCACTAACCTGTCACTTATGAGGCAGGAGATGACAATACAGACATTAACCTGTCACTATGAGAGGGAAGATGACAACACAACACTAACATGTCACTTATAAGACAGAAGATGACAAGACAATCACTAACCTGTAACTTATGAGACAGAAGATGACAATATAGACACTAACCTATCACTATGAGAGGGGAGACGACAAGACAGTCACTAACAAGTAACTTATGAGACAGGAAATGACAATACAGACACAAACCTGGCGATGACAATACAGAAATGTGGGGGGATGCCCTGGCACCTGACGGAAACTCCTGAAAATACCCACTTGTCAGCATTAGCCTGCTGCACTAAATATAGTACATGACATTATGTGCTAAATGCGCATTGTCTGTATGGTGTTTCTTGGGTGATAAACAGTAACATGGTTTACAATACACTGTTCCTATGGGACATGTACCAGTGATTCAAGACATGCACACAGTGCGCACATGTGAGATGTGCATTTTATCCCCTTTATAAAGTTTGCACGAACACCTGAAACAAGTAAGAACTGGATATAGGCATGTTCAAGAGAAAGCTTCAATGTGGACAGTATCTCCAACAACACGTACATTTGCAGTCTCCACTTTGTAGATGGAAAGTAATTGGAATTGGTGAAAATGTAATTGGCATTTTCAGTTGCTTTTCAATTACATTTTGTAGCTATGTAACGTATATAATTAGGCTACAAATAATCACTAAACTTTAAGGTTGCATATATAACATTTGCTTGACGTTATGAGCCATAACATGCAAACATTAAATAAACTGTTCCAAAATATGTAATTTTAGGCGTTGAGTATGTATGGTTGCTATGTTTACACACCCTTTTTTTTATATGGAATTGACAATTGAAGGATAATTATTTGAAGCTGAATTGTAATTGGTGTTTTGGCTGTGATAATATTCGTTATGGTTAAGTGTGTTTATAATCTTGCAACTACAATTAAATCAACAACAGGGGTATATGTAACATATTTCCGTTTAATAACAGAATTAATAGATGATCACAAATCCCAAGTTAGCTTAATAGAATTACGATCTACCAACGTCCAATATTATCCATCACTATTAAATCACAGTTTCCATAATAATTCTAAGTATCTTACAAACTTGCTGGCGTCGCTTCTTGCACAGACAGTTCCAGCGAGGGTGGTGTCAAGCTAGTCACAGCGAATGCAATCAAGCGTGCCCAGTCGAGTGCAGTCAAGCGTAGATCGTGGAAGGTCGATGGAGGAATCACAAGGAAGCTTCAGCGCGTCTTTTTGTCGGAAATCGTCGCCCAGACCGGACAACGAATAATTCTCAAAGAGGCAATCGGTGTATTTTACGTTATAAAATCGTGTGTTCACCGATGCATAATCGAATCAAGAATAATGCACCGACAATTATTGTCCTTGCACGTCAACACTCTTATCACGACACGTGGGTATAATCACATTACATTACTCGGTGAATGCATTCTGTTCAAACGAACATTGCTTCACATATCCACGTCTCGGAGACAGTTTAACGATTTACTTGGCGATTTACTTCGGGAATAATCAACCGTCTCAGATGTCTTATTTATCTCAATTGTCTGACCAAAACATCCGGCGTCAGCTGTTTTGTACTTCTTCTATCACCAGTAACAGTTGTCGTCTCATAATAAATCAACCACTCATTTTAGTGCATACATAACTCACGTAGACCACGGAAAGGATTGGTTGCCTGTAGAACTTGCAAGTTGACTTGTGAAAAGTTAAGTAATAGTTGCACCAAAACACCCCAGTGTCAAACATTCATATCAAATAATATCCTACACAAAATCTCTACCATATTAATCTACACAATACATATAATGATGGTGTGCACCAAAGTGCATCTCGTACAAGATTTATAACAGAAAAAGCACTTTACATATTTCCTTTATCTCGACTCAACCCAGTATCGAAAGTAAGAACGTAAACATGTATACTTTACCATTATGCTCTTATCGACACAAATCAACAACGAGTTTTCCATGATAACATTTCGTTTATCCATTAACTCGTTGTAACAAAGATTTTCCGAAATCTTGATTTTCCATTGGTCGCTATAAACAAGCTAATTCTATACAACTCACACGATCTCCGATCTGATTTTTTTTATTGTGCTGTGGCGTCATTTGGTTTCGATAATCATAGGTTTTTAACTAAACATAACTTTTCTAACAATTTGTTTGCACTCAGTCGATGACATAGCTGTCATTGATCTATTATATCGATACATTGCGCACAGTTTCTTCAGATTTTGTGTGAAAACGGTAATGGCGATTCACCTTTATGTACAAAACGTAGGCTGGAAACAGTCACCTTTCTGTCAGTCTTTGGTCGAATGACAGTATATATAATGTGCTCTTCCTCCTTGTTCCCTGATATACAGGGGTGAGGGTCTGGTAAAGTAATGTCGAGCCATTCTTTCTGTTCTTTCTTTCCATAGTTTTCGATCGGCCGCTCTCAATCTTTCATCCTCCCCCCAATCTTCTCATATCCCTCCTCACGCAGTCCTCCCATCTGATCATGTGGTTTCCCCTTTTCCTGTGTCTTTGGTGTTTTTCCACCCCTGCTCTCTTTCTTAGTTTGCCTGCATGCATTCTTACCAAGAGCCTGACCATCTCATCCTGTCTCTCACCAATCTTCCTGTTAGGCTGCATTGCATCCCAACCTAATTCCTCGGGTGGTTCATCCTTCATCTGTCCACCCTCTTTGTCCTTGTTATTCGACGAACCCAGTTGTTCTCACAACTTGCAGCTACTGTGGTTGTTGTTCTGTCAACGCCACTGTCTCCAGACTATACAGGCATGCCGGTGTAACACGCTCTCAGGACTTTCCCTTTCATCTTTTTCGAAAATTTTCTGTCCAACGTGACTCCCTCTACTATTCTCCAAGCATTCGCTCCCGCTTGTATCCGACGTCGCACCTCTACCTCTGAATGCCCATCCTCCGTAACTATTCCTCCAAGGTACACAAAGCCATCCACTTGCTTGATCTCCTTACCATCCAACCTGATGTTCAACTCCTCTCTCTGGTGTCCAACCCACGTCACTTCTGTCTTCTCCAGGCTCATGCTCAGTCCGTGCTTCTTGAACACCCCCTTCCATTCCTCCAACACTTGCTGTAGGTCTTGTTTGCTCTCTGCTATTTTGTCCAGATCGTCTGCGTACATAATCTTCCTGAGAACATCCTCCGTCCTGATCTTCCTGCTGATTAGTTCCATCATCATGATAAACAGTAAAGGGCTAAGGGCACTTAGCTTAAAACCAATGTTAACTGAAAACTCTTCCGACAACCCAGATCCAATCACAACTCTTCCTTTTGTTCTCTCATACATTGCTTCCACCATCCTGGCTTCTGCTTCAGACACTCCCATCCATCTCACTGTTGCCGTCAACATCCCTCTTGGGACTGTGTCATAGGCCTTCTCCAGGTCCACAAATCCCACTGCCATTCTCCCTTGCGTCTCCAACCTCCTCTCTACCAGCTATCTTAATGCAAACATCCCACCAGTCATCCTTCTGCCCTTTCTGAATCCCTGTTGTTTTTCAACCAATTCTTGCTCTACTCTCTTTCGGATCCTCCCAACCAGGATTCTCTCTAGCAGCTTCATGATGTGACTTAGAAGTTTGATGCCTCGGTATTTCCGAGGCATCAAATATTTGAGTCCTGCACATATCCTTTCCTCTTCCATATTGGGACAATTGGTCTTGTCCGCCACTCCTCTGGTACTCTGCGTTGTTATCAAGTCCTCACGAGACAGCTGTGTATGGCAAATGGTGCCTGTCGTATGAAGTCCGGCCGAATGTATCGCAGTTCCTCAGTCATGACAGTCTCTGATGTCCCGAAGTCTCTGATGTCCCTATGACGTGACTGTCGCGAGTGTCATCTTCCATCGTATCTACCACTCCACGACACCACTGTTCATCGGTTACGCTGCGTACACAACATTTCCCCCTCTTTTGGGGTCAACGAGCAAGAGTTTGTCGGAGTCTGGGCTGTTACATGTAGCTGCGAGTGATGTCATCGGCTCTGCCAAGTCAGCCTCCTGTTCTGCCAGTTGGACGTAGAAGCCGCCTGGATTGACGACTGCAGCTACAAACCCTGGTTGTTCGTTTGACGGCAAAACCACCTCCGGGTATTAACTGGCACCACGTACGAGTATCTGTGTACCTGATTCATTCAACGTTACCTCTGTTTTTGTATCAGTTCTTATCTTGGCGTCGCCGTCCGATAAAACCGACTTCATTTCGTCGCTGATGTTTGTCGTCTTATTCCACAGTGCAAAAGTGTGTGGAAGTGTGTCAGATGTAAGAAATATTCATCAGTCAAATGCTTATCTTCAATGAGACCGCACAGTTGGTGATATGCTTCATTTGACCATTGTTTCGTACCTGTCTGGTGTACGCCTGACAAGCAGCATTGAATATCCAATGGAGCCAACTTACAAAAAGCGCCATCTAGCTGCTTCACGTTTTGCCAATCAACAGTGGCCGTTCCGCCGTAGTAAACAGACTTGACAACGAGTTGACCGACGTCGGTTTTGTCACAGACGTCGGTGTTGTCACAGACGTCGGTGTTGTCACAGACGTCGGTGTTGTCACAGTAATTTAGTAAAGATGGTGTTCAGATTTTGCAATGTATACATAATTGGCTGTAACTGTAATTATAGAACTACATAACTAAATGTAGTATCAACATGGGATAAGGAGTACTATGTCAGGCGTAAATAATTATATCAATATCATAGAAATATTCGGAAGAAAAACATAACACGTACCCAATTATATCAATATTTTAGTTTAGTTTCTGGATGAAAGGTGTACTATAGTTTATATAACTTCTTACGTACATGGTACATGCCAAATATTTTTATCACAAAATAATGCCAGTTCATTACCAAATAAAATAACACCAACTGATTCGGTAAATAATGTAATAACATTAAGTGACAACCCAAAATATAACGTTACCCCCTATATTTATCATTGTCACTAGATTTACATAGAGTTGATGTCATAGTATGATTTATTATTTTATATGCAACTGACCCCGTCGCAACGGTGGCAGTTTTATAATCCTAGGAAACATAGCCAATTGTATGGTGTACCTAGTATCACAAACAGTGTTGTGAGTATATTATGCAGATGTAACCAGGGCCCGTTTCAGAAGGAAGCACCTACGTTTCGCCAGTGTATGTACAATATATCGAATGCAATTCCAATGTTCACATGTACATCATACAAAAGCTCTATATTCCATGGAATAAGACAGAATCGGATGTGGTAGCTGTATTTGTGGATTGTCGACCCTGAAAGATTAATAGATGGACACACATTCTGCGAGACATCTCCTGGCGTCGTTTCAATTTCGCCTCTGACTGTACATACGAAAGACACGATCACTGTAGTCACTTTAGATGAGTAACTGTATTCAAAGGCCAATGAACTTCAGTGGGAGAATCCTGAAGTTTGTAGCAAGATCTTTCTTCGTCTTTGGAGCTTCCATATTGCCAAAAACTTCTTTAAAAGCTGTTGGACGGCACTACAAAAACGCTGGGCTACAATCTGTGTTGGCAGAAAGTTCAGTATTTTTTGACAACACAGCTAGTAACACATGTCAGCCAAATCGTACAACCGAACAATCCGAGTGCACAAACGCACTTTGGAGGCCCTGTGGCTAATCATGTGGCTTCAGTTTCTAGGGTGGGCCAAGACCAAGGGTTTGATGATGCAGATCTTCAAAGGTTATCTAAGCAACTGGCACAGTCCTTGGATGACAACAGGGAAGACGAAACCCCACCTGAAGTAATGCAACAGCTGGAAGATGCAGTGCAAGATGCACATCTACTACAATTACCGGAGCAGTATGTTGGAGACATTACATGAACATGGTTGTGATACTGCTAATGTTCATACGCACAGAACGTTTAGGTGTTTGGCATGGTTTGCCCACTGTGATCATACTAACTACATGAGATGGGGAACAGTGTATGCAACAGATGTGAACCTGCGAGAAGTATCTCATCCAGATGTGCACTGACAATTCATGGATGGAAGCTTTATTGTAAAATCTACACACAAAACATTCAGTCAGATCACTACTAACCTGGCGTTGGAACAGGTTAACAAAGTGGGAAAAGTGGCAGGTGGTGTAGTAGGGATTACCCGATCAATCAGCGCGAGGGACAGATGGTGTTTGACATACAATGAACGTAGCCGTTTTTTTGACGAGACGTCCGTCATGTTTGGCGTAACTATAGATGGTGCGCCTTCTGCAAACAAGGATGAAGGCACTTCAAGAATCAAAAGGGACAAAGACGATATTCAAGCTGGTCTACCAATTGGAACGATTATCTGTGTTTAATACACATTGTCCAGACTTGACCTGTCTTGTGACTCGGGACATTGCACCTGAAAGCATCAAGACTGCTTTGCTCGCAGCTCAAACACACGGAGAAGACAAGATCAAAGAGTTCATGGAGACTCGGCTATGTAAAAGGAAGTGCGGTTCCACGTGAAGCTGAAACAATCACAAAGCGTTAGTCTCAAGAATGTGTACATTGCTGAGAACAAGATAGACCCGAAACAAAAGGGTAAACCAATATAAGCTGACAAGGTGCTCTTTTAGCGACTTTTGGTAGCCAGATATGCAGGGCGTGAGATAGATCTCAAGAAGCTGTTGTGTCATAAACTTTCACCAGTTCCACTCGTCATAGCAGACACAGCTGGAAATCTACGACCCACAAAGAGGAAGATGTGAGCGTTGAAAATCTGCCAACTACAGAACTTAAAACTTGAACCATTATAGATTGACAAGCCGTGGCGCAAGCAATGGGAAAACCAGCAGGATCAAAGACGTTTGGAGATCTTCCTGATGCATGCAGTGATGTAGTATTCAACAATTTCTGCGAGAGATGCACACGGTAGATGTTATCTTTGACAGGTACCGGAAAGAGTCAATCAAATCAGGAAATCGAGCAAACGAGTTAGTCAAAGCAAACCTATCCGTCGTAAGATTGATGGCAGAGACGTTCCTTTACTGGTCAACTGGTAATAATTAATAGACCTCGCAGATAACAAACAATCTTACATAATTCCTGAGTGAACAAATGCTGGTGAAAGCAAACTTTGCCAAATTGTAATTTTGTTAAATCTGGAGGCTTTGCTGATGAAACTACGACAGAATCATCCCACGGATCAGATGTCCATCTACTCGAATCGACCCACAAAGAAAAATGCAGTTCTGTTCGATCATCTTGGACACGCAGCTCTTTCTGAAGCCACATAGAAACACGCAGAGGAACTCATCCGCAGAGTCTATTCGCCATGCTTCCGTACGTGAATTCACGAGATTCTGAGAACAAATCTGTGTCCAGACATGTGTCATATAATTGGTTTAGAACACGTGAATTCACGTATTTCAATTGATTCAAATCACGTGTTTCCGTACGTGAATTCACGAGATTCCGTGGACAAATTTGTGTCCAGACACGTATATTATGCGGGAGTCCCCGGGCCGAGTCCAATTATGTAATTGGGATTGCCATTGTAATTGACTACAGCAAAATGTTGTAATTGTAATTGACTTCGGTTTTTAAATTCTGCTGTAATATGTTATGTAATTTAATCAATTACAATCAATTGCAGTACTTTTTCTATAACAAACTACCACAAAAAAAACTCTACAAAAATATAAATACTCTCTCACACAAATTGAATCAAGATCTTAATTAAAACACCTGCAGGACGTGCTCATATAATCAAAGGAATATTCCGATATAACAAGTGCACCTACAAAATACCTCTAGCCTTCCTTCTAAGCAATATTTAATTGCAATCTGCCAGCACATCTCGCTTCCAAAGGGTCTCCAAATATCCCAAAAGTCATCACCATGAGCTGTTTTTAAGGCATACGCCAACTGGTTATTGATGCTGTAATCTTCTATCACACTGTACACAGTGAAGGGCCAAGTGGTGGTTTCTGTTGATTTAGTACTTAGATCATGTAACTGACACTGCCCAAGTCAGTAATTAAGCTCAACTGAGCTGAGAGTAAGCTACAGCCTACAGGTTTATTACATAAGAATACTGACTGGGCTTGAAGCCAAGATACGCATTGTATGCAAACCGTGGTACAACGGCATTACATCTCTCCTCTCTTTACAAACCATGGTACAACGGCATTACATATCTGCTCTCTTTACAATGGAGATCAAACACTTTTGAAAAATAAATGTTAAACTGACGTGAAAAGCTAAACTACACAATGCGCTGTCCAGAACAGGTCTCTGATGTGACATTCATCGTAAATGTGTCGGGAGCAATGTCTTCCGGCTTCAACTCCGAGTGAGAATTACAAACAGTGTGAACACCAAATATAATCACTCTTTGAAAACTACTATGTGAACGAGTTCTGTGTATAAGTCCATGCACCACGAGTCCATGTACAGTTCACAATAACTTCCTAATTAACACTACTACTACTTAACAGAAACTATGGAGAAGAGGTCACCAGCACCTCACTCCTAGGTGAGTCTTTGCCACTCACTCTTCTTAACATATCTTGAAACATAGTCCTTCAACCGCACTGGAGCACTCTTGTTCCTGAAAGATCTTCTCACAGGTATCTCAATGCTTCCACTTTCTGCTTCGGGAGCAATATTCAATGTGTCAGGTTTTATGTGATAATGTCTCGGGTGTAATCACAGGCTCCGATACTTTTGATTGTGCCTCCAGCGACGTTTCACCACAGTATTCCGGAATTTTCTTCATAAATGATGAATTGCGAGTGATCACATGATCAGTTAACATGCTTCCTTTCTTCTCTACAAATTTGTACGATACTGGCTTGAATGGGGTTGACAGCTTATCAGTCTCTGGCTGTTTTACGAGTACTTTGTCTCCAATCTGCAATGTTGTATCCTTGGCATTGCTGCGACTGTCAGAAAGCTCCTTCATGTAGCATTTCAAACGGACATCTTGTTTGGTGGCAAAATCAAGCTGATCTTCGAATGACACGTTCTTTCGCATGGAAACCACTGGGACTTTTGTTCTGAGTTTTCTCTTGTTCAGCATTTCAGATGGTGACATGCCTGTTGTCGTTTGAGGCGTTGGCGAGGCTCTGTAATGACGAAGGAATGTGAACAACTCCTGTTTCCAGCTCCCTCCATTCGCCTGGGGCCCAGTTGTCAAATTCGTCACTGTTGAAAGGCGGGCCATTATCAGACTTCACAACCTCGGGTATTCCCTGTCTTGCAAACACTGTATCCAGTTTGGGAATCGTTGCCCTTGTAGATGTCGAGTGTAGTTGGTCTATTTCAGGATACCGACTGTAGTTATCGATAACTACACGTATGAATTCACCAGTTTTGAAAGGTCCACCGAAGTCGATAGACACTTCTTTCCATGATTCCTTCAGAAGCTCCGTCATCTTGAGTGGTTCCTTATTCATAGAATCTGTGCATGCCCTTGGGCATCAAGAAGCAGATGAAATGTGCTCCAAATAATAATTTGTGAGTACATTTATCGGTTACATAAAAATTATTTCATAAATAGCTGCCATACTGTGCACGTAATGTTGCCTTTGGATCACATGGTCTAACACGATTTCATGTAGAATGAAGCCAGAGTGGGCCAGCAGCACAGACATAAATAAAACACCCGTTAATAGTTTATGGGAGGTGATTAATGATGTAACTCTATGGCCAGCAGATGGCGATTCTTAGTGTGACCTTACATTGACCTACGAGATTCTCGTTTTGTAATCGAGCTCACACAACATCCGGTAATCTGACAAATGTCAGAAACTCATGCGTTCTGACAAAAAGGTAATAATTTCACACTTTTACATAGTTATTGTCAGGTAACTTTAGTGATACATATAAGAACGCATACAGACATGAAATACGTGTTTATTGCTCTCTTTATGGCATTTTTGTAAGGTTTCATGAAAATGCGTACGTTTTTGACCAGCGAGTCCTTTGCCTGTACAACAGCAAAAGCCAGACAGAAAAATTTTTATGGCGACTGACTTTGCCTAGGAAGCTCCTAAACATTAAATCAACATGCACACACCCATAGTCGTACACACATCGTTTGAGACAAAGCATGCCTGCATTTAATGTTTTTTAATTTAATTTTTTTGCAGAAAATAACATTATAACAATAATTAAAGACAACACTATGAGTATAGGCTTCTTAACTTAAAAACATGCTTGAACGCAAGGTGGATGTGAAAGCCACTTGGTAAGTGTATTATTTATCTGTGTCGTTCTGTAGAGCTTTGGGAATTGTTGGGTAGAAGCCCCAATTGCAACGTTTCTCGTGGTTGAACACGTCAAACTTGTGATCAAGTGGGAAGTCTGAAACAAACAAACAACAATCAAAGACAAAACGTAACGCCTGCTATCACAATTACCGTTGCAAAGTCGCATAGGTAGTGTTGTTTGTTACAACAAATTTCGCTAAACCAACTGTAATTATAATCTACACAAAATGTATTTGTCTTTGATTTTCACAGCATAAATTATGTTACTTGAAACTAAAAAACATAGTTATTTCCTAACACAACCCCAAATAGGAAGACAGATTCGTAAACTAAAGGTACACAAAATGTCAGTAGATTACTTTTGTCACTGTGACATTTTGCTAACAAAAAAACAATACTCATTGCCCGTAACATTGTCATAGACATTTTACCTAACATTTTATTATTTTGAGAAGGAATCATCACAACTTCAGGATCAGGAATTTAAAGTTAAATACAATTAATCTATTGTATAAAAGTCAACAGATAATTGAAACCTAAAGACAAAAGAGAAACACACATTAACACAACAAAAGATCAATGTTACACCTGTTGATAATACTAAGCAGCCATCTGACTATTGCAGCATCATTATTAATATTATTGCATTTTCAAGATCTGTACAATTATCGTTCAAGCACTTTCATCTAAAATAAACGTCGGAATTAGAGATTTCTCCACTGCTGCATGAACTACGTGGAACTCACTCCCATGTTGGTGATGATTTCATCAAAACTAAATAAAAAAGTTGCACAAATGAGCTAGCATGTTGTTGTGGATACTAGATAGGTTTGATTTTTCATGAAAAGGTTCTAAAACAAGACAAGCGGGAAAATGTATTGCGGAACTAGTTTTAATGTAGTAATTGTAAATATACAGTTATTTATTTTACCTGTGATGTATTCCAACTGGGGCACGGCCAGGTCAGCGTACTTGCGTATGGTGTAACCCCAAAGGGTGTTCATATACTTGACCGTACTATCGTCCTGCTGCTGGAGAGGGTGTTTGTCCGTGAAGAATGAACCCCACCTGTGAGATGTGAGGTAGACTTTCTCCAGCTGAGAGGGACTGTTTGCCTAGATAAAGACACACCAGATTTACTACTCATGCCATTGTCAATTAAATGATATTGCCATCATAACAAATATATTATGAACCAATATTTCAATAAAACAATTCTCACTGCCCATATCAACAAAATTAATGCAGTGGAATCCAAATTCACTTCACTTTAGAGACAATCATACTAAGTTATGAGTGATTGCCAAAATGTTTTATATTTCAACTGCCCGATATTTCTACAAATGTTGTGAATGAGTGTATATGCGTATGTGTGCATGCGTGGGTGCGTGCATGTTGTCGTGTGTGTGCGTGTGTGTACATGCATGTGTGCTTGTGTCTTTATTAATATGTAGCTATATATTACTTGATCAAAACGGGACACAAGTTGAAAAGGTTTACTATGTACTCTATCCAGGATTCATAGTTGCAATGTTCGAAAGCTATAATGAACACATTTACAAATACAGATAAAACTACTTTAGTTTTCACAAATACAGATGAAGAGTTTTCTCACTCACCACTCTCACCCTCTTCTCATAGGGTTCCTCATCTCCGGAGTCAAAGAGACACTGCTCCGACTCTATCTCCTCCAGGATGAGCACTGTCTCCCAGTCACACTTTTTGGCTGGAGCAATGTCTGACCTCAGACTGTCACCAAAGAACAGCACCTGCCCAAAGAGATGCTAACTAATAACCATGGATGCATCATGCATGTCTATACATATCTATATAATAAAGTAGTTTGTGATTCTGTATGTCTGTTCCCTTGTATCTCCGTCAGTTTTTGTATGTATTGGGCTGAAATTGTGTAGGCGTGCCCGGGGGCCCATGATGATAGTTTGTACATTAAAATATTTGAAATTCACCGGGGGTGCGGTATTACATCAAATGAACCAATGTGGACATTAGACTTAAATGACATAACTCAGAACAATAGTTGTGTAGAATTGTTAGCACCATCAAATGTCCACCAAATCCTTTGTGAAACCGTCAGTTGTATGTGATTTTTGTGGCGTGAATATGTCATTGCCATTGGCATTGCTCTATCAGAACCTGACTGGGTAGTGCTAGGATTCATAAGCTCTTGCAGTGGTTGCCTTTTTGTCACGTGCAACGCAGGGCAACTGGTCTAGTTCTTACCTATTTCACACGTAGACAATAATCATACATTTGAGTAATACACTCAATTTTAATATAGTTTGCAATTATAAAGAACACTTACTGCCAGGCAAATACTACATGCTTATATAATGTGGTAGACTAATTAAAAAATATATTAATCTAATTATAAAAACTTCTTGTTCTAACTCAATTTAAATGACGTCATAAAGATTAATCAGATGCGTGGACTGATTGGACAGGGACACACATTTATGTCAAAATACTTCATACTGATTTGTGCCATGTGAATGCACCACATGTTCAGAGAAACATTGTAAAAAAACATTCTGTTACTGCTTATTTCTGATTTCAGTATTTCTTATCTTTAAATTTATTAGCCTGATTATCTGACACAGTGATATTTGATAACTTTAAAACTGAAGAACATTTCATTGTAAGAGCATCAGACAGTGGCATTTCACTGCCAAACATTTCCTAAAAATATTCTGTCAGCTTACACTACCTTTGGCTCTTTCTTGCCAGTAATTTTTGATAGGAACTTCATCAGATCTGCATGGTTTCCTTGGGAGTAAATTGTACCCTCTTTCAGCTCAGTAACTTTCTCTGTCTCAACAATGCCATCTGTGGGAGAGAATCTCAGTTACAGATATGATCCATATGGTTAAACATATCAATGTTCTGTTTAAAACTATTTAATTTATTACTACTACCCGGTAATTCCAATCTCATCATTTAGCACATTATTAAGGCAATAATAAAAGCCGCCTCCTTTTTATTATTTACTACTGAAAACATTTATTATTATGTTAAAAGTTATTCAGCTATGTGAAGAAATCTTGGTCAAAAACGTGACATGCAAAGTATTGTTTCCATATTGCATTGGACAAACAGTAGTGTCTTTAAATCAGCCACAGTAATCATCTAAGACAGGGTTGCCTCCTTTAAAAAAAGAGCAAAAAACAAACTATGGATGAGAAAGTTTCTTTTTAATTGGCCTTAATGTGAGCAGAAGAATGAAAAGAAACAGGAGGCTTCCGACCTAATGCAAAGAAGTCTCTGTTTTTGTCCTTTTTGAAGAATCCAGGTTTCCTTGCATTAGTAATGGTCAGATCGAAATAGGACTGCCAGTCTTTCCTGCAATTACAACATATCTGTACATTCAAAGTTGACATTTACAAAACTGAACTGGCCATGAACTTTTTTTGCCAAGAAGAGAATGATCTTAAATGCAGATTAAGCCAAACCAATTTTTTTGGGGGGATTATGAACTCGCCGACGTTGTTTTGGGAAATATGGAGATAAAATTATGACTTTGAACGTGATAAACACCTTGTATAGAACAACTGAAACAACTTTAACTCTCAAGTTTAATGCTACAGTAGTGTTCAGGGAGAGACCACAAAAGTACCAAGTGCCTTGTGGAAGTGGAAGTGTCTGACTAACCCAAGTACAAAGTTCATGGATGCTTCGGCAAAGTCAACGCGGGAGGAAGTCAAGATAAACAACTTCTTGTTGTTCTGTTTGAGTTTACGCAACCACTGCTTCACTTCGTCACTGCAGGGGTACAGATAACGCCCTGTGTCCTTCTTCCACTGGGGGAAGAACCCTCCCCTGTCATCTACAAACATGGAATATGCCGAACTACAATAGGAGCACAGGATGAGATTAATCTGATGTTTTAATAAAAATGCAGTCAAGATATCTTTTTGTATACAGGTACTCTGGGTTGAAAACTAAATCTGCAAACAACTGTGGGCAGCATCGTTTAAAAATGGGTGCTTGTTGGTGCGAAATAAAAAAGTTTGGGTGCTAGACTGGCATCCATGTTGCATTATGCCAGATGTACATTGCTAAACTTTTGTTGTGTGTCTTGAGTCTTGTGTTTATTCGACTTAAAACAGATCAGTCGTGCAATGTACAGTGTACGTTTGTACACATCTCAATAAAACTCGGGCTAACCATAGCAATAGTTGTTGAGACAATTTTAAAAGTGAATTGCGGCAAGAAATGTTGCACAATGTGCATTGGTTTGATGTGATGTCGCACAGAGTTGAACAATGTACACTGGTCTGACGTGATGTCGCACAGAGTTGAACAATGTACACTGGTCTGACGTGATGTCACACAGAGTTGAACAATGTGCATTGGTCTGACGTGATGTCGCACAGAGTTGAACAATGTACACTGGTCTGACGTGATGTCGCACAGAGTTAACAGGGTACACTGGTCTGACGTGATGTCGCACAGAGTTGAACAATGTACACTGGTCTGACGTGATGTCGCACAGAGTTGCACAATGTGCATTGGTCTGACGTGATGTCGCACAGAGTTGAATAATGTACACTGGTCTGACGTGATGTCGCACAGAGTTGAACAGTGTACACTGGTCTGACGTGATGTCGCACAGAGTTGAACAGTGTACACTGGTCTGACGTGATGTCGCACAGAGTTGAACAGTGTGCATCGGTCTGACGTGATGTCGCACAGAGTTGAACAATGTACACTGGTCTGACGTGATGTCGCACAGAGTTGAACAATGTACATCGGTCTGACGTGATGTCGCAGAGTTGAACAATGTACACTGGTCTGACGTGATGTCGCACAGAGTTGAACAATGTACACTGGTCTGACGTGATGTCGCACAGAGTTGAACAATGTACACTGGTCTGACGTGATGTCGCACAGAGTTGAACAATGTACACTGGTCTGACGTGATGTCGCACAGAGTTGAACAATGTACACTGGTCTGACGTGATGTCGCACAGAGCTGAACAATGTACACTGGTCTGACGTGATGTCGCACAGAGTTGAACAATGTACACTGGTCTGACGTGATGTCGCACAGAGTTGAACAATGTACATCGGTCTGACGTGATGTCGCACAGAGTTGAACAATGTACACTGGTCTGACGTGATGTCGCACAGAGTTGAACAATGTACACTGGTCTGACGTGATGTCGCACAGAGTTGAACAATGTACACTGGTCTGACGTGATGTCGCACAGAGTTGAACAATGTACACTGGTCTGACGTGATGTCGCACAGAGTTGAACAATGTACACTGGTCTGACGTGATGTCGCACAGAGTTGAACAATGTACACTGGTCTGACGTGATGTCGCACAGAGTTGAACAATGTACACTGGTCTGACGTGATGTCGCACAGAGTTGAACAATGTACACTGGTCTGACGTGATGTCGCACAGAGTTGAACAATGTACACTGGTCTGACGTGATGTCGCACAGAGTTGAACAATGTACACTGGTCTGACGTGATGTCGCACAGAGTTGAACAATGTACACTGGTCTGACGTGATGTCGCACAGAGTTGAACAATGTACACTGGTCTGACGTGATGTCGCACAGAGTTGAACAATGTACACTGGTCTGACGTGATGTCGCACAGAGTTGAACAATGTACACTGGTCTGCAACTACACAGATCCTCAGTCGGGGCAATGGGTGAAAAATGCTGTGGTGTGTGTCGGATTCAAGCCAAATAACAACACCTGGGGCATGCACACACGCGCTTCCAGAAATTAACATTAGGATCATGATGGTGTGCACAGGAGTTGCACAGGAGTAGCAGCCTTTGTTGGGTATGCTGACCAGTTGTCTGCCATTACTGGCTATAATGAATCAATATATTGCCTTGCCTGCAAAGTTCTGCTGCGAGTAGCAATCAAGCGCGGCCTCACGGACATCCGACCAGAATGTATAGCACCTACACCTCTCACCAGCCTGTAGCAGACAAAGACAATCATGGCTGTTTTAATCAACAATTTTTGTTTGTTGCACATAGCAATATCATAATTCATAAATAAATATACATAAATAAAAAATAATAAAAATATGTATATAATATATTAAACTGATACATGATTTCTGCGGTTCAGCCACATCACTTTGGATATTTTTTTTGAGGACTCAAGATCAACAAAAAGAAATCCACAGTGGTGGGGCTGAACCACATCCTATATCAGTTTATCTGGATCAAGAAGAACTGGACACCACTGACACCTACCTTCACCTGATTGGGAAGAACTGGACACCACTGACACCTAACTTCACCTGATTGGGAAGCATAGTTTTCAAAGAGGGAGGAGCCAACATTGACATAAAAAATCACATGAATAAGGCCAGAGGAGCATTTTTCAGACTAAGACCTGTATGGAGATCAACTACATATTCTAGAAGAACGAAGCTGAGGGTATATCAGAGTTGTGTTCTGTCCATTCTAGTATATGGTTTAGAATGCTGGCTGAAATACATCTGAGACAACTTTCAACCTTCCAAACATCATGCGAAAATCTCAAAGAAAGAATTCCTTAAATTAGGTAAACAAATGCTCACCACAAGTAGATGGAGATGGATCAACCACGTTTTACGAAAAGATGACAAAATGAGGATGACCAAAAACAACCTGGACGAGAACTGTGGAGGGGGAATTACACGAAATTCACCTCAGCTTTGGCCAGTAGGCCGGAGAGGATTATGCAAGTAAAGTGAGTAATATATTAATTAGTCAAATGAAGTTTTTTTAAATGTTGCTAACTAATTTGAAAAAAAAATTGGAAAATAGTCATTATTAAATTGCAATGAGTAGATCAATGGGAAACCTGAGAACAGAAATTAAGTAGATGGGTTACGTTAAGTAGAAGGAAAAACCAAGATGGCACGAAACAGGACACAATGGAGAATTGTTGTCAATGGCCTATGCTACCAGAAAAGTAGGTCAATTATTTTAATTGTTTGATTTAAATTGTTTCATATAACTTAAGATATAATCGGGATGATGTTTTGGAAGATTTTTTCCCCACAACTCAACACACTATGGGCAGAACCCTGTTCAACTAATTACAAAGTGTAAACCACACCTTACCTGCTTGTCCAGGATGTCTACTATTCTTGCGGAAATAACCATGTTAGGTATATCAAAGAAGTTGTCAAACACACGGTACCGATCTGCAACGTACAGAGAAGGGCAACTGTAACTTTTGCTGAAAAAGTCCCACAAAAATCGTTAACAGATTTATTTAGAAAACAATTGCCATTACTACAGACCTGCGTTTTGTGCACCCTGTTTGATGTACAATGCTGTCAATCTGTAATTAGAAACACATATTTATGTATAAACTAGACAGATCATCTAATTATATTATAATGGATATACTGGTAGTAGCTACAAGCTTGCATTTTTCATCAAGAATTTGTAAACACTGGAACAAGCTATTATATATGTGACAGAAACAACTGTATGTAAATGTTTACTGTAGCACATTACTTTGTATTGTTTTAATGTCTACTTTTATTGTGTGCTGTGCAACAACAAATGGAACTCAGATGACATGAGTTAATGTGTGTTCTGTTGAGTCTGGAGTAAAGATACTGACTGTTTGATTGACATGACCCTGTATTGCAAAAAACTGCATCTATTTAATGTAAATACAGGCATTATCTGTCATACATCATTAAATTGTAAATGAAAAAGTACATGTTGGCCTTCAGTGTGAGTAGGGGCAAAAATAGTTAACACTAGTGATCACATTGTGGCAACCAATGGCATACTGAAATACAAACAACAAATTGTAAAGAGAATGAGTTACTCAAGAAGCAAGACAGATTATCATAACCTGAAGATTCATCCATTGTTTCTAGACAAGACCCTGCTGCATGTTTACTGTATTAGGGGCCGTTCACAAGAACAAGACACTGCTGCATGTTTACTGTATTAGGGGCCGTTCACAAGAACAAGACACTGCTGCATGTTTACTGTATTAGGGGCCGTTCACAAGTACAAGACACTGCTGCAAGTTTACTGTATTAGGGGCCGTTCACAAGAACAAGACACTGCTGCATGTTTACAATTGTTCACATTTATCTATTTCTACATGCTCCCTCCTCCTTGAATGAGAACTTTTAAAAATGTTGATAATTTTCCAGATTGAAACATATACCCATGCTATGAGACAGTGCATGTATATAGTATTATTATTTAACAATACCCATCAAAATATGATTTTCAAAAATTTATTTCCAATAATTATGTCAAAATGTTTTGTTTTTTTAACAACTCCATGGCGTCATATCGATGTTTTTCTAACAACTCCATGGTGTCATATTGATGTTTTTCTAACAACTCCATGGTGTCATATTGATGTTTTTCTAACAACTCCATGGTGTCATATTGATATGTTTTTCTAACAACTCCATGGTGTCATATTGATATGTTTTTCTAACAACTCCATGGTGTCATATTGATGTTTTTCTAACAACTCCATGGTGTCATATTGATATGCTTTTCTAACAACTCCATGGTGTCATATTGATATGTTTTTCTAACAACTCCTTGGTGTCATATTGATGTTTTTCTAACAACTCCATGGTGTCATATTGATATGTTTTTCTAACAACTCCATGGTGTCATATTGATATGTTTTTCTAACAACTCCATGGTGTCATATTGATATGTTTTTCTAACAACTCCATGGCGTCATATTGATATGCTTTTCTAACAACTCCATGGTGTCATATTGATATGTTTTTCTAACAACTCCATGGTGTCATATTGATGTTTTTCTAACAACTCCATGGTGTCATATTGATATGTTTTTCTAACAACTCCATGGTGTCATATTGATATGTTTTTCTAACAACTCCATGGTGTCATATTGATGTTTTTCTAACAACTCCATGGTGTCATATTGATATGCTTTTCTAACAACTCCATGGTGTCATATTGATATGTTTTTCTAACAACTCCTTGGTGTCATATTGATGTTTTTCTAACAACTCCATGGTGTCATATTGATATGTTTTTCTAACAACTCCATGGTGTCATATTGATATGTTTTTCTAACAACTCCATGGTGTCATATTGATATGTTTTTCTAACAACTCCATGGCGTCATATTGATATGCTTTTCTAACAACTCCATGGTGTCATATTGATATGTTTTTCTAACAACTCCATGGTGTCATATTGATGTTTTTCTAACAACTCCATGGTGTCATATTGATGTTTTTCTAACAACTCCATGGTGTCATATTGATATGTTTTTCTAACAACTCCATGGTGTCATATTGATGTTTTTCTAAAAACTCCATGGTGTCATATTGATATGTTTTTCTAACAACTCCATGGCGTCATATTGATATGTTTTTCTAACAACTCCATGGTGTCATATTGATATGTTTTTCTAACAACTCCATGGTGTCATATTGATATGTTTTCTAACAACTCCATGGCGTCATATTGATAATTGTTTTCCACAAAACAGCAATCCTCTCAAAAACAGAACCTAAGCCGGTCATGCCTAAAGTCAGGAATCAAGATCAAGGAATTTTGTTGTGAACATAAAATCCATGTTCATTTCTTAGTCAGTACATCAGCTCCAAATCAAGGCACACTGGTTTTTTATATTCAATGTTTTGAATTATTTGTGCTGAAAAGTCAACTTTAAAAATAATTAATATGTGCTTAAAAGTCAATCTTAAAATGAAGAAACAAAAAGTGAGAAAGAAAAAAACGGTGCATATTTATTAGTCTTTGTTTTCAATTTTTTTTCAACATAAAACCATTTATATTTGTTATTCGTTATTACATAGTTACAATCATGTTTGTCAAAGCGGGTTTCTTGTTTTTGGAGATTAATGTATACATGAGAAATCCTCACCTCATCTTTTTTTACCATCTGGAGAAAGTGTACTCCAGCACATTTTTGTTGTCTTCTTTTTTTGTGTATATTTTATATTTGTTGCTCAGATTATTAGAAACATGCACCTTGGATGACTTAAACAAAGTGTTTTATTACAAAGTGTTCATAATGTCACATATTTTCTTAAATAATGTAATTTCTATTAACCAGGTATTCTGTTACAAGTTTAAATGGATATTTAAATTATTCTTAGTTAACTTAGTTTATCTTAAATACAAAACAATAAATTATGGCTCTTGACGAATTAATTTTGCGGCATCATGATGGCACTAAAATAAACTCACTGAGACAGATGCTACATTTATACGAAGATAACAACCCACTTCATATTCTAAAAGAATCATCATACTATGATTCTGAAAAGCTAAATTGACTATTAAAATGTAAAAGAAATTACTTAGGCATAATGAATACAAACATACAATCGACTAATTCTAAATTTAGTGAATTGGAAGCCTTTTCTTTTGAGTTACAATCTATCAACTTCAATTTTAGCATTATCTGTTTACAAGAAAGTTGGTTATATGAACATGAAGATACATCACTGATTGAATTAGATGGATACGACTGTATTGCACAAGGGAAGACTTGTAGTACAAAGGGAGGTCTAATAATGTACATCCATAAGATACATCACTGATTGAATTAGATGGATACGACTGTATTGCACAAGGGAAGACTTGTAGTACAAAGGGAGGTCTAATAATGTACATCCATAAGATACATCACTGATTGAATTAGATGGATACAACTGTATTGCACAAGGGAAGACTTGTAGTACAAAGGGAGGTCTAATAATGTACATCCATAAGATACATCACTGATTGAATTAGATGGATACAACTGTATTGCACAAGGGAAGACTTGTAGTACAAAGGGAGGTCTAATAATGTACATCCATAAGATACATCACTGATTGAATTAGATGGATACGACTGTATTGCACAAGGGAAGACTTGTAGTACAAAGGGAGGTCTCATAATGTACATCCATTAGATACATCACTGATTGAATTAGATGGATACGACTGTATTGCACAAGGGAAGACTTGTAGTACAAAGGGAGGTCTAATAATGTACATCCATTAGATACATCACTGATTGAATTAGATGGATACAACTGTATTGCACAAGGGAAGACTTGTAGTACAAAGGGAGGTCTCATAATGTACATCCATAAGATACATCACTGATTGAATTAGATGGATACGACTGTATTGCACAAGGGAAGACTTGTAGTACAAAGGGAGGTCTAATAATGTACATCCATAAGATACATCACTGATTGAATTAGATGGATACGACTGTATTGCACAAGGGAAGACTTGTAGTACAAAGGGAGGTCTAATAATGTACATCCATAAGATACATCACTGATTGAATTAGATGGATACGACTGTATTGTACAAGGGAAGACTTGTAGTACAAAGGGAGGTCTAATAATGTACATCCATAAGATACATCACTGATTGAATTAGATGGATACAACTGTATTGCACAAGGGAAGACTTGTAGTACAAAGGGAGGTCTAATAATGTACATCCATAAGATACATCACTGATTGAATTAGATGGATACAACTGTATTGCACAAGGGAAGACTTGTAGTACAAAGGGAGGTCTCATAATGTACATCCATTAGATACATCACTGATTGAATTAGATGGATACGACTGTATTGCACAAGGGAAGACTTGTAGTACAAAGGGAGGTCTAATAATGTACATCCATTAGATACATCACTGATTGAATTAGATGGATACCACTGTATTGCACAAGGGAAGACTTGTAGTACAAAGGGAGGTCTCATAATGTACATCCATTAGATACATCACTGATTGAATTAGATGGATACGACTGTATTGTACAAGGGAAGACTTGTATAACACAGGGAGGTCTAATAATGTACATCCATAAGATACATCACTGATTGAATTAGATGGATACGACTGTATTGCACAAGGGAAGACTTGTAGTACAAAGGGAGGTCTAATAATGTACATCCATTAGATACATCACTGATTGAATTAGATGGATACAACTGTATTGCACAAGGGAAGACTTGTAGTACAAAGGTAGGTCTAATAATGTAATAATGTTTATTGAAATGTCAGAAGGTGGCTTAACTAAATCTGTTATAATCGGTAACATCTATGGCCATCGATAGATCTTAATGTAGATTACAGACAATGTACTGATAAATTTGCTACATTATTTGATAGCAGTAACAATGAGGTAATTATAGCCGGGGATTTTAACATAAATCTACTCAAAACAACTGAAAAGGAAATATTTAGAGATTTCTTTGATACTGTAACCGAGCGCAGTTTCTTTCCAATAATCTCATTACCCACTCGATTCTCAATGTCAAATGGTACTCTAACTGATAACCTGTTCTGCAAACTAACTAAGTCAACCATTGATTCAACCTCACGAATTCTTACGAAGAAATTTTTAGATCACAAACCTTTACTGTAATAAACACTGTTTTACTTAAATACCATCCCCCAAAACAAATCTTGTTATAAGATTATGTTAATGTATGTTGAGTTTGTATTGAATGTTTTGTTTGCTATGGATCTGAATAAATTATATCTGAATCTGAATCTATTAATTTTCAAGATGTTGGATTGTATTACAGCAATGCACGGTGAACGGTTACGCAATTTAAAACAACAGTAGTTCCAGAACACTTCACTGTGCATCACTGCATGATGCAATGGTGGTCATGTTTTGCATGTGACCGACAATTACAAATTTAATATGCTGGCGTTCACCCCCCTCCCCCATCAGTACCCTTTGTAACAAGGTAAATGTTGACAATTGTAGATGCCCCCTTACTACTGGCAAGGTTGTCAACTTTGTCAATGAAGTCTTCATAATGTGACCAGTGTCTCTTCTCCCCGTACTCTTCTCTGATCTGATCCTCTGTCAACAACGCTGTCCCATGACTTGCCCTGAACAAATGTGTCACCACAAAACATTGAGCAACAAGACGCTACATGAAATCATACAAGTAGGCTTATATAAAACTCAATTGGTAATTTATATACAAAGCATATGTAAATCAACTCATCATTACCCGGTACCACCTTAAAGGGAAACAAAAGTCAGAGTTTGGGGTCTACGCACTTATAAGGGTTACAAAAACATAACCATTTGCAACTACAATTAAGAATTGCATGCCAGTGGTTTACTAGGAAAACCTTGTTGCTTTAGCATATTTAAGAACTCTTTTATGTGGGATGCGGTGGTGCAGTGGTTAGAACATCAGACTCTCAATCGAGAGAACCCGGGTTTGAATCCTCTTGCTGTCGTTTCAAAGTTGTGGTAGTTACGTTCATCCCACGTTGTCATAGTTCACCAAACTGTATAAATCAGTACCTGGCTACAGACAGAAGTGGATATGCTTCCCAGAGAAGCCGAAATGGCGTTAGAATGAACAGATCTGCCAGGGGGTGAAGTGTAAAGCACTTTGAACAGTCACAAGGATGGGATACTGCGCTATATAAAAACCTTTACGTACCTTTTACCCTATGCACAAGTGTCAAACTCTAGCAAAAGTCGCTCAACAAATAAAAATATATTTGTATACACCTATTCCTAAACTTGCCAATAGGATATGGCCATGCTGTTTACATCCAAACTCATTTCACAGAACTGCGCATGCGCTTCGGTTATGGTTACTTTTAGTTATGGTTAGTTTTTATTGTCTCTGCAGCCCCAAAACATGACTTTTGCTTCGCTTTAATAAATAGCTATATGTAAGCAATGATGTGACATAACAGACGTACCAAGCAAGCAACCCGTGGTGTCAAGATTAAGTGATGGCCAATGAATCACTTACAGGCACGTGATAGGAGGATAAGGCGGGGCACCAACTGTGTATGGCGGGGCACCAACTGTGTATGGAGGGGAACCAACTGTGTATGGAGTGGAACCAACTGTGTATGGAGGGGAACCAACTGTGTATGGAGTGGAACCAACTGTGTATGGAGGGGAACCAATTGTGTATGGAGTGGAACCAACTGTGTATGGAGGGGAACCAACTGTGTATGGAGTGGAACCAACTGTGTATGGAGTGGAACCAATTGTGTATGGAGTGGAACCAATTGTGTATGGAGTGGAACCAACTGTGTATGGAGGGGAACCAACTGTGTATGGAGGGGAACCAATTGTGTATGGAGGGGAACCAACTGTGTATGGAGGGGAACCAACTGTGTATGGCGGGCACCAACTGTGTATGGAGGGGAACCAACTGTGTATGGAGGGGAACCAACTGTGTATGGAGGGGAACCAACTGTGTATGGAGGGGAACCAACTGTGTATGGAGGGGAACCAACTGTGTATGGAGGGGAACCAATTGTGTATGGAGTGGAACCAACTGTGTACGGAGGGGAACCAACTGTGTATGGCGGGGAACCAACTGTGTATGGAGGGGAACCAACTGTGTATGGAGGGGAACCAACTGTGTATGGAGGGGAACCAATTGTGTATGGAGGGGAACCAACTGTGTATGGAGTGGAACCAACTGTGTATGGAGTGGAACCAACTGTGTATGGAGGGGAACCAACTGTGTATGGAGTGGAACCAACTGTGTATGGAGGGGAACTAACTGTGTATGGAGTGGAACCAACTGTGTATGGAGGGGAACCAATTGTGTATGGAGTGGAACCAACTGTGTATGGAGTGGAACCAATTGTGTATGGAGTGGAACCAACTGTGTATGGAGGGGAACCAATTGTGTATGGAGTGGAACCAACTGTGTATGGAGGGGAACCAACTGTGTATAGTGGGCTCCAACTGTGTATGGAGAGGCACCAACTGTGTATGGAGATGCACCAACTGTGTATGGCAGGGCACCAACTGTGAATGGTGGGGCACCAACTGTATATGGAGGTGAACCAACTGTGTATGGCAGGGAGGAGGGGCACCAACTGTGTATGGCGGGGCACCAACTGTATATGGAGGTGAACCAACTGTGTATAGCAGGGAGGAGAGGCACCAACTGTGTATAGTGGGGAGGAAGGGCACCAAAGTAGGCACATCTAGAACATAACAGTGTGTATCATTATGGCAATAGCAAAATATTAAGTGGAATCAAATAGTTACATATAACCTTTATTTCACATATAGGTTGCAAGCTTTGGCCCTGGTGTGGTCCACATGTAACTCCACAAATGATGCTACATTAGTCATCTCAGATACCAACAGACAGTTAGGTGGTCGAAGAAGACCAAGTACTGCATGAAGCATACGAGTGATGAAGAGAACAGTACCTAATTCTACACTAGCAGCATTTTTGTGCATGGGTGGAGTGCCCCTGAGCTCCGGTACAGCTATGGGTCTGCGTAACTAAGCAGTAGTAAATTCAGTACAAAATATTCCCTGCCATGTGTGGCTTACCTGACAATCACTCCATCTTCAGTCAATTTGAGGAAGTCTCCTGATTCTGTATCAAAGACTATTCCTCTGGTGCTGTGTCCAACAAATGAACAACTTACTCACAATACACAACACAGAATAATGACATCCTCTAAAAGTTGCTTTAATTAGAAACAAGGTTGCCATGCATTGGAACATGTGTATAAAGAGATACATATTTAACAATTGTAATACGTTCAGGTCTATTGTAAATTAGTCAACAGTTGCTCATTTTAAAACTCCTTCCTCAATCAGTTTAACCCATCATGAATCAGGTTCAGTGATGTTCAAATATGCAGTCTGTGAATCACTTAATAAATAACAACAGTTATAAGGTTTTTACTTTGGACGATAAGCATTGTGTTCATAGCACATAAATATATAAATAAAAACAGCGTAAAAAAACTATGTAAAAATTACACACAGATGCAATCCACTGAATCTGCAATTTCGACGTACAATACATGTTGTTAATTGTTCTAAATAATAGGATTCAGCGACTTGTCAATCCTAATCATTAAGCTATATATATCCTTTCTGGTGACGTCTTTACAAGAGTTGACATTAGCCGTAGTAAACATATCGCTAACGCTACAACTCATATGTAGGCAGCCTGTTAAAAATCCTCAAAGAATTGTAATAAGCATATAGAGGGAGAGCAGAATGAGATGGGCAGGACATGTGCAAAAAATTTGCGAAGACAGACTGTCAAAAAGAGCATGGAAGGTAGTAGAGGGCGGCAGAAGAAGAAGAGGAAGACCAAAGCTGCAATGGAAAGACTGTGTCAAACGAGATCTTGAAAGGGCAGGTATGAATGGCCAAGAGTGGAAGACAGAAAACAGAGGGAGATGGAGAGAGTTAACAATGAACGTGGAAGAAGCTACCAAGTGACATGGACCTCATCCTGCAAAGGAGCGAGGGGAAGAAGAAGATATAGAGTAGAGCCACTGACATTTTCCACAAAATTTCAACTGGGCAGTCAAGAATAATTTGTTAGTTTGTCTGATTATTTCTTTAAAATTAAATAACACAGCTAGCATGTTGTAGTGGATATATTATATAGGTTTGGCTTTTGGCAAAACGAGTCTGGAACGAGATGAACAAATAAATCAACTGGAGGAGGAACCTTTAAATATAAACAGTTTGCCAGGCTATGGATGCATCTTGGATGACAATGAAGCAGTGTTTCGCATGTGTGTGAATCTAAACATACTGGTATATATGAAAAACAATTATATTAATAATTGATACTGCAGGTAGGTTAACATTTTATATAACGGTGTGCTTTGTGCAATTTACCAAAAATCTTTATCCAACCCAAATGGTTTGTCCAGTTCCTTTGGGTAACCTTTCTTCTCAACCAGGAACTTGGCACAGGATGAAGCTATGAGCTAAAAACAGAGATGCATGAAAACACCTTATTCTTAAGTTTCATATTATACATAAATCTTTCATTCGTTCTTGCAAGTGTCCATTTTCTATTAAATAGTGTTATATATTCCAATTTTGTGAATAAAATGTTTGCCACAAACACGTTCGGCTTTACATTCGAACACATTACACTTCGCTACCACGTGGGGCATTGCCACTGCATTGGCCACTGCAACAGTGGCCACTGCACCAGTGCCGGTGGGCCACTGCCAGTGCCGTGGGCGTGGGGCATTGCGACCAAGCCATGCAAGGTCAATCGGTTGGATTCAGGCAGACAGAGAGACATTCCGCTAGCGTTCCCCTTAGTTAGAATTAGCGATTCGTGACGCTGTCATTGAATAGATCCGTCGTCCATACATGATCCATCAAAAATTACGAAATTGCATGACATCACCCATTTATCGCCCAACAGGTTGGGATCTCTTTAGCTTCATCTGAAGCACACACGTACATCAAAAAAATTCGGTAAATTGTATTTCACTAAGGCGTGGTCAATGTCAAACCCACAGACGTCGTAATCGCAAAACGACAGATAATGTGACATCGTGCTCGCAAAACAAAACAGTATCCTCTCGCCAGAAGTAGCCTCGGTTATCCAGGTTCTGCGCTGTGGCGACACCGTTTGTCGCCTGGATGCAGAGTGGGATTGTCATTATTTGCAAAGCTGCAATAGATCCAATGCCGAAAATTAATAGTGATTGCCATTTAATACTTCATTTACTATCAGTATGATTATTAAGTATGACGTTAATGAAATATCCTGTTTGTTGGCAGAGCAGTTTTTTGGGGTCTTACCTATAGAGCTGTTCTGCATACATGTTCTACATGTATGTATTGCCATTGGTAAATAAGTCAGGCGAGTTTTTCTTATTATTAAAATTATTTTTTATTTGTTACAGTTCTCTATGATAAATAATACAGAAGCTACAGCTGTTGTATAGTTTCAGATTGTATGAACGTTTCTGACATGTTTAATATTTATATTATTTTGTTTCCTAAATCACAAGAAAGGGTCATTCCATGTGAATGAATTCAACCATTGCATTTGGGCTGCACTGATCTCTTCATATTTTAATGAATCAGTTTGGTGAAAGCCCTTGGTAAGATAAGCATGTAACCAAAATATGAACATCCTAGCTCGATTAGTTTTTTAACTATTGCAGTTTGAAATGTAAGAAAACATTGTGTGATGGCGTTTTAAAAATAATTAAATGTATTCATAATGCACAGGATATTTTGCAAAATAATCAACCTACATCAATACAACTTGTTGGAATTGTTCTGCAATATGTAGATAACATAACCATAATTAGAACATACATTATTGATGGTTACTGTTTATTAAGCTGATAAAGTAGTGATTTGTTCAATAAATCACTTGTGAAAGGGTTTTCAGGCATCGACAGTGTGATTGATGCACATCTATCAGTTAAGTGTTATATTTGGTTCATATCAGAGGATGTGTGGTTGATGCACAACTATCAGTTAAGAGTTATATTTGGTTCATATCAGAGGATGTGTGGTTGATGCACAACTATCAGTTAAGTGTTATATTTGGTTCATATTAGAGGATGTGTGGTTGATGCACAACTATCAGTTAAGTGTTATATTTGGTTCATTTCAGAGGATGTGTGGTTCATGCACAACTATCAGTCAAGTGTTATATTTGGTTCATATCAGAGGATGTGTGGTTCATGCACATCTATCAGTTAAGTGTTATATTTGGTTCATATCAGAGGATGTGTGGTTGATGCACAACTATCAGTTAAGGGTTATATTTGGTTCATATCAGAGGATGTGTGGTTGATGCACAACTATCAGTTAAGGGTTATATTTGGTTCATATCAGAGGATGTGTGGTTGATGCACAACTATCAGTTAAGGGTTATATTTGGTTCATATCAGAGGATGTGTGGTTGATGCACAACTATCAGTTAAGTGTTATATTTGGTTCATATCAGAGGATGTGTGGTTGATGCACAACTATCAGTTAAGGGTTATATTTGGTTCATATCAGAGGATGTGTGGTTGATGCACAACTATCAGTTAAGTGTTATATTTGGTTCATATCAGAGGATGTGTGGTTGATGCACAACTATCAGTTAAGGGTTATATTTGGTTCATATCAGAGGATGTGTGGTTGATGCACAACTATCAGTTAAGTGTTATATTTGGTTCATTTCAGAGGATGTGTGGTTGATGCACAACTATCAGTTAAGTGTTATATTTGGTTCATATCAGAGGATGTGTGGTTCATGCACATCTATCAGTTAAGTGTTATATTTGGTTCATATCAGAGGATGTGTGGTTGATGCACAACTATCAGTTAAGGGTTATATTTGGTTCATATCAGAGGATGTGTGGTTGATGCACAACTATCAGTTAAGTGTTATATTTGGTTCATATCAGAGGATGTGTGGTTCATGCACATCTATCAGTTAAGTGTTATATTTGGTTCATATCAGAGGATGTGTGGTTGATGCACAACTATCAGTTAAGGGTTATATTTGGTTCATATCAGAGGATGTGTGGTTGATGCACAACTATCAGTTAAGTGTTATATTTGGTTCATTATAGAGGATGTGTGGTTGATGCACAACTATCAGTTAAGTGTTATATTTGGTTCATATCAGAAGATGTGTGGTTCATGCTCATCTATCAGTTAAGTGTTATATTTGGTTCATATTAGAGGATGTGTGGTTCATGCACATCTATCAGTTAAGTGTTATATTTGGTTCATATTAGAGGATGTGTGGTTCATGCACATCTATCAGTCAAGTGTTATATCTGGTTCATATCAGAGGATGTGTGGTTCATGCACACCTATCAGTTAAAAGCAGGGCTGGGTCCAATTACACAAAATTTTATCAATTACAATTAATTTTTTATTTCAATTACAATCATAATTGTCCAAATCAATTACAGTTTAAATTTCAATTACAGTTACATTATGCGGAACCAAATATATTCAGCATTTGTTAATGATGTATTTTTGCATGTTTTGCTGAATTTCAATATTTTGTACACAATTGATAAACAAATATAACGGTAATGTTTGTACATTTTGTTGAATTGTGACTTTGAATTATACTAAATAAAAAGATAGCAGTTTAAAACATATTTTCGTTATATCAAAATACAATGCAGTATCCAGACATAATCCTACAGGACATATTCCTTACAGACAAAATCACAAAATATGAAAAGTGAACAAAACCCCACAGGACAAAATACAAAAATGTGAAAATTTGACAAAATCCCACAGGCCATAATACAATATTTATTTGTAGTTCTTCTCTAAGCATCCGTTCCAGTTTTATAGACATTTATCTGTGTGCATTTCTTACATTTTATCTTCGGAAAATACTAATAATAGGGTATGATGTGTTTACTTTGAGGTTGTAGCTCCTGCTCTAAGCTGACATTCTTAATTGGTCTGCCCTTTGCTTTGTGTTGGGAATGGGGAGAGAGGCCATATAAATGGTCCTTGCCACCTGACCTGTCTCCAGTCCAACACAACACAAGGGGTGTAATTGGCTTGATAACTCTGCAATGTTTCACAGAGCTGATATTTTCTGAAGCAATATCAGGCTACAGGTCTTTCCATGTTGGTTGAATACCAGCTTAGCCTTTGTCTGACAATGTCTGTGCATTGTTTATTGCTTCCTGGCTGTTACCAACTTATTGAAAAAGCTAATCGCTAAGGCTACCCAACACTAGCACCATGGACCAGTACCCACCAGACAGCGAATACTGTAACTTAAATATATAAGCAGGTGTTATTATTAGTCTTGATTGTCAACTCATGTAAGACATAAATTATATTTTTAGTGACAATTCGTTCAGGTAGTTTGTGATATAAAAAGTACTGTAATTGACTGTAATTGAAATAAATGCTCAATTATACAAAAGATAACAATTACAATTACAGCAAAATTTCGAAACCATAATCAATTACAAAATTTTGCTGTAATCAATTACAATTACATAATTGGACCCTGCCCTGGTTAAGTGTTATATTTTGTTCATATCAGAGCCATATGACATGTCTAGTTGTCATAATTCTCTGTAGCTGTGCCTAGTGTTTAGAATGAATTACCCATCACTTTGAAATCATTTGAAACTATATTTACCTGCTGATGACAACTTTTGCACGTTCCTGTTTATGTAAATGCTTAATGATTCTGGTTTGTTGTGCCTCTGAGCTCAGGTTCCTGATGACATAAAGGGATACAATTTAGCCCAAAATCAGTGGGGGCCAGTTGGACCACAACTTTCCAGAATCTTGGAGTTAGCCACCAAAACTGGGGACCAAAACGTGTGTAAAATCATATTTTTTGGCAAAATTTCAGGGGCCAGCCAGACCCCCAGATTCAGAACTATTGGGGTTCCGGCATTGAATCTAAGGGCCACGGACCCACGATAAATTAAAACCCTGATGTAGGCGCTACACAAAAATCAATGCGGGGTAACAGATATTGTTATGTAGCTTTTATTTGGCATAAACCAGTCGCATTAACCATAAAATGGACACGCATGTTCTTGTTAAGGTTATATGATCTACACATTGCAGGAAACAATTCTACCAAATGTTGATATACGTTGATGACTAGTTCACGAGATATTAATCTGTAAAATACAAATACATTTATTTACATTAAAAATCCCATAATGGTAGCTAATTTTGGTGAATGAATCCTCGAAGAATATTGGGAGTTATTTGTGGTATGGACTGGTTTATACCTAACAAAAGTTATGGAACAATATTTTCTACTTTTTTTAGCAGACTTTAAGTCGATCAAGGGCGATTCCAGTATTACGTGTGACATTAAAAAATTTTTTAAACTTTGCAGATCCATCTTAATAATTGTATATATATATATATACACATATATATTTAACAGTTAGGGTATACATAATATTATGTTCTTCATCATTAATGAATTGTTAAATATATATTACATGGAGCGTTATATGTGTGACTCAAAAGACAAATATCAGACAGATGCAGCAGTTATTGCCTAAAGTTTGTGAAGTTATGGAAGTATGTTAATAAGTAGCTGTATCATAATTAAGCACATTATACTGTGCATATGTGCGTTCATGTGTGACATTCAAGTTTTTAAAATCTGAAGTGAAAATAGAATTGCTGAAAAATCACGATTTTCTTCCTTGGTGAAATTTTGTAACTTTGTCATGTGATCGGTGAAAGGAACGAGGTCACACCCATGATCAGCATTGGCCCACACAGTCCTTACCATTTCGGATATCCACTATTTTGATTCTTACCAGATCTAACGACTAAAGTCAATTGTTTTGATGATTTGAAAAAAAAATAGGTATTTAATAATTAAATCGACTGCGGATGTTACATAAACTATTCACACACTATATATATGGACACCACTGAACCGGATTTGCGATAGGCTAAATCAGTTGAACAAGCGGTTTTAACCTAATTGATTCAGCAAGAGTGTCCAGTGACTAGCCAACTGACAACGTATTAGCCTGTAATATTGGTGTGAAATAAATACTGTCGACTTGTAATGCCACCGTCTGACTCCCCAGGATGGAGGAGACACAATGAATAAATAAAGACAGGAAACACCTAAACATTAAATCAGCACATGCACGCACTCACACACTCATCGTCTGAGACAAAGCATGCCTGCTTTTAATGGTTTCTGACATTTGAATTTTTGGCAGAAAATAATTTTACAAAATGATTAAAGGCAACACTATGATTATAGAAACAGTAATAACAGGCTTCTTAAAAACATGTTTGTTTGCAAGGTGGGTGACACCGCTCAGACAACTTAGCACTTATTGTTGCCAAGGAAATCATATCATATATCTGCGTTGTTCTGTAGAGCTTTGGGAATTGTTGGGTAGAAGCCCCAACTGCAACGTTTCTCGTGGTTGAACACGTCAAAGTTGTGATCAAGTGGGAAGTCTGAAACAAACAAACAACAATCGAAGACAAAAGATAACTTCTGCTATCACAATTACCGGTGTAAAGTCACATAGGTAGTGTTGTTTGTTACAACAAAATTGGCAAATTTTTTTATTATAATCAACACAACATGTATTTTTCTATGATTTTGGAAGTACAAAATACACATTTGAGACAACAAATTGTTAATTCCTAATGCAACAACCCCAAATAGGAACAACAAATATACATAGAGACAACAAAAGATCAATATTACACCTGTTGATAATAAACAATTTACTGACTGTTGCAACATCATTTATAATATTATAGCATTTTCAAGATCTGCACAATTACTTTTTAAGCAGTTTCATCTAAAAAAAATGTCGGAATTAGATATTTCTCTACTGCCACACTAACTATGTGGAACTTACTCCCATTAGTGACGAGTTCCTCAAAACAAAATAAAACATTTGCACAAATGAACTGGCATGTCGTAGTGGATACTAGAGCTAGCATGTTGTAGTGGATACTAGAGCTAGTATGTCGCAGTGGATAATAGAGCTAGCATGTCGTAGTGGATACTAGAGCTAGCATGTCGCAGTGGATAATAGAGCTAGCATGTTGTAGTGGATACTAGAGCTAGCATGTCCCAGTGGATAATAGAGCTAGCATGTCGTAGTGAATACCAGATAGGTGTGATTTTTTATGAAAAAATTATAAAACGAGGCATAAGCAAAAAACTTAATTGCTGAACTAGTTTTAACGTTATAACTGTAAATATACACTAATTTATTTTACCTGTGATGTATTCCAATTGGGGCACGGCCAGGTCAGCGTACTTGCGTATGGCGTAACCCCAAAGGGTGTTCATATACTTGACCGTACTATCGTCCTGCGGCTGGAGAGGGTGTTTGTCCGTGAAGAAAGAGCCCCACCCATGAGATGTCAAGTAGACCTTCTCCAACTGGGAGGGACTGTTTGCCTAGATAAACACACGCTAGAATAATTATCCATGCCATTGTAATGTAAGTTATGGATATGCTTTTAGAATACAGGCCCACCTCAATTTCGGCGTTGTTAACATGCAATGTATACAGGGTTATTTGATTTAAATCATTTGATTTAAATCATTGATTTAAATCATGATTTAAATCGCTCCAAAAAAAATCATTGATTTATGATTTTTTTGACTCCCGGTTTTTTAATCGCTGATTTATATGAATTTAACACAAATAATTGTTTACAAGCATCGAGATCAACAAAGTTTTGTGTGTTTTTTAATACAAAAGCACAAAGTGCACACACTTGTGTAGCTGTATTGACACCAGATAGCCTGATAGTAAAATATTTTATGACATTGTGTATACCAGATTTCAAATAAATAAAAAAATCAAATAAATAAAAAAATCTGATTAAATTTTTTTTTTTTAATCATGATTTTTTTCAACCCTGAATGTATCTAATAACCCTGCACAATGTGTATTTATTTATAGACCATGTACATTTCTAAACATGTGCATAAAAAACACATTCAATCACGTTTTTCTGTTCCATAGATAAATAGACACTGTGCATGGTTACTATACATACTGCATATTTATAATGGCAAAATTGAAGTGGGCCTGGCTTCTAGAAAAGTGCCAAATTACGTTGCCCTTATAACAAATATTCTATAAACCAATATTTTAATACAGTATCCACAAAGTGAATGTAGCGGAATCCAACATCACTGTTAATTTATTTGGAAAACTATTTTGAAAACCCATACTTACTGTAAACATTGTATAAGAAAATTTGGCTAATGCATTCAGTGGCAAGTGAAGACTACTACGGTCACTGAAATGTCTAAACCTGTAATGGACATTGCTTGACTTGATGAAAGTGATATCATATGTTGGTAGCCCATACCACATGTGGACGACTGGATGACAATGTTTCTCTTCCAGTGAAGGAAAACCTCTTATCCCACCCTATATCTGGCAACACAGAGTGTCACTAACTTGGGACATAAAAAAGCCATGTACAACTACGGTTAAGATCCAAGCCACTCACACTACCAAAATGCTTTATATTCCAACAACCTGATTTTTACAAATGTTATGCACGAGTGCATGTGTGTGTATATGCATGTGTGCATGCGTGCGTGCGCGCGCACATACATGCATGTGTGCTTGCACCTGCATTCATGTGTAGCAACATATTACTTCATTAACACATGACACAACTTGTAAAGTGTTAAGATTTACTGTAGCTAAGATTCACCTTATTTGCAATGTTTGAAAGTTATAATGCACACACACATTCACAAATATAGATAAAACTACTTTAGTTTTCACAAATACAGATGAAGAGTTTTCTCACTCACCACTCTCACCCTCTTCTCATAGGGTTCCTCATCTCCGGAGTCAAAGAGACACTGCTCCGACTCGATCTCCTCCAGGATGAGCACTGTCTCCCAGTCACACTTCTTGGCAGGAGCAATGTCTGACCTCAGACTGTCACCAAAGAACAGCACCTGCCCAAGGAGATGCTAACTCATAACCATGGATGATACATTTGTACACATTTTACACATAACCAACAATGCATACATTCAAGTGATATACTCAATTTCATTATAGTTTGCAATTATAAAGAACACTTACTGCCAGACAAATACTATATGCTTATACAATGTGATAGACATCTAATAAAAAAATCATATTAAATAAATTTGATATATTTGGTGTGGCTCCTATGATAACGACATGTCTTAGTGGGGGTCACTTATCCCTACTTTTTAAAGGAATTTGTTTTAAATAATTATAGTTTTCTATATTGGGTATATGTAATGCATAAATATATATTAATATATACTTGTGTTAATATATAATACATGTATATTTAATTTTCTTTTCTATGTATATATGTATGCACGCATGCATGTATGTATGCATCCATATATGTGCATTTCTGGTAAATGCTAATGGTTTAATTTTAGTTACTATTAACTTAATTTAAATATGTGATGTCTCAAAAATTTATTTAATCAGATACGTAAACTGACTGGACAGGGATATGCATTTATGTCAAAATACTTCATATATCACAGTAATGGGCAGGGTTGGCATGTAACGAAGTAAAAGTACTTCGTTACAATACTTGAGTAGTTATTTCAAGTAATTGGCATGTAACGAAGTAGAATTTTTACTAAATACTTTTACTTGAAACGAAGTGGTTTTTTCTAAAGTAACGCAACTTTTTACTTCGTTACTTTGATTTACTTCGCAGTATATTTTCATATTTTTTTAAATCGCTGCTGCCGGTGGCACTCCACCGTCAATGACATTTCAAAAACTGTTCATAGTCACCAGGGCAAAAGCTATTAATATCATTCAATTGCATGCCAGTTCGCGATCATATTTGCATGCATACCTCTCTTCAGGAAATCGACGCAACCACTGTTTTATATCCACGTCAGTGATTTTGTTGTTATTTCTAAGTGTTGTACTTTTACTTCTACTTTTACTTCAAGTAATTCTGAAAAGTAGTTTTTCTTTTTATTCAAGTACTTTTTTACAAAGTAATTTTACTTTTACTCAAGTAGTTTTTATGTGAATTACTTATACTTTTACTCAAGTACAAAATTAAAGTAATTCAGTCAACCCTGGTAATGGGTATGCTTAATTTTGTGAATGCACCACGTATTCAGAGAAAGTACAATTAACCCTACAGTCAACATTGTCAAACTAAAAAATAGGTATTGAAACATTCCTTTACTACATGTTCTTGATATCAGCATTTTTGTCTTTATTAAAATTTATTAGCCTTATAATCCAACACAAGATAACTGCTTTGATTTTGTCAATGTCTTAAAACACTTTACAAATAAAGATCTTCAAACATTTACTTCACAAAGTTTCATCATTCATTTATTTGTTAATATTTCAAAGTAAATGTTGCTGCTTCAAACAATTGCAAGTCAAATCTTTGGTGACCAAAGTCCATTCGAGTAATTAAATTTTATCGGGAGTGTGTGGATGGGTAAACGTACCCATTTATGAGCAATGATGTTCAAGTAATGAACAGCACTTAGATAAATTTAAAACTGAAGAACATTACATTGTAAGAGCATCAGACAGTGGCATTTCACTGCCAAATATTTCCTAAAAAATATTCTGTCAGCTTACACTACCTTTGGCTCTTTCTTGCCAGTAATTTTTGATAAGAACTTCATCAGATCTGTATGGTTTCCTTGGGAGTAACTGGCACCCTCTTTTAGATCGGTAACTTTTTCTGTCTCAACAACACCATCTATTGGAGAGAATCTCAATTTTAGACATGATTCATACTGTATCCAACACACAAATAAAACAATGCATATGCATTTACTGAAAATGTTTTGCATTTCCACAAAATACTGCATATAAATGTTCTTTTATAACCATTTAACTCATAACATGTAATTCCGATCTCATTGTTTAATATATTATTAGGCAAAGTAAAAAGAAACTTGTTTCTGGTCCCACCCGCGTCTTTTTTAGCTGTCACCTCCTTTATTATTTACTATTGAAAAAATAAATTATTATTTAAAATTTTTTTCAGTTATGTGAAGAAATCCTGGTCCAAAACGTGATGTGTGAAGTACTGTTAGATTGCATCAGACAAATAATAGTGTCTTTAAACCAGCCACAGTAATCATCTAAAACCTCTTTGAAAAAATAGCAAAAACATGGAGCTCCCTAAAATTTCTTTTTTTACTTGGCCTTGATATGAGCAGAACAGTGAAAAGAAACAGGACGCTTCAGACCTAATACAAAGAAGTCTCTGTTCTTGTTCTTTTTAAAGAATCCAGGTTTCCTTGCATTGGTAATGGTCAGATCGAAGTAGGACCGCCAGTCTTTCCTGCAATTACAACGTGTCTGAACTTTCCAATTTGACATTTACAAAACTTAATTTTGTTACAAGAAATCAATGCTGATAGTGAACCTTTTCACCAAGAAGAAATCTTAAATGTAGATTAGGCCACACCAATTTTATTATTCGGATTATGAACTCGCCGACATTGTTGTTTTGGGCAAAATGGAAACAAAATTATGATTTCGAACTGACTCGGTGACACACTGGTGTAAGGACAACTGAAATGACTTTACCAGACACTCAAATGTTTACCTAGTCATACAAAGCATACTAAGGGGAGGGGGTTATGGCCCACAAATAACATTTTAAAATGTCGGTCGCAGCTGAAATATGACCATTGTTGCAGCGCAATATGATAAACTTCGTGGAAAACAATTATCAATATGACCCCATGGAGTTATTAAAAATCACAAAGCTTTCACATAATTATTGGAGATGTTTATAAACGTATTCTGATGATTATTATTATATAAATGCACTATGCTGTAATATTGTTTTTCAGTCTGGAAAAGCACTAATTTAAAGATGGGTATGAGAATTAGTTCCATCTATATGAATAAGTAAATGTCAACAGTCATGAATGTCCCCTTAATGACACAATAGTGTTCAGGAGAGGAGTCACTAAAGTACCAGTGCCTTGTGGAAGTGTCTGACTAACCCAAGTACAAAGTTCATGGATGCTTCAGCAAAGTCAACGCGGGAGGAAGTCAAGATAAACAACTTCTTGTTGTTCTGTTTGAGTTTACGCAACCACTGCTTCACTTCGTCACTGCAGGGGTACAGATAACGCCCTGTGTCCTTCTTCCACTGGGGGTAGAACCCTCCTTTCTCATCTACAAACACGGAATGCATTGAACTACAACATGATTACAGCAAAGGATGAGACCAATCCGATAACATATTTTAATAAAAATGCAGTCAAAATATCTTTTTGTACAACCCCAGGTTGAAAACTAACTCCTGCCAATGCTGTAGGCAGCAACGTTTGCAAAATGGGTGCCTATTGGTACAGAATCATAAAATATGTGTGCCAGACCCATGTTGCATTATGCCAAGTATACATTGCTAAACTTTTGTTGCAAATCGTGTTTTTATTTCACTTAAAATGGATCAGTCGTGCAATGTCTGCTGGTCTGCGACTCAACAAAACTTGAGTCATATGCTGATTTGACTGTTGCAACGATTTGAAAAGTGAATCGCTGCAACAAATGTGCACACTGTACGTTGGTCTTTAACGCGACGTTGCACAAAGTTTAACATCATAGGACCCTAATGAGCAACTCAACAACCCTCAATCGTGGCAACGGAGGGAAAACATCGCTAGATGTGTGTCGGAATCAAGCAAAACTACTACCACACGAAGGGTGCGTGCATGCAGTTTAAGAAATTAGTGTTAGGATCGCGGTGGTGCACATTCAAGTTGTGACAACCTTTGTTGGGCAACGTATGCCGACCAGGCATCTATATTTCAGGCTATAATTAATTGGGGTATTGCCTTACCTGCAAAGTTCTGCTGTGAGTAGCAATAATTTGCAGCCTGACCAACATCCGGCCAGAATGTATAGCACCTAGACCTCTCACCAGCCTGCAGCAGACACAGGGTGGAACAATCATGACTTTTTTTTTATAAAAATAATAATATATTTTATTTGATATATTGCCAGATTCAATATTATTCATGGCACAGCACAGCATATAAAATGAATAACACTGGTCTCAAATTGCTAAATAAACAAATACATTTATTAAAATGCTGATACCAATTATGACTATTTTAAAATAAATATGGCAATATAATAAAATGAATAAATAAATAGTATCACCAGACAATCAGTATTAAAGATGGAGGTACCAAGATGGAACTCCCAAAAAAAGAGAAAAAAAAAGAGAAATTAAGTAGATGGGTTACACCTGGAAAGAAAAACCAAGATGGCCCGAAATAAGACACTTTGGAGAATTGGGAGAAAATTAAGTAAGTAAATTATTTAAGTTGTTTGATTTAAATTGTTTCGTTTGATTTATACTTTAAAGTATAATCGGGATGATGCTTTGGAAGATTTTCCTCACCACTCAACACACTATGGGCAGAACCCTGTTCAATTAATTACAAAGTGTAAAGCCCACTTTACCTGCTTGTCCAGGATGTCTACTATTCTTGCAGAAATAACCATGAGAGGCATATCAAAGAAGTTGTCAAACACACGATACCGATCTACAACATATACAAAAGAGCAACTGTAACTCTTGGTGAAAATGTCTCACAAAAATCTAACAGATTTATTAGGAAAAATGGACATTACTATGGACAGATCACTGTATTGCAAACAAGTGATCTATTTAATGTAAATACAGGCATTACCAGTCATAGGTCATTAAATGGTAAATGAAAAACTACATGGCAACCTTTAGTATGAGCAGGGGCAAAAATGTTTAACACTAGTGATCACATTGTGGCACAGTGTGTATCTTACAATCAACGGCATAAAGCTACTGAAATACAAACAACAAATTGTAAAGAGAATGAGTTACTCAAGAAGCAAGAGAGATTATCATAAGCTGTAGATTCATCCATTATTTCTACACCAGACACTGCTACATGTTTACTGTGTAAGTGTATTACCGCAGGCAAGGTTGTCAACTTTGTCAATGAAGTCTTCATAATGTGACCAGTTTCTCTTCTCGCCATACTCCTCTCTCATCTGATCCTCTGTCAACAACGCTGTCCCATGACTAGCCCTGAACAAATGTGTCACCACAAAACATTGAGCAACAAGACGCTACATGAAATCATACAAGTAGGCTTATATAAAACTCAATTGGTAATTTATATACAAAGCATATATAAATCAACTCATCATTACCATCTTAATACATAGTTGTACATAAGTCATAAGCAATGACATGACATGATAGATGTACCAAGTGAGCAACAATGGTGTCACTTCATCAACATTAAGTGATGACAAATGGCCTAATTACTGGCACATGACAGGAGGATAAGCTTGGCGAGGCACCAACTGTTTATGGAGGGGCACCGAATGTGTATGGACAGGCACCAACTGAGTATGGAGAAGCACCAACTGTGTGTGGAGAGCACCAACTGTGTATGGCGGGGCACAAACTGTGTATGGGGGGCAGCAACTGTGTATGGAAGGGGCAAAGTAGGCAAACGTAGAACAGTGTTTATTGTTATGGCAATAGCAAAACATTTAAGTGAAATTAACTAGTTACATGCATCATTTATTTAAGACATGTACAGGTGAGTACAACCATCCAGGGGGACATGGGGATGCCAGACCCCTGTTTTGTACTCTCCCCATTCAGGCCCTTAGGCTTAGCCAGAAATAACTTTTTGCCAGTTTTGAACTTTCTAAAAACTTAAAAGTGTAACCTTCAGCGAATGAACGGCTTCCATGGAAGACCATTATTGGTCTTTTACTTTACCAGTCTTCGTCAGACATTTGCCTGTCTTGAAGACAGGCAGACGGGTCCATGGCTGTCCCCATTCCAAGCGGAGTATAAAAATGTGGGCTTTATTCATTCGGTTAAATCCTAGATCCATCCCTGAAAACATATATTTATTTCTAGGGCAATAGTAAATTTTAGTCCCTAATTTATATCTTATAGCTAGCAGGACAGCTGAATATGTCTACTATATTGCTGAAAGTGCTTCACAAATTCATTGTGTTCCAAAATCTCTTTCGAATGAGGCTGCTGAGGCACTGCTGAAGCATTAGCTTTCTGTGCTACAGTGTTTGTGTGCCGGAAAGTGTTGAGAAGCTCGCTTCACAAACTGCTGTTGATACAACAAAGGTTTGTGTACATGCACGAGCCTTGTACAGAAAATGCTTCTCTGCTTCTACAAGAGGGGAGGGCCCCCTTTCCCCACCACAGCTATGGGTCAGCGTAACTAAGCAGTAGTATATTCAGTACAAAATATTCCCTGCCATGTGTGGCTTACCTGACAATCACTCCATCTTCAGTCAATTTGAGGAAGTCTCCTGATTCTGTATCAAGAACTATTCCTCTGGTGCTGTGTCCAACAAATGAACAACCTACTCACAATACACAACACAGAATAATGACATCCTCTAAAAGTTGCTTTAATTAGAAACAAGGTTGCCATGCATTGGAACATGTGTATAAAGAGATACATATTTAACAATTGTAATGTGTTCAGGTCTATTGTAAATTAGTCAACAGTTACTCATAATCTCCGGTGATTTAATATTAGACAGTGATTGTTTTTAAACCTCCCTCCACGATTAACTTAACCCATCGCGAATCAGCTTCAGTCATGTTCAAATTTGCAGTTTGTGAATAGTAAATAGAGGTGGAACCACCGTTGCAGATTTAGCTAAATTTCAATTGGGCAGTAAAAAATAATTTATTTGTTTGTCTGATTATTTCTTTAAAACCAAATAACACATTTGTACAAGCAAGCTCGCATATTGTTGTGGATCTACTAGATAGGTTTATTTTTTGGCAAAATGAGTCTGGAACGTGATGAACAAATAAATCGACTGGAGTAGTAACCTTTAAATACAGACTGTTTGCCAGGCTATGGATGCATCTTGGATGACAATGAAGCAGTGCTTCTCATGTGTGAATCTAAACATACTGGTATATATGAAAAACAATTATCATATTGATAACTGATACTGCAGGTAGGTTAACATTTTATATAACATTTAGTCTGCTTTGTGCAACTTACCAAAAATCTTTATCCAACCCAAATGGTTTGTTCAGTTCCTTTGGGTAACCTTTCTTCTCAACCAGGAACTGGGCAATGGATGAAGATACAAGCTAAAAACAAAGATGCATCAAAATATCTTATTCTGAAGTTTCATATTCTACAGAAATCTGTCATTCATTCTTGCAATATTCTATCAAAATGTGTTTTTTGATTGGTGGTGCACAAACACGCACGCACGCACGCACGCACGCACGCACGCACGCACGCACACACACACACACACATACACACAATGACAATATCAGTCACTGGTCAAAAATGGTACTTATTACATCATTTTGGTGCAGTGGTACATCAAGGAACCTATTTGTCTTACGCACAAATGGACAAATGACACACGTTGTCCGGAAGTCAGGGGCCGCTTCATGCAATCACTGCAATTGACGGGTGCATTATTTTGTTAATTAATAACAGGGATGTCGATGTACAGTGTCACTAATTCAGTCGGATAAGAGGCCGTCTTTCAACTTGATTCCACATATTTATGAATTGGTCATATCTGTTAATACTTTGAAATAAATTTGCATAGGATCACTATTTTTTTAAATATTCATTTCTTTGCAACTTTAAACATTTATTACATAGGCGTGCTTAATTTGCATAAATTAAAGCCAATATAAGGATTGTGAAAATATTACAGTTTTTGACAAGTTTGAAATCTTGGACTACAAATCAATCAATACAATTGTGGGGCACGGTGCTCGTGTGGTAGAGTGTAGGGCTTTCGGTTGAAGGGGCCGGGGTTCATTTCGAAGCTTGGGCAAGTTCGTTTTGCCTGTGTCTTTCGGAAAAGATAGTAAAAGCCGTTGGTCTCTTCTATCTGGTGTCTGTGCAAGGGGAAGTAAAAGACCCCACACAGAGAAATGGAATAAACCTGTTGTGGACTCACAGATCGAGCTGGTGATCTCATTCTCTAAACTACCACTGGTGTGGTGGGGAGCGGTGGTCTAATGGTTAGAGCACCCGCTTGTCGACTGAGAGGACGGTGGTTTGATTCCACCTCCGCCGTTTCGAAGCTTGTCTTTCGGAAGAGACCCTAAAAGCTGTGGGTCCAAACTCCTGCGTTAGCTCAAGATTCGACTGTTTGGAGTATAACTACTTGAGACTTGAGATTGGGGTAAATATCCTGACAAATGGATCCTGCCAATTACATGAAAGAAAGAAAGATACCAATGCGCCAAATTTCATTGACAAACATTGAACATAGCTGTTCTTACTACAGTTTAAAAGTCGATAAAAAAGTCCCAGTTTTTGGGCCGTTTTCTGGTTCATTGTTATTGTATTAGAGATAGCTAAAAAAATGTATAAATTTACATCTGAAAAAAATTAAATTTCTAAAAGTACTTTACCGATTTTGAAACTGTTTTCACATTTCTCACGGTTGCAGCCATAAGTATATAAAACAAAATGGTTCTGCAATTTGACATTGTCATTTGACAACTCTATTGATTAGGGCGAAATTAAGGCGGGCGGTATTCAAAAAAGTACCTTATCGAATATCATGGACATGGCCATGGATATTAATTACACTGTCAATGAATAAATCCGTCGACCATGTAGCATGTCCATCAAAAATCAAGATATTGTTATTGTACGACATCGCCTATTCTATTTATCGTTCAACAGCTTGGCCAGGCTTGGGATTTCAAGCATTTTATCCGCAACTTTCTGCTGCGTTTTAGCTTCAACCTGAGGCACTCACGTACATCGAATAAATTCGGTATGTTGTATTTCACTAAAGTGTGGTCTATGTCAAACCCACAGACGTCGTAATCACAAAACGACAGATTACTTGACATCGTCCTGGTCCTGGAGCCTGGCCCGGGGCCAGTACTAATAGAAAAGCTCGGGATTCCGGAGTTGGACCTTGCCCTTGGTCGTACTACACGTAGGCCTACTCGGTGCTTTTGGCTTTCGTAATTTTTGTAGAAACTATCAACGTTGTACCACAACGATTTCAGTGGTCGAAATATGACGCTAATACCGTTAAAACACGGGCCTCGCACCATTCCTTATTCTATAGCCTCTTAATTGACAAATAAGGATCCGTGGGATGGCGCCACCATTAATTACTCTCGAGTGCCAAATAAACGAATAGGCCAAATAAAAGTATAGGTGGCAAATCGGTCAAATTTAATAGTAGTGTAGTGCCGAATAACAGTATGGGGGGGGCAAATTGTTCAAAACAAATAATAGTATAGTGTGAAAAAGTCACTAGCATATTTGTCTTTCTTAGCGCCGAAGCCAAATTGTTTGACTTGACGTGAAGGCGTCCGGGCTTAGCCTTAGGCTTTAGTAAACTACGCGGATAACCGTGTATGTGTCGGGTTTACCCTGCCGAATATGCATAAACTTTGTGCATATTCACGTCGCATCACCGCAGATATAGTAACCGCATTTCATATAAGCAAAAAAATTTGAATTTTCGTTTTTAAATGGACATTAAAGTTTTATTGAATTGAATACGTTTAAGGGAAACCGCCGCCAGCCGGTTACGACCGGTTTTAAATTGAAAGGCGTAGCGCACGGCTGCCATTTACATTCGTTTTACGCGGTGATAATGGCGTTTTAACTAATAATATACCATGTCGCGCTCCCGAGAACTAAGGATTCTGACCAATTCATCTAATCATGGCAATCGAACGGTCTAACGCTTCGGGATAACAATCTAGGAACCTCAGAAGCACGGGATCCCGCGATATATAAATTCACGACTGTCGTTCGAAAGGATGAAAACTTAGCCATCAGAGGGAGCCACATGCAGACACCAGTTGGTAAACCGCTCAGTGGATGATTGATTACCGCTAGCAACAGAGTCAGTTAGAGCGATTGTTCTCCTAAACATTACAACCTGCATAATTTGCCATGTTTATCGGAGAATATAGGCTGCCACAAATATTTACATTTAATAATAGTATAGTGCCAAAAAAGGTGCGTATAAGGTGGCATTTTTCATCAAATAAATACTATAAATATAGTATAGGGACAGCCTGAAAACTAATCCAAAACGATTCTGGTCATTTATTAAGGCAAATAAACGATAAAACATTGGCATCCCCACACTTCGAGTAAACGACCAACCAATAATTAATGATCGAGATAAAGCAAATGCCCTAAACAACCAATTTAGCTCTGTATTTACCCAAGAAAAGCACCCCATCCCCCAAATAGCCCCCTCTACTTACCCCAACATCCCCCTTCTCGAAATTGGCATAGATGGCGTAATAAAGCAGCTGGAAAATCTAAACCAGAACAAAGCATTAGTAACTCCTATACACAAAAAGAGCCATAAATCTGACCCAGCTAACTACAGACCCATATCACTAACCTGCATCCTCTGTAAAATAATGGAACATATCATCCTAAGCAACATGTGGAAACACCTGCACAAGCATAACATCATTCTCCACTTCCAACACGGATTCCAGTCGGGACTGTCTTGTGAATCTCAACTCATTGAGACAGTCCACGACTGGATGACTGCTATGGACAACAAGACCCAAATTGACGCAATCCTGCTTGACTTTGCTAAAGCCTTCGACAAAGTGCCTCACCTACGTCTTCTATCAAAATTGACCTCCTACGGAATCACTGGAAACACTAAAAATTGGATCAAATCTTTTCTATCCAACCGCAAACAGAGAGTCTCGGTTAACGGTGCCATGTCGGACATCACAGATGTCACATCTGGTGTCCCACAGGGTTCAGTTCTAGGACCTGTCCTCTTCTTACTCTACATAAATGACATAAATGGGAATATCAAATCTTCTATACGCCTTTTTGCAGATGATAGTATTATATATCGTAAAATTTCTTCCAAAACCGACCACGAAATTCTCCAAACTGACCTAAGCCAACTCCAAACATGGTCAGACAAATGGCAAATGGAATTTAATGTATCTAAATGCATCCACTTTCCAATAACAAACAAAACTAAACCCAGCACACACAAGTACTCGCTTTCTGGCCAGCCATTATCCACCGTATCCAGCCACTCATACCTCGGAGTAAAATTGGATTCCAAATTAACCTGGACAAATCACGTCACTGACATAACTTCAAAATCTTCGAAATGTTTAGGCATGATTAAACGAACTCTTCGCCCATGTAAACCCGAAGTTAAGCAAACAGCCTACAACATGCTAATCCGGCCAAAACTTGAGTACTCTTCACCCATATGGAATCCCCACACCTTTTCACAAGTTAAAAGCCTTGAAAGAGTGCAACACTCTGCTGCCAGATTTGTTAAAAATGATTACAGACAGAACACAAATCCAGCAGATCTAATTACTGCCCTTGGATGGCCAACCCTCGAACAAAGGTGCATTATCAAACAAGCCACTACCTTCTACAAAATTCTAAACAACATTATTGAGATCACCCCCCCTCCAGGCCTACTAACTTGCTCTCGAACCCGTGGACAATACATAGCCTCCAAGTGTCGTATAAATGCAATGGTCTTTTCATTTTATCCCAGAGCCATTCGCATATGGAATATGATTCCATAAAAAATTACCAACATAAAAAACCCAAAATCATTTCAAGAAGCTATTATGGAACTCCCTTTCACCATACCTCCTCACCTAAACTGCCTTTAAAACACAGTGCTCAGCATAAACTTATCCATGGTGAGGGTATGGAGACTGTCTATGTGTGCATGTGGCAAGGCAGCGACAGTATCCATACACACAACCAACCTATTAAAAATTTTCGTTAAACATCCTATACTTAAAATAAATAAAAGTATCAGATAAAAACTATTTCAGCAACATTAATGATACTAGTCTTTTAATCGAATGTACCACCCACAGCGTATGTGCACAGTCCACCACAAACTCCTGCATTAGCCCAAGTTTGGGCTGTTTGGAGTAAACCACTTGAGACAAGAGTAATCATTTCCTTGTAGACGCCACCCACGTGACCCAGCATACAGACAACAACACGATTGTTGTTTGACATACCTTGAACGGGTTTGGGGCAGGGAGCCTACTGGCTTATATATAGCCACCCCAATCAGTGGTTATGACAGTCATTTTAATATTTTGATTTGAAATTGTTTACTAATACTGTTAGTGCATTGGATTGGTATGGTATTCCATGCCATGGCTTCGTTACTCGCTGTGAAAAGAACTTGTGGCATGCATCTAGCCGGCTGTACCTGTGCCGTGGTGTCATACTATTGACTTGTTGTGTCTTCCTGGACGGGGGGTATGGTTTAGCTCGAATATTCCATTGGTGTCTATGTCAGTAAATCCATTAATAATCCTAATAATCTTGAAAACTTCAAGCATATCAGCCCTTTTCCTCCTATCTTGTAGACACACTTTTGCAGTCTTACATAATATGGGAGCTTACAGATTCCAGTGATCATCTTAGTGGCCCTCCACTGCACACTTTGTCTATATCTTTTTGAAGATGTGGGTACCATGCCTGTTGGCCGTTTTCATTGATGGGTCGGACCAAGGTGATGTATAAGTTTTTTATGTTTTTCATGCTTTTGTCTGTGTAGGCCCTACGAATTGTCCCTAGTATTCTATCTACTTTCTCGATTACGTAGTTTACTTGCTCCTTTTCTTTCAGTGATTTATGTATGTGTACTCCTAGGTTGACACATATCTCAGGAGGGCGGGTTATAAGTAGATGAACATTGCTGGACTCTTGATAAGCCAATGGCTTCCTTGTCCACTTGCCATCTGGGCCTTTGGCTTGGATGGCAAATCTTGTTAAATCTTGTTAAAATCTTGTCTTTCTCCATATCTACCGATTCTGTATGTTCATCGCCCATAAAATACCAGTAGTCATAGTTTGGGTTGTTTTATCCAATGTGCAGGCATTTGTATTTAGTGAAGTTGAACAAATAGCTGCCAATTCTGACTCCATTTATAGATAAAATGGAGGCCTTACTGGAGAGTGAAAGCATATTCAACTTCAGGAACTTGCCTAAACATTTTTGTGTCATCAGCAAACTTTAACAGGGAGCTTACTACAGATGAGTCAGTGTCATTTATAAAGATAACAAATAACATTGTGCCGAGTATTGATCTCTGTGGTACACGACTGATCACGTTTTGCACATTTTGCCAGTCTGACTCCACGCCACTTATATGCACACTCATAGTCTTCTATTTAACAAGATTTAGATTTAACAAGATTGCCATCCCAAACAACAAGTTCCAGATGGCAAGTGGACAAGGAAGCCATTGGCTTATCGAGAGTCCAACAATTTTATCATCTATGTGTAGCCCACCCTTATCATATATCTGTCAATTCTATTTTTAAACATATTCACACTACTAGCATTAACACAATCATTTGGCAGTTTGTTCCATTCATATATCACCCTCTGTGAGAAAGAGTACTTTATCATGTCCAACCTACACTGTTCCTTAACTAATGCTGCTTTGTGTCCTCTGGTTCTACTGCCTTCTTTAAGTTTGAAGAACATATTCCTATCAACATCATCATAAATCACAATTTTAAACACTTCTATTTGGTCTCCTGTTAGTTTCCTGGTCTCTAGTGTTGTCAAACCACATTGTAATAAGCGATTTTCATAACTAAGGTCTCTCAATTCTGGAATCATTTTAGTTGCTCTTCGTTGTATTCTTTTTAGCTTGTCTATGTCCTTCTTACGATACGGCCTCCATGCTTGTATACAATATTCCAAATGTGGTCTAACTATTGCTTTGTACAGGGGTACAATTAGCTGTTTCTCCTTATATGTGATAGTTCTCCTAATTAGCCATAGAATATTGATTTCCTTTCGAAGCAGCAATCCCACATTGCTCTGAAACTTTCATGTCAGCACTAAATGTTACACCTAAGTCCTTTTCTTGTGTGGTTCTACCTAGTACAGCATCCCCCATTTTATATTCTTCATCCATGTTTCCATGTCCTATGTGTATGCATTTACACTTCCCAAAATTTAATAACATTTGCCATTTTTCTGACCATTTAACTAATTTATCTAGATTATCCTGTAAACTTTGTTTATCTGTATCATTAGTAACCTTTCTGAGTACTTTTGTGTCATCTGCAAATTTGAGTACTTTGCTAGATATGTCATCTTCCAAATCATTTATATATACTGATACCTGTGGTACCCCACTCAGAACAGATTTCCAGTTTGAAATCTCACCATCTACTATTACTCTCTGTCTTCTGTGTGTAAGCCACTTTTCTATCCAGTTCTTTACATCATTGCCTATACCATGGGCTTTTAGATTAAGTAACAATTTTTGATGTGGCACTTTATCGAAAGCTTTCTGAAAATCTAAATAGACAACATCCACTGGTGACCCGTCATCTACCCACTTTGTAATTTCTTCAAAAAAACAAGAGATTGGTTAGACATGACCTTGCTTTTAGGAACCCATGTTGAGATGTATTTATTAATTTATGTTTTACAAGGAATTCCACAATGTGGTCTCTAATTAATGTTTCAAGTAATTTACATACAACTGATGTTAAACTCACTGGTCTGTAATTTTCTGGTTTGTTCCTCGATCCTTTCTTAAATAGCGGTGTAATGTTTGCCTCTTTTCATTCTGAAGGAACTATTCCTTCATCCAGTGACAAGTTAAACACTTTTGCTAGTGGTGTACTAATTTGCTCAACAATTTCCTTAAGCAGTTTTGGTGGTATCCCATCAACTATAGGTGATTTATTATCTTTCATCCTCTTAATTTTCTTTGCTATCATTTCAGGAGTTACAAATAACTGCCCCAACTGTTCTGATTTATGCCCTGTACAACTGTTAGTGGTAGTGAGCTGATATCTTCTGTGGTAAAAACTGAGCTGAAAAACTCATTCAGGACCTCTGCCATCTGAAACCCGTCTGAAATTATGTTTTCACTGTTGTTTTCCAATGGTCCGACCTTACCTCAAACTTTCTGTTTACTCCTTACATAAGCATAGAAACTCTTGCTGTCATTTTTTATATTACCTGCCAATTTTTTTGCAAAGGTTCTTTTAGATTTTCTAATTTCAGTTGTAGCTAGGTTAAGTGCCTCTTTGTAGTTTGTGTAGTCTTCTACATTTCCAGTGTGTTTTTATACCCTCCACAGCATCTGTTTGTGAAAAATGTTTCTAATAGCCTCCTTTGACAGGTGTTTCTTCCTGGACCTTTTCCTTGTTTTCTTAATGGAACAAATTTCGCAATAATGCTGTCAATCTCATATTTTAAACAAGTCTAGCATTCTGTTGCTGTCTTGTTCTTCAGCAAGATATTCCAATCTATATTTGCTAGATATGTTCTCATCTCTTTATATTTGCCTTTGTTGAAGTTCCTCCTCCATTGTTTTTTATATGTATTCCCTGTTTTTACTTTTATATTAAAATGGATTTGGTTATGGTCACTTGAACCCAAAGGTGTGTGTGCGTACTTTAACATTGTCAACTAATTAATTCTGAGAAGAAAAAATTAAATCTAACACATTCCCACCTCTGGTTGGTTCCAAGACATGTTGAGTAAAGAAACAATCCTGTGTTAGAATTAGAAATTGATGGTCGTCACCTCCAGCACTCTCTAATGATTCCCATTGTATATGGCCATGGTTAAAATCACCCATTATAACACATTCCCCCTTGCTCACCTCCCTTATAGTCCTATGTTAGGACTACGATAAACTACTCCTATTGTTAATGTTGAATTCCTGGTAACTATGTTACACCAAATTGCTTCCTCACTGTCTGCTTCACTTTTCAGTGTTATTTCATATGCTTGGATAGATTCTTTAATATATAAAATTACTCCACCTTCCCTTCTTTCTCGTCTATCCTTCATAAACATTACATAGCCTGTCAGTGCTAACTCAGCATCTACTATATCTTTATTTGCCCATGATTATGTGATGCCTATTACATGAGGATCAATATCTGCTACCATAATGTCTAACTCACTTTTTTATTTACTATGCTCCTGGCATTTAAGCATACACATTAAAGTTCATTGTCTGAAATTATTGGTGAACATTTATTTGGATGTGTATTTGTAATAGTACTCCTTTGAGTTTTCTCTGTCAGTTCCCCCTGCGCATTTAGTTTAAATAATTTATGGTACCCGTGCCCCCATCGACAACTCTGACAAACTCACACCCAAGAACTGCAGCACCCTTCCCTGTCAGATGAAGTCCATCTCTCATGAAAAAGTCATCTCATGTTTAACCACATGTCTATGAACCCTACTCCCTCCTCGATACATACCTTCTGAACTTGTGTGTTGATCGCCATCCTCCTACAGTTCCTATATTCCTCACCCCTGCCTCCCATTATTGGTAATATCCCTGACAATACACTCTGTCCAACTCGTGCCTCTTTAAGTGTCTTGATCAACCTCCTGTACTTACCAACGATGGCTGACGTTCCCTCCTCGGCATTGTTCGTTCCCACATGCACGAGAACAGCACCTCCCGTGCCACCACCCATGACTTGTCCTGCATTCTCTGCTATATCCTCTATATTTGCCCCTGGTAGGCATACTGTTATGTCATCTCCTCTGTTTACAATTTTATCCACTTTCCTAATGATGGAATCCCCATAAATACCCGGGCTTTCCTCACTTTCCCCTGTGATACTACATCAGCAAAGTTCCTCTCCTGTCGCACACTATGCCCCCTTTCTCTTCTATCATCAACCTTTACTGTCTTACCACCTGGCAATCCCTCTCCACTCACCCGCTTACCTCTCTTTTGTTGCATACTCTGCCTCCTCTCATCTTTCTTCTTCTGATCCACAGTCTTCCCCTTTTCTCTGCTCTTGTTATCCTCGACCATCCTGCCACCTGACAATCCCTCTTCACTCACTCGGTTATCTTCCTTTTGTTGCATATTCTTCCTTTTTCCATCTTTCTTCTTACCAGCTTTCTCCCTTGTTCTCACCAATTCATTTGTTAGCCAATTTTCAATCCATCTTTTGGTCTTGCCTGTAATGCCATGAGCGCTTAGCTTTGAGTTTGAGATGAGTCTGTGATGAGGGACCGTATCATTCGCATTGCTGAAATCCAAGTAGATCACATCGACTGGATATCCTTTGTCAATATAAGAAGTCATTTCTTCTAGAAACTTTAGCAGATTACTAAGACCATGTTGTGAGTCTAGAATCAGCTTGTGCTGTTTGAGATGTTCAGATATGGAATCTAGAATGAAGAACTCCCTCATCTTGCATACTTGTGAGGTTGAAACTAATTGGCTGGTAGTTTCCTGGCTTGGAATGGTGTCCTTTCTTGTAAATTGGAATGACATTTGCATAAAGCCAGTGTCCGACTTATTACACCATTGCAACTGTGCACTTGAGTATACGTAACATAGTTTAAAAAAACAAACGTTATTTTGTTCCTATACTATAGTATAGCTGGATATAGCCTAGGCTATGCACATTTTCAATTCAAACACTATCTGCAATTATATGTTTATCAGACTCTTCGTGAATCCTCATCTTCAAATCAATCCTCACTCAACATCATACCATTATTTAAAAAGGGTTTGAAAATAAGCCAGAGAATTACAGACAAGGGCAGTGGCAGAGAGTTCAACGTCAGTGATTTGTAAATTATTAGAAAGGTTAATTAAAGACCATATGGTGGACTTCCCATGGAGGTCATGCTTAACAAATATGTTATGTTTTTGGTTGTGGATAGACGAGGGATCACCTGTAGATATTATCTACTTAGATTTTCAGAAAGCTTTTGACAAAGTGCCACATCAAAGATTACTACTTAAATTAAAAGCCCATGGTATCGGGGATGGCATAATTGACTGGATAGAACAATGGCTAACTGACAGAATACAGTGTGTTGTAGTAGATGGAGAGGTTTCAAACTGGAAATCAGTTTATGGGTGCATACATAATTTCCGTCACAGTGAAAAGCACACTCTGCATCCAGGCGAAGATGTGTGCGACAAATGGTGGTGCCACAGTGCGGAGCCTGGATAATCAAGTATGCAATTGAAATTGAGAGATGTTTATAGTAAATGGTCAGTGGTGCCACTGATGGGGAGTTTGACAACCCCCTCTAAACACTAGCCTCGATTATCCAGGCTCCGTGCTGTGGCGCTACCATTTGTCGCACACATCATCATCTGGATGCAACGTGTACCTTTATTATGACGGAAATTATGTATGTGCCCTAAGCTAATTACAATGTCATCCGGGCATTTGGCTAATTCATAAAATAAGAGTGAACGTTTATTAAAATTTATACGATGCAATTCGAATTAAATTTTTATTATATTGACACAACTGTCAGACTGAAAAGTTAAATCAGGCAAAAAAATGCTTAGTGTAGAGTCTCAGTAACAATGCTGATTGGCTGTTGGCACTCCACAGGAATGCCTACACAAAATGGAGTGGTGACAGTGGGTAACAACAAGACCACGCCTCTGAGGCCAGACTCTCTTCTCGGTGAATTCACAAAGGCAAGTGAGAGTCAGAATATGGGTAAACATCCAGGGACTTTCATTATAACTGATCAGATATTAGTATCATCAGCAGGATAACAGACATCATCAAGGCTAGACGATGGAGTTTATTGGCCATATCCTTCGGTTTGAGAATACAAATGACTGCCGTATAGTGATGAATTGGACACCTGTGGGAAAGAGATCGATCGGAAGACCAAAAGAGACGTGGTGACGAATGGTGGAAAAAGAACGAGATGCGTTTGGGTGGAAATCATAGGCAGAGGCGGCACAGAGGGCGGCTGACAGGGCAGAATGGCAGACTCTTGTACATGCTCTATGACTATGCGACACATGGCGCCCAAGGGATCCGTTAGCCCTAACAATGCATACAAAACAATTCTAAAATGCACTTGTATTGAAAAATTCACACAATAAAATAAAGCGGAATTGCCAGTAATATTTAGCCATGCATGTGTGTTCGTTCTGTAAAATATTGCCACTGGTTTCCACGTGTCACCACCGGCACCACTGGCACTGCTGTGGTTCAATGGAAGCTCGTCTTGTCCTCATCTTGCATTAACAGGCTTGCGCCTGACAACATTATATATATATATATATATATATGTATATATATATATATATATATACCAGAGAAGTACTGATTATTCATTAAAAGACTTCCAGCAACAACAGACTGATCAAACTAAACTAAATCAACTGAACTGAAACAACATCAAACAGAAAAATCATATCAGTGATGTCACCTGCTGGAACAGTCAAAATACGCTTTCATTGCCAGACTCGGCTATTCTTTCAAAACAGCATCCAGTTATATACAGCTTCATGTAACCGTTGTTGCCAACATTTGCATGGTGTGCGTTCATGTTTATATGTCAATAGGTTACTTTTCATTGTAATTAGTATATAGCTATATATATATTTATATGTGTATATAGGGCAGAGCTGGGGGTGTGCCGCCAGAGCCCCATGGAGCACATGGAGAGAGAGAGAAATCAAGAAATTGATGGTCACCAAAAGAGAATTATTGAATAATTTATCTAATGTCTATACGTGTAAGGTAAGCCCGGGCGGAACGTTTTCATTGAGAAATTTCCTCTTCGATGAAAGAGAATTATCAGGTTTAATTGGGGCACAAAGAGAGAAAATTTACATTTTTTCTTCAGACAGAGAGAGAAAAATGGCCAAAAACAGGGCATTTGCGCAGCACATACATGTATACCTCAGTATAGGGAGTACCCCCCGGGAGTTTTTAACAGAAGTCTCAAATACTTGAGTCTCAATTAAGTCAAGTCTTGTAAATGTGCACCTCGAGTCATATACTTGCATGAGGACTAGAGTTCTCCAGCTCTGCTATTTTTTCTTCCGGAGACACGTTTTGTACGTAGAATTTTTTTACACATTAGGAAGGGGACCAGGATTCGAATCCACTTGCTGCTGTTTCGAAACTTGGGCAATTTTGTTCTGTGCCATGACCTGGCAATTGAATAAAAGATACCACATAGTGAAATGGAAAAAAACGGTGTGGTCTCGCTATCTAAAAAAATCCACCATTGGTGTGATTACCTCTTAGGTTTTGAGCATACAATCTTCAAATTGGAAAGATATACTCTAATAGGAAGAAAATTAAGAAGATGAGAAAAGGGGGTATGGAAGAGGAGTAAAGGGGTGTGGCAGGGGTTACAACTTTCCATCTCTTGTATGTTTGTGTGGCCAATCTCCCACCCCGCTCTCACCATTTTTTAGAGGCCACCTCCTACCAATTCCACCAATCCCATCTCCCACCTATTTTGAGGTCAATCTCCCAACTACCACCAATTTTTTAGGACCGACCAGCCACCTCCCACTTGAATTTTCCGTCACTGCCCCTCACTTTATTGTGCAGTTAGCCTCTCTCTAAAGGTCTTTTGCCTTTTAAAGTAGTGACCTTGACCTTGTAAATCGCACAAATATCCTACTATACCAGACTGGGTCGGAAATTACACAATTGAACAGTCGTATATTTTATGCGTAGTTTTATATTATTATATATCATGGTACATGTAAAAACTGCTTGTAATATTCTTAGTTTTAGACACTACGATATTTAGTGGGCGTGGAATTGTGGGATAATTTCGTGCAGCCATCTTGTCCTGTGTTTGTGCCGTCCTGTGTGTTGTCGTTGCCCGAAATATAGGTAAATATTACGCATGCATTTATTTGTTCCTGTTTAATATTATGCTACGAGGTAGAAGGATAGTTAATACATATGCCCATATGTAAATTCATGGTCTGTGCGCAGTCAGTTGCGGTGTACGTAACCCGTACAAATATTCATATGCTCAAAATACCGCCGTACTTACTACTGCCGTGGCTTGGACTTGGTGGCTAACCCTGACTACTGTACTGGCCGGTGTCGGGTCTGGCTATCGACGATTCGACACAATATTGTGTGTACTCCAGTTGCCTAACTTCGAACACCTTTGATTCGCGTATACAAGGTTAACATAACTATTCATCTATTATTTTAGTAAATAAATTCCTAATTTGTTGGTGATACGATGATGACAAGTGTAGCGCACTAGCTGTCATTCCAGCGTAAACACTGACCTCCGCCAGGCGCCACGGCTCCATTCCAGTGATCTACCGCGCTAGCTACAAAACGATAAAATACCGCATTATCACGCAATTATTTTACGGACAAAGTTGGAATATGCAACCATATATATTACTTAGTCTAAAAGCTAAACACAAATAACAGATGTGAAGTAGAATTATGTGCTTGTCTGACAAAACCCTGGAAGTGTCAGATATCTTATCTTTTCGTTCATATTCGTTTCAAAATGCCATACCGGTTTAACAAAATGAAACTACCGGTTTCAAACCTGCATTAAAATACTGCTGCTGTGCCCGTTTGGCGTATTTTGTTAAAAGGGAGTGGTGTACCCAGTATATCTATATAATGTTTTCAATTGCTTGACTAAACCAATGGTGGCTCCCATGATAGCGACATACTCAATGTCTTAATGGGAGTCTCCGTGACCATTTACTTTGTTTATATGTCGATTGTGTTACATTTACTTGGTCAAAATGTCTGAGTCTGAGTATCGACACCTCAGTATATCAATTCTAAAATGGTTCTGGACCAGTTCTTTTTTGCTAATTTCAGACTACCAACATAATTCACTCATACATGTAAGTTTAATATTAAATTGTATATTTCTGTTGTTATTATTATAACAGATATATTTCCTCTCTTCTCTGTATGTTTGGTGCATGGAAGATGGATTTTAAATGTTTTATGGTTTCTGGAATGCAGCAAGTATGTGATGATTTTGGCTGCTAGCAAGCGAAGTACTGTAAAAATATGATACATATCAATGAAGCAATGCACTTTTACCAAAGTGTAAAAGTTGTTGGTAGTCTGAAATTAGCAAAAAAGAACTGGTCTAGATTTTTTTAACTAGCCCAGTTATATTTTTAACCGGCCCAGGTGAGTTTGAACTGGCCAACAAAAATGTATAAATTACAAGTATACATAATAAAGCAGTTTGTTTGAATAAACTAAAACAGACACTGCTTTAAACAGTAATAATGTTATGTTTTTGACGAACACACCAAATGCTGAAATATTTTTTTAACACGAAGCCATTGGAATAGGGAATCCAAATATAGTGCATTACACATGCACTGTATCCGCCTTTTTGATATAAGAATAAATTGGAATTTTAGCTCCATGGACACATTGCATTTTTTGCTGCTAAATATAGGTCACTTTTCACTACGTACCAACTTTGTTGGTCAGTATCTCATAAACTAATCAGGGTAGAGGCTTCAAACTTCTCATATACCTAGATATGTATGTGTGTTATTGACCCAAATAAGATTAATTTGTGTTGTAACATGTTTTATTGTTGAAATATGAGTATAAAATCACTCGTTAGCTCAACTTTTGCACATAAAAACAGCTTCAATGGCAGATTGTGGGAGAACTAATATACAGAAGTGGAATTATTGTATGTTTGTTACTATGTACATATAATGGAAAACACACATGCCACATCACACAGTTCTTGTACAACTAGATTTTGAATTATTGGTATTTTAAGTAGAACAAGAAATCTTAATGATTTCCGAAAATTGGTAAAATGACAGAATTTGCCAAATTTTAAATGGTCAATTCAGAAACTATTCAAGCTACAGCCCTATGGTTTGACAGGTGTGGTTATATTGACATGTGGATTAATTGGTAAAAATCTGGTGAAATTCGAAAATATGAGTGCAACAAGATTTTATTATTTTGGTTGATTTGAACATTTCCTAGATTGAACCCTGATAATAATAATAAATTAGTTAAAACGTTAGCCATATATGTACAAGTCTAAGTAGGTATGCATTGATTGAATGGCTTAAGTATCAGTATTATGACATTATACAAGGGTAATGCTTTGTTGGCAGATAGTCAGTTGTTGCTACGCTGTGGTTGCATAGTGCCTGCTGAAAGAGACTAGGCTACTCTCATTCAAGTCATCCAACTCAGTATACAGTATGCCATTTGTAAATTTGCATTATTAATTTACTAAATGCTCATTGATCAATGAGGTATTAGTATTGCCTTTGACCATACAGGTACCCGACCAATAGTGCACATATTACATGCACACACACATTAGTGTGATTGAGAAAGGTTGTCGGTGGTGACAAGGCTGAATACAATGGTGCTATCATTGATGTGGTGCTGCTTCTAGGCATTGCCAACCAGTGCCAGGCTTGCATGTGTTAACTGTGCACAGGTTAGCTGTCACTGTTCCTCTGCACTCTCTGACTCACTGTGTGGCTGTGCTGCAACGTAAGTACGACTTCAGTTTGTATAGTGCTTGTGTGGCAAATATCTTGGTAGCATGAAAAGTGCTTCAGTGATACCAGTATTTAAGTAAGAAACAAATGTAATAATTGATAAAATAAAACCCATTTCAGAAATCGTTCAAGTGTGATTTCTTTCTTGCTGCAACAAATCTTGTTGTCTACCATCATTATTCAGTGTTGTAGCCACTGCCCTCAGCAACCTGTATTGTGCAACCACCTGTCTTGGGCGACCACTTTGGCTGTGGTGAAGGGGCGGTCGCCCAAGACAGGTTCCATTGTACATGGGGTACAATTTCTCAAGATCACTATCAGACCCTGATTTCTATGACTTCACACCACATAGTGCCTAACATCTGAGCACTTAGATAATAAAATGGCTTCTATTATGATTTGAACAATATATGTTCCTATAACATGATGTAGTGTCACTCTTCACCCCTATAAACGAGGCACTGGATATCGCGAAGAACTGACTAGAGGAGAACAATCGGGCATGGACGTTGACAGAACTGGAACTACATACAAACCTAAATTTGGGTGACGCAACGAATATGTGGAAGTTTGTTGTAGTTTCAGGGATACAATTTTTCAGCAACAATGAGTGTTATGTAATAGCAAATTTATTTATGGAATGGCTGGTTCAAGAAGTTCGTTGTGACTGGGTAATGCAAGGAGTCTTAAGCTCTTGCAGTGGCTTCTTGCAGTGCAACAATAGGTTTTCTAATCATTTACTGTACTTGGAAATAAATTTGTAAAGCTTACACTTAGTTGACCTCTGTGTAAATGTGACTGGCCGTAAGGAGGGCTAGGTAGGTCAGATTAACTAGTTCAGACTAACTTGTGTCTATGTAGTTGCCTGACGGAATTGTGGAGAAGGACAATCCACAATTTTTAACTGTGTCCACGTAGTTGGCATGGCATGACAACACAATTAACATTTGGAAATATATCAAGATCTGATCCCCAAAATGTTAAGACTTGACAATGCTATCTTATAATAAACTGGTTCGAACTGAAAAATAACAAGTTTAATTGTTAGTTGTCATCACTAAGATATTTAAACAGAATTGTCCTAAAAATAAAAAAAATGGAGTTATTATTTCACCAAATCAACAGTGTCTATGATGAAATAAGAAGCCATTGCACTGAAACTGGGCACATAGTTTCTACATTGTAAGTTTATTTACTGTTTGTCATATAAAAAGAAGTTTGTCATATAAAAAGAAGTTTGCCAAGAATAATTTTACTGCAGTTAACATTGTTTATAGTGGTCAGTGCCAATATGCATATTGACCATTTTGCATGGACCTTAAAAATAGCGCTGTTGTTATATAGCACTACTTTGGATAAAGATAGATAGTATCTGGTTTTGATACCAGAAGTCTGGCTGGTACTAACAGGTGCTAGGTAGCCACCTCCACTGGTTACGGTAAGATATATGTGCAACATTCGTGTGTATTGACGATTTGCCAGGAATCCACCTTTTGGTGATTAGCCAGAAATGCAGATGTTATTTGGTACTGTAGAACCCATCTGAAAAGGTCCAGATGGCCGATATAGAGTGGCCTGGTTGGTTATAGGGGTAGTCTGATTGCAGAGGCTGTTCAGATTTAGAGATGTGGTATATTTGTATTAAATTGAACGAAGATCTGAGATTAAATATACTTGCAGTTTTTTAAGGGGAGATATGGTACAGCAGTGGGCAAATATGACTTTTTGATTAAGTATAATATCAGACAATTCTTTTGTACTTTTTAATGTTTTTAATTTCATTATGTAACAATTGCAGATAAAGACCTCGAATAGACCTTAGTTTTATATTCATCAATTGTATGATCCAGATGACTGATGAGTGATCCCTGTATTCATATATATATATATATATATATATATATATATATATATATATATATATATATATATATATATATATATATATATATATACACTTGGGTAAACTGTGGTATATAACTTCTTGAGATAGAACTTTTTCTGTGAAAATTTAGGAAAATCTTGCAGAGATATAATGTCAAATAACTCCTGACTATGTATTTTCATATTATGTTAAACCAGACTCTGTGACAAGTAAGTTGAGATCCTTTCAGGGTCTATTGGAATGCTGTTGGTGCTTTCATGACCTTCTCGGTTATGTAGTATTATTCTGCATCAGACTGAACTGAGTTGGCAAGTTGTACTTAATTTGGAAAAAAAATCACAGTGGCTGGATTGGCCACTGGCCTGGGGTTCGAACCCAGTATCTCGTGGTCATGAGGCAAGCACCAAACCATTGAACAATGTGCCATTTTTGACAAGACTATAAAAAAATCAGTCAAAAATCCCTTTTGTGTACAAAACAGACAAAATGTGTCAAAAACACGTCCATATGTTTCTTGCTTCTGTTCAGTGTGTTATGGCCATTTTTAAATGTATTCTTGGTGCCAATTTAGTTGTAGAATTATAAAATGTATTACTCATTAACATAATTTATAATTATACATAAGTGAATTTTCTTGCCTGTAATGCACAGTGAAGTATTGGTCTCTTGTGATTGGGACGATTCCATCAAAGAGAGTTTGTTCATGCATGTTACAACTGAAAAGTGCACTGAATAACCTGCAAATGAGTGATTCTTGTGCTCAGATATGTATATATATATTGTATTGTAGTATTCTGTTCTGATCTTATCTCCATTCGGCTAGATACTATCATGGCAATGCACAATTACAACTTTTTGTACTAGAGCTGGTTCTCGTCAAAAGCCCTCCAGGGTTTCCAGAGAATCTTCATAGTTACACTGTAATTTTGTTACATTATGCAATATTATAATCAACATGTGTGCATGTTACTGAAATAAAGTTTTATTTATCTCATTGAGAATTATTTTAAATATGTCAATATGTAGATTTTCTCATTTTTCAGATTTTCTAAATTATTTGATGACTCTGGAAAAATAAGCTTTTCATCTTATATGTACTCTAATTTTCATTACTAAAACAATTGCTACAAATTCTCTAAATTTAAGCCATGAATAATAAGATAAATTAGTTGCAAAATATTTTTTTCTTATCTGTCTGTAATTGGCATTTGAAAATTGTGTTGTATGGGACATGTCTTTTCTTAGGCATAATTCTGCTCATGCAAACCTGTCCTTTGTGATTTAATACAGAAACAATAGGTGGTTCATTATAAAACGTTTGCACAAACATTGTGAACACGATCTCACCAGGAAGAGCTTTTAATGTTTGCTTACATATATAATTTTTTTGTGAGTTTTAGATTAAAGTAAAGTTGGAATGTTTTTATCATTGTCGTTTATCAGTGTGTGTGTTTGTTTCTCTTGCAGGTAAGTACCAATCATGCTGGAAATTGCATCGCCCCAGTCTCCGGTCTGTCTGACGCTCCCTTTAGCAGCCAGGTAATGTACCATTCATATCAATTGCATCTACTCATGTCAATGGCATACAAATGTGGATTTTCTGTAATCTCTGGTAAGCATAGTTACTTAAAAATCATACTAATAATCATTGTAAAAATATGAATTAGGTATTGTTTTATTGCTAAAGAGATGCTTTATTATAATATTAGTTATATATAATCATGGGGATATCAGTGCCTGAATTTCACCAAACCAGAAAACAAAAAACATTTGAGTTTTTTCACCCAGCTACAAGATAATTACCGAATAGCTGTAATGAGACAAATGTAGCCATACTTGTTAGCTGCAATATAAAAAACAAATGTAAAAAAAATTATTTGATAAGTTCAAGTTCTTAGTTAGAAGCCACGAATGAATGCATAAATTTATTATGCAGAGTGTGGTAATATTCACAAATTTGGGCACCAACTATATCACGTTTTGTAAGCTATATTCTCAGTAGTTATCTTTGAATCTGGTCATGAATAAAGATGAGACAGAAAGAAGAATATATCAGTTTTCGATCGATACTATGTGTTCTCATATCAGATAATAGTGACAGAAAGGAATATTGTTATAAAAAAGTCGGTCATGGCCTCTGCGTAAAGCCATATGCCGCCGTTATGAGGAAATTCTGCAACAACCGTTTTCGACCTTTGAAAGGGTTAAGACAGGTTTGACTATAATGTCACCTTTTTTTGCCAGTGATGTAGTGGTTAAAACATCAGTTGAGGGAACCCAGGTTTGAATCCTCAACTGCACCTATTTCCAACTTCATTCGCAAATGGCTCCCATACATCCTGGTTTTTTTCACTGTTTAAAGTGGGCATCTGGTGACTGAACTAATACCACACTTGAGGAATATTTTGCATCAGGGATAAAGGACGGGTAAAACGAAAAGCTAGATCATCTCTAAATGAGTAAATGTATATAGTTATTATGGTTGTCATCTCTTCAAGTTATGCTAACTATTATTATATCACTGCTACTATAATTATTACATTTTTAAAGTATCTTGAATAATAATTACAATATGTAATATGTTTAACCCTAGGAGTGACCATGATAAATTACCACGATGTACACAAATTGGAATTATTCATAAGGGTGCTTTTAAAAAATCATAACATCGCTACTATTTATAGCACAAATGTGATTGAAGTATCATTTTGTTGCTAATAAGACTATTGTACTATTGTAATAAAATGAAAAAGAACTACAGCATATAATCTTATCACTATTTGAATTTCATCAAAAAAAGAAGAAGAAAAATGTTTACCCTTCTACCAGATAATTGGTTGTATGTCCCTATGGTCCAATGGGGGAACTGTAGTCATACACGTGTAATAGCTGTAAAATAAAACAAAAATGAATCAGATCTGTTGAAAACATTTATTTTTATTATTTTTTTTAAAACTATGCCGATTCAGGCCCATCGGTCCCATGTTGTTTACCGTGGCAGTGCAGGCTGTCGAAAAAATCACGATGGCAACTTGCTGATATTTACCTCATAAAAGCCCACAACATCGCTCTAACTGTCTGAACTAGTTTAATAATGTGATGCACTAATGCTGTCATTCAGTTTATTGAAATATTGACGCAGAAACTTGAAATAATCTGGCCTAAAGTCAACTGACACAGAACGAAGTGAGAAAACAAAATGGCGGATTAGTAAATAAAAATCCCAGACGGCCCAGACAACACGTGTTTGTAATGACAATGCTTATTCGCTGCATATAGCCTGCTCGTTCATTCATGTGTATTCATATAGGCCAATCATAGAGCTTTCCAAAGGTATAACATGTTACATATTTAGATACTATGAATGGAAACGTAAATTTATTCTGCGGAGCATAGTAAAAGCAGCCAAATATGGGCACCAACTATGTAATACGTTTTGTAAGCTAGATCGTCATTAGCTATCATCGACTATCCTCATGAATAAATATGAAGCAGAACAAATTATACCATTTGTTCCCATGTGAGGTACTGGTGATGGAAAAAAAATTGCTACTGCAGAGTGATACCAGAATCAGCCGGAAAGCTTTTTGCACTGATCGTGCGGGCCGAATTCAGCCCAGTGGTCACTCCTAGGGTTAATGTTGTGGGCCCATAGTTAGTTATTAACATAAAAATTGTACAAGCGTAAAAGAATTTTGTATATCTAGACAAATAAAATTTTGTGCCTGTTGTGTGCCAATAGGTCACTTCTTGAGAATGGCCCATATAATCTATAGGCACAGCTGCTGATAAAACTGGCATTCCTGAATGTGTTCTAATCAAGATAGCTGTTTTGCTTGTGGGAAGTGTCTACCATATGAGATAGTTGAAGTGGTGAATGGTTCAGTTTCATGTAGGTTCAGTCTGGGTAGGACTGTAAGGGTTAGATTGTTGTACTTTAGTGCCTGTTTGGCTATCATCAGTGGTGGCGATTAGGCCAGCTGGGTGTAAAGTGAAGCAACAACCAACTAGAGGTTGTACTGTTCTCTCGGCCTAAATGAAAGTCTCACTATGTCATGCTTGTATGTCCTTATATTTGATTTTTTCTAAAGGCTTTCTATGTCCTTATATTAGTCCAGCGGTCCTTATAAGTGGTTATTTCCAGTAAAAAAATGTAATCATTTACTTAACTGGCCTAAATTATTAGGGCTTTATGTCAACAGTATTTGATGCATTTTTGTACCTGAATGTGTCCTTGCATCATTCCGCATACGTCCGGTAAAAAGGTTCATACATTCTGATCTAAACAGAAACGAACTCGCTAGATATGTCTTATTTACTGGACATTATCATGTATTGCACGCAGCCATGTTGTTAATCAAAGTCATGCAAACGCGAGAGTTCAGCGAGACCAGGGCCATATTTGTTCTCTTCACTTGTGATGAACGTGTTTCGAAATGCCGGGAAATTACACTTTCTAAGATAGATGGCTGGCAGATGAGAGATACAAAGATTGGATTTTAAAGGATGCAGCTGACAAATACTTTGTAAAGTGCACAGTTTGCTTGAAGCATTTAAGCCTTGCCAGCATGGGCGAATCGGTTCTTTGGAAACATGCTCGTATGGACCTACACAAGAAAAATTGAAGCAGCATCAGTCAGATTCTCAATGAGGGATGCAGGATTTCTTCACGCCTGAGCACTAATTTTTTTCTTAGTATGCCATAGATGGTCCTTATAAAAAGGAAAAAAGGTCCTTAGAAGTACTTATATTTGAAGTCTGCAAATCCCTACGAACCCCGATTTATTTTGGAAAAACATGCCGAGTCAAATCAAAAAATTTTCAGGAAATAGAAAAAGAATTTACTTAAATTTTAACCAGTGAATGAGTGGCTATACTTGGGCATTTCTGCAAAAGAACTAAGCATTTACATGCAAATTGTGCCTATAACATGAGACATTTACAAGCAACAATTCTGAAATTTGCTTAATATGCAAACGAATTGGTACAGATCATATATATATATATATATATATATATATATATATATATAATTCAAGAATGATAGGGAGAAGGACAATGAAATGGTACACGAATATGGATAAAAAAAAATTCCTGATGTGTTAAAGTAGAATGTCCAAACTGCTACCATTTATTGTCCGTACTGGCAATAATATTTTAGTTTATTATTTAGTATCTGTTGACAAGGTAAAAAAACGGCTCCATTTTAAAGGGGGAAAGGTAATTTGTTATAGTAGCTGGGGTGGCTATTCTGTGGTTGTTTAGAATTGAGTAATTTCAGTAGAAGTTTCTAACATAAACTAACCATTTCTTTTCAAATTATAGATGAAATGCTAAATAATCAGATTGATAATTTTAATTTAAATGTTATGTGATTTGGTGATGTTTTGTGATTTTAAAAACAGCAATCACAACTAGCCCTGCCTTGGAGTAACTTGTGTTACCTGAGGACACCTCATAAAAGTTAAAACGTATGTAATGCATTAAGTGCGCAATTATTTATGCATTTGCTATCTGCATAGATATATGTGGTTTTGTTGGTTTTGATTGGGTAACAATTCTTACTGCAATCCTGAAATAAGTTTTTCTAGCTAGCCCTGTCCCCCCTACTGTGAGATTGTTTATTGTGTCACTTCAGATCTGTGAGCAACTGAGCATAGATTGATTGTATGTGCCATTCTGATACACTGTGTGACCCGTACAATCAGGTAGCCTGAGTTTTGTCCACACAAAGACTGTTTGCCTCAATCTGGCTGGGCCTGTCCATGATACCTAGTTCAGCTTGAGAGGGTGGTAGACAGGCAAGTCAGTGGATAGTATGTGTGTGTGGAATACAGCGTAACATTGACAGCTCTGTGTACAACATGTCTTACAGTGAATCGGAGCAGATCTCCGAGATACTCACATGTGCAAAAAGGTTGAAAACCAGGTAAGCCTTTGTTTAGGGGCTTCTGTTATGAACCAAGTACGAAGTGAAAGATGAAAAATAGCTTCCTCTATGACATTGGCCAGAGAATCAGTTTTAGCATGTTTAGCAGAATTATGTTTTTTAAACTGGCCAGACGGATTAATGATTGATTGTATAATTTTTGTGGGCAGCCTGTGTGATTGTAAAGTGTGCTGCTGCCTATCGGAATCCACTAGAGGCGATCATCCATCATAAATATTTTGTTTGTTATGGGTAAAATTCAAATTGACCAGACAATTAGTTGCGGTTTAGGGGCATTTTAGGGTTATTTATAGCATATGTAGTCTGTAAATGAAAAACTGCTCTGATCAAACTTTCCCCAGGGTTAATTGAATAATTCGTCAACAGCACCCCTAACTCTTTTGACGTCAAATTAACTAGCTGTGTTTATGCAGGCTCCATGATGTGGTGGCACTGTTTGTCGCATGCAAGATTCCCAGTGAGTGCAGATATATTCCAATCATCAACAAAATTTATTAATCAGAAGAACACTAAATATCAGGCGATACTTAAACTTTAAAGTCCAGAAGTAGAATGCATTGAATCGAATTGAGGAAGGATCTTTATAGATTTTATTAATATTACATTACACAAGTTTTGGATGTTGACAGACAGGCTAATGATGCCACATCTTATTTCTACAGCCGACATTGCGCAAACAATCAGGCATATAAAATAAATATTGGAAACACACCTGTAATACTATCTGATGTATGACTACTTTTTAGAGTATCACAACTATATATATATATATATATATATATATATATATATATATATATATATATATATATATATATATATATATATTATAGTTGTGATACTCTAAAAAGTAGTCATACATCAGATAGTATTACAGGTGTGTTTCCAATATTTATTTTATATATATATTATTAATGACATATATTTTAAATGATTAATTACAATAGGTAGATCTATAAAATGGCAACCATTTGAGAATTGCTCATACATACCCATAATTGCTGTGAGTGGAGTTAGTAGCCTTGAACATTTTCAATGTTGCTGTAAATGGTTAGTGAAAAACTGCATTGGATTATCACAAACAGGCGTGCTAGATTAGAAGAACCAGATGTGAGATCACTGCAAATTAACCTATTTAGTGATAAATAAATCGACTATGTGCAAAGTCCTAGATTGTATTACCATGAACGTATTTTATTTGGTTAAAAGTTGCTTTTTCGAAACGAACTAGAATTTGCAACAACCAACTAGAACTTGCAACAACCAACTGGAACTTGCAACAACCAACTAGAACTTGCAACAACCAACTAGAACTTGCAACAACCGTGTCATAGGCACTATAAGCACCTGCCAGACTAAATATATAAAATGCCAAATCTCACAAGTTTCATCTAGTCTACCTGACCACTTTGGTGGTTAATGTAGTACATTTTGTGATTACTCTCATGTAGGTGGGGCTATAATGGGGAGGGATAATCAGTTTATCTAATCTTTGACAGGCTATGTGTAATGTCACAGTATATACTAGTGGTAAGGCTGGCCCCACAACGTTCTGTCAGTGAACATTAGATGCTGCCCAATAAAGCAGATTGATAAGGCTATCTTCTATTTCTAAGGCAGGATGTTTAGCCCCTTAGTAAAATAGCCATGATTCTATAGTGTGTTCAGGGCTTCTAGAGATAGGTCTGCACAAAGATTTCCATCAGCTAAACATTTTTACATGTTACTCATCTTGGTTCATCTCAACCACTTTTTTAGATACAACTACTGCATTTGTTAAGCATACTTAAATAGTTTAACATTTTATTCACTAGAAGGAGACATTTAGCAGCAGCACATTGTGATTTCTTCTTCCATTTAATTTAAGCTCAGAACTGTTAGCCACATGTAAATGTGGCTAGAATATTTTCGAGCCGTGATCACTACTGCGTGGCAGCGGGTGGTGTAGCGCTGGTTCGGCTCCGTGTTGGTCAGAATATGTCATGTCTGTGTAGTTTACCAATATATTAGATTTATGTCATTACACATTATGTAAAAAAATTCAAGCCAAGCTGTAATACATAACTATTTATACTGTCTGTCAGTGGTGGGAAAGTTAATATATGGAGGTGTTTTTATCACATTGCAATGTTTCACAATTTCGTGGAATGTTTACTTTAAATTTGGTGCCTTAATTGGAGCACGTTATGTGGTCCCTTTTATTGGGTATCCATGTTCCCTTCTGGGGGGGTCATGGTCCCTGTTATGGGAAGTCATGAACTTGTGGTCTCTGCTATGGGGATTCATGATCCTTGCTGTGGGGTTCATGGTTCCTGGTATGGGGGTTCCTGGTATGGGGGTTCCTGGTATGGGGGTTCATGGTTTAGCAGAGGCTTCATGGTCCCTGCTGTGTGGTTCATGGTTCCTGCTATGGGGGGTTCATGGTTCCTGCTATGGGGGGTTCATGGTTCCTGCTATGGGGGGTTCATGGTCCCTACTGTAGGGTTTGTGGTCCCTGCTATGGATACATGGTCCCTGCTATTGCCACACCTAACAAAATTCCTGCATATCATGTCTCGTGTGGAGCAGTGTTTATGCAATGGATAATTTGAGCAAATTAGCATTTTTTGCATCTGTTTGGTGTTATCACAAAGTTGTTCAGTAGTACCAGGTTTACTGTTGCCTTCTTTTCATCTTTTGGACATGTATCTGTGTCTTTGACCTGTATTTGTATAACAGATCAGCATTGCATACTTTCCTATCACAATATTTCACTAATGACTAAAAAGCAGTTGTTATATACAAAAGTCTTGGCTTAAATTAGGCTACTGGTAGATCCAAGTTGTATAAAAATTTGTCAGAACTTTGTAAGTTATTCAGCCAGCCTCACTGTGTGTGATATCTGCTTGCAGCAATATGAATTCACCTCAGACAGAGCCCGATCCAGACGCGATAAAGATGTTTGTGGGGCAAGTGCCCCGGTCCATGGATGAGGACGATCTTCGCAAGATGTTTGAGGAGTTTGGGCCCATTTGTCAGCTGAATGTGCTGCGTGACAAAGTTACCAGCATGAGCAAAGGTGAGACTTGTACTGACAGTCACTGTTTAATACGAGCAGAGGTGAGGCTTTACTGACAGTGACTGTCTGATACACGAGGGAAGGTTAGCAAGTGGTGCTGACAGTGACTGTCTGATGTGTGAGGAAAGGTTAGCAATTGGTACTTACAGCGATTGTTTAAGGCCAGACACGGTAGCTGAAATCACGTATTTTGAAGAAGAAAAATAAACAACAAATTTGTTTCCTCCGTATTCCGATAGCGTTGTATGTTAATTATGAATAAAGAAAATTTTTACACATTTATTTTTTTTAATAAAGTGTGCTCCTATAAAGTTATAATCCCATTTTGATTCTCAAGATGGAGAACAAGTTCGAAAATATGTGATCTTTAGACCTTTGCAACGCTGCCGTAAATTCACCGTACGCCATCTTGTTTATTACGGGTAGACTCCCCTTTCTGTCCTCTAACCGCCTGTTTAGACAGCATCCCCGCCCTTTGGCCCGCTGGACATCGTCATATATGCAAGCAGGATTCTACTGACTATCTCCTTATTTGGTATTCAGCATTGTACTACGTCACCATCGGGATGCTCTGCTATGCTTGCGACCCGCGTTGACCGGATATTTCCATACAACAAATTTAGTTAAGAAATTTTTCGTGCCATGCCAATCATGATAAAATTGGAAATATCATGAATATAACCTGTCCATGGGTGACCTGCATATGACATGAAAACAAGTTACACATTTGGAAACATAGCGTTCTATTTGTTCTATCAATCCTGATTGGTGACACATGTAATCCATATAACTGGTAATATTAAAGTCATGTCAGTCAGGTTTACATTGTTATAGCCTACATTATTCTCTCCATGCAATAACGACCTTATATTTGTAATAACTTGCTTAATTTATTTGTAATGAAGGTATTTATAACGAAAAACATTGGATTTTTTTCAACAATATTTCTAATTCAAAATAAAATATCTAATTTACAAAAATTACAAAAGCAAGGTTGTTATTGCATAATATATCAAGTTATCTAGATATAACAGTGAAAGAACTGTGATCTTATCTGCTGTAGTAATGGCTGGGGGCCATGCACAAAGTGTGCTACATTTTCACATTATGATAGCCATCTTGTTTGTTACCATGGCTATGGGGGGTCTAAATGAAAAACGTTCAATGTATGTTGTTCTCCCCTTGACCTACTCTTTCTTATTGGAAAAATAAGTTTGGCATAATTATCAATATAAAAAATACCCATGCAGTTGCCATATCTGGCCTTAATACAAGCAGAGGTGAGACTTTACTGATAGTGACTGTCTGATGTATGAGGAAAGGTTAGCGATTGGTACTGATAGTGACTGTCTGATGTATGAGGAAAGGTTAGCGATTGGTACTGACAGTGACTGTCTGATGTATGAGGAAAGGTTAGCGATTGGTACTGACAGTGACTGTCTGATGTATGAGGAAAGGTTAGCGATTGGTACTGACAGTGACTGTCTGATGTATGAGGAAAGGTTAGCGATTGGTACTGACAGTGACTGTCTGATGTATGAGGAAAGGTTAGCGATTGGTACTGACAGTGACTGTCTGATGTATGAGGAAAGGTTAGCGATTGGTACTGACAGTGACTGTCTGATGTATGAGGAAAGGTTAGCGATTGGTACTGACAGTGACTGTCTGATGTATGAGGAAAGGTTAGCGATTGGTACTGACAGTGACTGTCTGATATGAGCAAAGGTGAGACTTGTATCAACATTGTGTTTAGTATGAGAAAACGTAATTCCTGGTATTTGTGAACAAGTTTTGTTTGTCTCTACATGTCTCTCTAGTAAACACATTACATGACACTTATGGTCAGTGCACAATTAAAAAAAGTAATTCTGCCTTCAGTGCTTGTAGACATTGTCAGTATTGGCACTGATGAGACAAAATATAAAGACACAATGAAAGCAAAAGCGCAATTTTTGCAGTGAATAGTTGGTGTGAACAAAGGTGAATGGCACATTTCTAATGATTGATTGCCATGCATATGATGATTGAGATTTTTGGGATGTATAATTATGGAATGTGGGGTAATTATTGGCCTTCAGTGATGGACAATACTATGATACATTGATGTCTTTACAGGTTGTTGTTTTGTGACATTCTTCACAAGAAAGGCAGCATTAGAAGCACAAAACAAGCTACACAATATAAAGACAATGTCTGGGGTAAGTAGAATGTTGTTTGGTCACAGTCTACACAATATAAAGACAATGTCTGGGGTAAGTAGAATGTTGTCTGGTCACAGTCTACACAATATAAAGACAATGTCTGGGGTGAGTAGAATGTTGTCTGGTCACAGTCTAACTGAAGCTAGAACGGAGCAAAACACTATTCTCGGTGTGTAAATCAACCACTCATCATGAAGTGGCGTTTTCTGGGGCATGGCATCCATAGATTTTTTTATACTACCTTTAAAATGGTGCATTCTGAATTTTTGGCTAGTGCACTTTTAAGGGTATTTCAACGTTCTCTTGAGATTAGAAAGGAAAACAAATGTTGGCATGTAACAGTTTTTTTTTTAAATTTAAAGTAACCAAAACTGGCACAAACAATTTCTTACTGGTTTAAATTCAAATTATAACATATTTAACTTAATTTTTTTTCACAAAATATTACTTGTGTGTTGTCTACCATAATAGTATTTTACTAAATGAAGAATGAATAATGCAACAGTGCCGTGTTCTTGGACATATCTGACAATCGGGTCCTCTACAATGATGAGAAAAATAGGTAATGTGTCAAAATATACTCAAATAAAAAATTTGTGTACTTTGTTGGAAAGCTTTTTTTGCTAAGCTTCATTTTGCCAAGCATTTGAACTTACATTTGGTACCATGCACTAAATTTGTCTACATTGAGGCGATCGATAATGCTCTGTGTTTTACTGGTTTATCTTTATAAGGTGACACCATGCCTTCTGTAAATCGTAAGCCGGAGCGTGGTTACAGTGCTTAGATTCATGAGCAGCTCAGTTAACATGTTGTAAGATATGCCTCCCTCACTTATATTCAGCTGGGCTGCACGCAATGGTCTGGGAAGGCATATCTCACAAATGTGTTTGTAAATGATTTAATTGTCCATTTTCTTTGCTCTCGCCAAGTCAAGATTTATGATTGAACTAGTGCTCACTCAACCAACGAGTACTACTGAGGGGTAGTCAATGTATTGTTCCAGGTTCGAACTCATTTTAATCATGTACATCAGATGGGGCCTACATAGTAACAATATAATCACTCAGGTTGACAAAAAATATATATATATATATAAATATCACCATAAACCGTAAAGAAAAGTTGTGAATGTAAACATCACGGAAAATTATATAGACTCTTAAAGTCTAAAAAAAATTGACAAGTAAACTCTGACTGGAAATTTTTAATTCTATTGCTACAGCAGGTATGGCCTGCCAAGGCCACCCTTACTGAAAATTGCCTTAAATTCAGCATGACTACACACATCAGTGTGAATTTAAGACAGTCTTGCCGGCCCCTTACAATCGCTCCTCCGGGGTATTTATACTCAAAATTTATCAAATTCAGATGCTGTCACTAGAAGCTCTATAAATTGCTAACCATTAATTAACCATTGGTTCAACTTGCCAAACCACCCTTGTCTCAACTGTTGGACAGTGATGTCTTCCAGAAGTGTCCTTGCCAAGTTTTGTAAATTAACTTTTTGGAGCTGGGCCCATCCAGGGTTCCCGGAATTTCATTGACCTCCAAGGTCAAAGCAATTTAGTAAATGTCAGGATTATAGACAGCATTATTTGTTTTCAGTAAGGGAGGACGGAAGTGTCATGACATTGTTGTCAATCTTTGGCACCATATGGATTTTGCTTTTCGAACCCTGCTTTTCTGTTGCTAATCTAGGCTCAATATATCGATTAAACACCTCCTAATGACTTAATACAAGTAGTTGTTGTACAGGTAGAATTAAATTCTGGTCAACTTGTCCAATGGGCAATTTGAAAGTTTTTATTTATTTCCTATCGTGGAAAAACCTTTATGAGCTGTTACATATAAGTTGACCTCCTTATATTGCAGATGCAGCATCCTATACAAATGAAGCCTGCAGACAGCGAAAAAAGAAGTAGTAAGTGTCATATAGAAGAAAAATAGTGTATATCTATCAAATGATCAGGTGACTGTCTGTACTGTCTTAATTCATAACAAGGGTTAAGGTAGCTGGGGTGGCTATTATATGCTTGTCTTGAATTGAGTAGTTTCAGTAGAAGCTTTTAAGATAAATTAAACATTTCTTCACATATTGTACTTGAAGTACTATACAATATTCCAGATTAAAATTTGGAGTTTTTCATTTATTTGGTTACAAGATTACAAAAAAAATTGTAAATGTGAAAAAATAGCTACAAATGTGAAATTACATCGTTTTGAGAAAATCCCCAAAGAAATAGATGACAGTGTCACTGATAAGGTTGATTTTGGTTTACATAAATGACTTACATCTGCTACACTACCGTGAATGAATTAAACAAAAGTTGAATGCCAACCTAAAGTGGCAGTGTATTTTTTACACAAACCCTTCACCAATCTTAATTCCAAAACGTGTGTAGTTGCCTACATGTAAGACGAGTTCATACGCCACATTACAACATCGCAAGTATTGTAGTTTTTTTTTTATTATTTAATTAGATAACGTTTCCTGGTTAGTGATAACAGAAATGTTGATGGATATGCATATCATGCGTGAAATGTGATGATTTTCAGTGGCATTTTACGTATTGTTGACATAATGGCCATTTGTAATATTGATATAACCCCTTAATTTGCTGCCACAATGGGCCTTGAATCTGTATTTGTAACGTGTTGTCGTCTAGGATATCAGGTTTTGCCAGCCGTCTGACAAACATGTCACCAGGTCGGGGTCACAGGCCGTTTCCGTTATTATAACTTATAGGTTCAAAGGTACAATAAACTACGTTAGTGCTGATATTTGCTGGTTTATAAACATGATTTAGTTAGGTAAATATAACACTGATGTGTACTGGAATCACAGTAACCAGACGATATGTTCTGCTTTCATGGCGAATGAATATAGCTGGTTCAAACATCATAGTATTTGTGGTCGCTACTATGGAAACATCGTCAGCATTTCTAAGAAATCAGGGGGGATTTCCAAAAGGGCTGTTTTTTAAGGATGGATTGGCAAAATATGACGTTAGCGTCGGGTGATTATTTTGTGGTGTCGACGTTCAGTTCGATATTTCCTAGCATGTTATGAAGAAAAAATAAAAAAATCAACTGACACCACCCCCAACTACTTTAATTAAGTAGTCATCCTACCTACCTTGACACATCTGTGACATTTTGTGGTTATTTTGTATTTGTTTAATCAGCATGAGCAGAGGCTTTATACACATACACACACGCTTGACACACATTCACCCAGGCATGCACGCACTCACACACACGTATACATACATGCAAATGCATGTTTTGTATTGGTAACTGCAGTTTTTGTCAATTTTAAAGTTTTTTTAATTAATGTTTATTGTCCAACAGTGGATACGGCTAACTGCATAAATGATCATTGTGCTGCTTACAGTTGAAGAACGCAAGCTCTTCCTGGGAATGCTGTCACGCAAATGTACCGAAAATGATGTTCGGATGATGTTCTCGCCATTTGGCACAATAGAGGAGTGCACAGTTCTGAGGGAACCAAATGGCCAGAGCAAAGGTGATCCACTCCACAGACTGTTGGTTCACAGTAACTCTTTCCCGGGCAGACCACCCAGAAACCACCCTTACCTGTATTTGGGCATACCGCCTAAAGCCACCCACCGTTCATTTAATGTAATTTCATGCATCGGTTGTCAAGATATCCTCTTTTACTGCAAGTAGCATTACGCATAAAGCCCACTTGACAAACTTTTTGAAATTGCTTGCCCACAGCAGGCTTTGTGTCTGCCCAGTAGAATTAAAGCAAGTTAGGCTCAACTGTAAAACATGACTGGGTGAGTGAATGGGCCAGTGTATAATACTGTAAATGAGTGTCTGGTTTTGCATATGTGCGTGTGTGTATATACCTCTGTTTGTTTCACCATGTTATGGTGGTTTGTCATGTGCTGTAGGTTGTGCCTTTGTGACATATGCAAGCAAGCAGTGTGCACAGAACGCCATCAGAGCCATGCATCAGTCACAGACCATGGAGGCAAGTTAATGACGCTTGTATTGCAGCAGTCGTTAGGTTACTCTAGTTTTCTTATGGTCAGTGTTTCTCAGATGTGTTACTTGCTGTAACCTATCTTGAGTGACTCCTGCAAGCAAGTGTTGCTTCATTGCAATTGCACAGTAAGTTAATTTCATGAGAAATAGATAATATTCATGACGCATATGTATTAACACAATATTTTTTGACGTCCCACAACCGTGGTTTCTCTCTTAACCAACAGGTGTTGTACATGCCATAAATAATGTCTGTTGTATGACAGCAGATAATAAAACTGACTACATACACATCTACCACAGTAAAACAACTGCTTTCAGAAATTATAATAAAAATGCAACATATTTGTACAACCAGTTTCAGGCATTGCAGTGACGTCACTAACATATTGCCATGACATCACAAACACCACATTGAAGTCACAAACGTATTGCAATAATGTCACATACGTATCGCAATGATGTCACAACCATAGTTTTATTCTTAGTCAGTAGGTGTCGTACATGTTATGAATATTGTCTGTTGTCGAAATTCAACGTGTTCGCCATCTGGTGATTAAATGTGGTATTGTGGGTAACCTCTATGGAATTGGCGTTACTATGTAATCAGCCAGGAAATTGTCGGCAGGTTACTAGTGTGGGCTTGCGGTTACAGGGCTGCAGGTCACCGTTGGTTGTCAAGTTTGCTGACACACAGAAAGACAAAGAGATGAAGAAACTACAACAAATGAATACAAATCTGCTGGGTACGCTGACAGGAGGGGCGCCAGTCAACAACATGGGTGGTCTTACACCTCAGTACCTGGCTGTAAGTATATGCCTTTGTCTTCATCATCTTCCTTTGACTGTTTATTCCCTATTGAGAGTGGCCGCTTGTATCCTCCTCTGCTACCATGTCCTGTCCATTGCGTTCTCCTCCACGACCTCTGCCACCTCTGTGTATCTCCTCACCAAGTCTTGATCTTTGCCGTCCCCTGCCGCATCTTCCATCCACCAGCAGTCTCCGTGCCTTTTTTATCACATTGAGTTCCTCTCTACATACAACATGCCTGAACCACATCATTCTTCTTTCATAGTTCATCAGTTATGAACAGCATATCCATCTCTGTTCATTAAATATTTTCTCCATCAAAGGTAATCCCACAATCCATCTCAGCATTTGCATCTCCATTCACTCACGTAATTATTCTTTTGCTTGTCCCAAATCTGCACCATATACGTCAAGACAGGTCTTACTACAGTCTTGTATGCAGTCAAATTCTCGCTCCACGTATATTTTAAATAACTGACACGCAGCTTGCTTTGTCACTGTCATGTGAATGTTCCTTACTCTGCAAGCAATAATGACGTTGATACAAGTACCTTAACCTAGCATTACTTGTGATGTGTTGTGCCTCATCTATTTGTGTTTCTGTTCAGTTACTGCAGCAGGCCATCACAGCCAACAACCTCGGAGGACTCGGCAACCTCGGCTCAGGTAAACCTTCAAGTGTTTGGCAGAGTTCACAACTTGTGCGTCATCTCACCTACTTTGTAGTGCTGGAACGATAAACTGCTTCACGATACAATATGTATCACGATGCAGATGACATTGGATAAAATGATGCAACAATAGTAAAACATGTTTGTTTATCACGAATGAACCAGTGAAAAAGTTTATTTGGAGTCCAGTCGCTTCCAAATACTGATATGGAAACATCATTCCAAATAGCACACTAGGGCATATTACTCCAGCTGCCCGAGTTTAATTTTTTGACTTAGTTGCTGTCAGTTTAGATGTTAGCCATAATTGCATACTGTAGTGTACTACGATATGAATGTTGTGATATTCCGGAACACCAATCTATCGTTGCTGCCCTACAACTTAGTGCTGCATTCCAGTGTGCTCGTGTTTACCAGTTCACAACATGTAAATATAGTTCATGACCCGGGTCAACTCATAATTACCAGTCGAGAAATTAAAAAGGAGCCCCAGTTGGTGACTCATAATTACGAGTTCACAGGTGTCATGAACTCTATTTACACAGGAAGTACAACTACATTTGAACGCAGCATTAGTAGTGAGCTTTGGTTGGTAGATGCTAAATCATTCGTCTGTAAAGACTGCCCTAGCTACTGTGATGACCAGCGTTTTGACAATGTCCCTTGTTGTGTTGCCAGGTATTAATGCACTACAGACGCAACAGGTGTTGGCAGCAGCTGCAGCGTCGGCCCTCCAGACCAGCCCTGGTAGGTCACTATTGTCAAGCCGTTCATGTCAAGCACGGCAACTTCTACTGGTCCATGCATCTGTAGCCTGCAACAGTAGTTGAATCCTAAAACATTTTTTGGTTCACTTTAAGCGATTGTAATTGTTTTGAAAATTATTGATGACAGTGTTTTTGGCCTTTTTAGATAATCTCATGTTTAAATCTTATTTCTCACATAAGGAGCATTTGAGTTTGCAAGTTGTGTGTTCACTGGTGTTGAGATCGAATTTGTGTTTGATTTTTCTTTAAACACACTGTCAACTTTGCCATAATATATATATATAATAATTATATATATAAACAATATGTTGTAATTATATAATATTCTTTACATTACTTATAATCATAGATTTCTGATATGCTGTAATCGCAATTATGATTTAACTTAGTCCAACCCTGCTAATTTCATGGCATGCTTGGAATCTATTTCCGAAAGTAGATTTAAACTATTGGCTATGATATGTGGAAGCAGGTGTCCGAGAGACATATAGAAGTGTTGTCACTGCTGGGTGTTGTTTTGTTTGCTCTATGGATTGCTGCTAGATGTTGTGGGTAGTAGGTGACTAGTTGTCAGCTGTAAGCATGTGATGTTCTGGCTTGACATATCGGTCTGTTCATTTCGTGCCTCGTGGTTAGTCTTGTTGCATTGTGTTCATCTCATAGCTTCATCTTGTAACTTTGAAAAGAACGTTGAGGGCATATCTAGAAAAAAATGTCAATTAAATACTGCTTCATTCAAGTTACACATATACTCTGAAGTTACATATTCTCTGAAGGTACATATTCTTAACAAGACTAAACAAGCCTTACTTACGAAATACATAATCGTCTAGAGTTGCCTATATTGGTTTACTTGCTGCATTTGCTCTACCCAATATGAACATGTTTAGATATTCTCTCAGTGACGCCATCTAGTATTGGACTTTACAATGTATATTTATGTTAGCAGTAAAATGCTGTGCCTTGATCCATCTGCGCAAGAGAGAAGACAATATACTTGCTACTGTCACTTCAACTGTCATAAATATGCATGTTTGTCACAGTCCACCTTTGACCCATACAAATTAAGCTGTTTGCAGAGTGTTGAAGAAACAAACAAGTTTCTTCCTAATAGTTGCTCCAGTTATAAGGCAAGCTGCTTAGATATAAGTCTGTTCAATAATATCAGTGCGGTAATAGTGTTTGTTTTGATTACATCCATTTGTGTTGGTGCAGTTCAAAACTAAGATTCAGTAATGTGTAGTAATGGCAGAGAGAGAGTGAGTGAGCGTGAGACAGTGCTAGTGAGAGAGAGAGAGAGAGAGAGAGCTAGAGTGAAAGTGCAAGAGAGCAAGTGTGAGTGCAGAGAGAGCTAAGTGGTAGCTAGATTGCGAGGGAGGGGGAGGGGGGGAGGGAGGGAGGGAGTGCAAACAAGGAATAGGTGAGAGTGCAAGATAGCGTGTGATAGTGTAATTGAGATTGCAAGCAAGGAATAGGTGAGAGTGCAAGATAGCGTGTGATAGTGTAATAGAGATATATGCTATATAGAGAGCACGCAAGAGACAGTGAGGTACAGAGAGCGAGCGAGGGAGAGAGCATGAGCAAGGGAGAGAGTGCGAGCATGGAAGAGAGTGCGAGATAAAGAGTGTGAGCAAGGAAGAGAGCATGAGAGAGTTCGAGATACGGAGTGTGAGCGAAGGAGAGAGCACGAGAGGGTGCAAGCGAATGAGAGAGTGCGAGATAAAGAGTGCGAGCGAGAGTGAGCAAGGGAGAGAGTGCGAGCGAGGAAGAGAGTGCGAGATAGAGAGTGTGAGCAAGGAAGAGAGCATGAGAAAGTTCGAGATAGAGAGCGAGAGAGAGAGAGTGCGAGTGATGTAGAGAGTACTAGAGAGTGCGAGCAAAGGAGAGGGCACAAGAGGGTGAGTGAGAGAGCGCGAGATAGAGAGTGTGAGTGAGGGAGAGAGCTATATGTTGACATTATGCATGCCAGTCATCCATATGTCTACATTATGTGGTCATTCACATTATGTAGCACTGGCTGCTGCTGTCGCTGGTCTCGCTAACTCCTCCAACCCAGCCAACTCGTCAACACCTGCAGGTATTCGTTTTTTATAATGACCTTTGTATTACAATAGTGATCAACTAGCAGGGTGTAGCTTCTAGCTCTCTCCTCTTATTGCCTAGAAACCTGCTTTTCTTACTTGCCTTTTGCTTTCTCAGAGATGGCTGACTTGAGAATAACTCGCGTGAATGGTTCAGGACAAGACTCATTTTGGTCCTGTGGTCTTCAAGTAACCAAGACACTGTCACTGCTGTCCTTAGCTCCCAACGTTGTCATTCTTCACAACAGTTTTAACGTGGTGTAAATGTTTTCTTGCACAAAGTTTTGATTATGGTGCCGTACCAAAATCCAGATTGTTGTACATAAATAACTACAAAGTTATGCAAAGTGAATGTTCTGTTGATTCCTATCCAAGACTTTCAGAACCTTGATTTTTCTGTCGGCATCACAAAACAATACAGTGCTTTTAAAATATGCTGCATGCATACATGTGTGTGATGTAATATTCTGAATATTTTTACATTGGGATAAAGTTGACACCCTTAGTTTAATCCCACTTGAAAACCAAATTGCTGAGAATGCCCCGAAACACCACTGGGTTAAGATTGCTACTATATCACACACTTTATGTATTTTTTGTGACAGTTTCCTGCAGCAATACTTAGGTGAGATGGCATGCAAATTTTTTTTCTTGTGGAATGAGTCTTTTAAACCAGCTTCTGTGTACTACATTGGTACAATTTTTTTCTTGTGGAATGAGTCTTTTAAACCAGCTTCTGTGTACTACATAGATGTCCCAGTGGTGTTTAATAATTTCTTGTAAACAAATCTAGGTTCATCTTAGTTTTTCAAGTAATAGCATGTTTCTAAAACAGTTTAGTTTCATATTTTCCCAGCTTTAGCAACAGCTATGTGAATGTTATCAGTGAACAATTGTGTGGCAAGCTGTTGAAAAATTATTTCCTCACTCTGATAGGAAATAAGTTCCTAACACAGATTATAGTCTGTTGCTTGTTTCACCAATTTAGTTCCTGTATGTCCATAATTTAATTCTTACTAGGATCAAGAATTTCATTCATAACATTCTGTATCAGTTCATCATAGAATGAAATACCAGACCTGTAATATCTTCAACTGGCCTAGTAGAAACGGTTATGCTGTGACTCTATTTATTATCTATAATAAATACTCTGGTATGTAGAATTATGTCTGAAGCAACCTAGTCTGCTGTTACGATACACTGTTAGTTGGCATTATCAGCTGGGTTATCTGATGTCAATCAGTGACAAACACCCAGGTTGATGTTGGCAGTAAATTCAAGAATTGAACTTGTAGCACAAAGTTAGGTTAAGACGTTGTCATTAAGGAATGAATGTTGACATGGCTTACAATACCTGCTGTTTGTTCTGTGCATGTAATTAGTAGTAGTTGTAGCTGTATGAGTTGTCAGGTACTTTAAGTTGCTGCTTGGAAGTGTTGCTGTAACAAACTTCCTTTGATGGGTTATCCTGGGCATCTGTAAATGGACAAACAATTTATTAAGTAGTTGAATTGTGATAGAATGCAGATTATTTGCTTGTTAAAAAATATGAGTAGGATCTGTGCTGGCTAGGAATCAGTTGACTTGTAGAGATGGGATATGCCATGGATCCTGTGACGCCAGGCATACACTGCTAAATGTTTGTTGCAAGTTGTGCATTTGTGCGACTGGGTCAGCGCAAATTTCACATTTGTTTCCACTATAAAAATTTTTAATCGGTTTAAGAAATGTTGCTCCAGACAAATCAAAACTCAAGTTTTGTTGGGTTGCGGACCAGCGTACATGGCACCATTTTAAGTCAAACACACAACTTGCAACCAAAGTTTAGCAATGTGCACCTGGCATAAGCAGATCGTGAATGCTGGAACAATTGGGCTATGCAGCTATCCCTGATTGCTTGTTGATAGCCTCAATAGTAGACAATCTAGAGCTCTAGCGCTTGGTGTTTGTGTAGTTCCAGGGATGTCACTAACCACACTGACACTAGTGTGACTGTTGTCTGTGTTTAGAAAACTATTCCTGTTCCATGAATGTCACTGACTACACTGACACTAGTGTGACAGCTGTCTGTGTTTGTGTAGTTCCAGGGATGTCACTGACTACACTGACACTAGTGTGACTGCTGTCTGTGTTTGTGTAGTTCCAGAGATGTCACTGACTACACTGACACTAGTGTGACTGCTGTCTGTGTTTGTGTAGTTCCAGAGATGTCACTGACTACACTGACACTAGTGTGACTGCTGCCTGTGTTTGTGTAGTTCCAGAGATGTCACTGACTACACTGACACTAGTGTGACTGCTGCCTGTGTTTGTGTAGTTCCAGAGATGTCACTGACTACACTGACACTAGTGTGACTGCTGCCTGTGTTTGTGTAGTTCCAGAGATGTCACTGACTACACTGACATTAGTGTGACTGCTGCCTGTGTTTGTGTAGTTCCAGGGATGTCACTGACTACACTGACACTAGTGTGACTGCTGTCTGTGTTTGTGTAGTTCCAGAGATATCACTGACTACACTGACACTAGTGTGACTGCTGTCTGTGTTTGTGTAGTTCCAGAGATGTCACTGACTACACTGACACTAGTGTGACTGCTGCCTGTGTTTGTGTAGTTCCAGAGATGTCACTGACTACACTGACACTAGTGTGACTGCTGTCTGTGGCCATAGGCTGTGATGGTTATGTTTTGTAGATTTCATTTAGTTCATTTATTTGTTTCAGTTTCATCAGTGTCCGAGGACCCAGTTACAGGACTGATGGTTTATTTCAGGGTGTCTTTCTCTAGAGTTAGTGAATACATATTTTTTTACATTTCCCTGCGTGGGATCTTGTACATCCCCGGCCTAGACACCAGGTAGAAGGGACCAACAGCTTTTAGTCTCAACAGCTTAGAAAGACACAGGAAAAGTAGCAGGTGGACTCGAGCCTTGGTCACCTCGACTAACAGTCCGACGCTCTACCACACAGCCACTGTGTCCCACAAAGATTTAACAGCTTATTAAATCCAAGGCCTCCAATGAGAGTATGTGGTGGCATGTCACACAGTGTCGTAGATGTTGACAACAGAGATGGAGTAACTCAGTAACCGTAATCGTGTATCATAGTCAACCATTATTTATTTATTATTTACCAATATGTATGTCTTGGAAAGAGATCTGAGTTTGGCGATTTGATGGAATGCCTGCATGTTTCATTATATTGTATCATTAATTTATTGCCACGTCATTTGGATAGCAAACTTTGATCTATATGTAGCACAACACCTTCCGGTTGAGAGTACTTTTTTTTACATCAATGACATATTGTCTGCTATTAGGAGACTAATCCTGTTGCATTGCAGTAAAGATTTTCTGCAATTGTAGAACAGTTTTATAGTAGCAAATGCAGTCAATTGTAATTTGTACTCATACACTTTGTATAGTGTTACGTTTAGGTGAATTTCAATTGCAAAGTGGTGTGTAGACTGTTGACCCTGGTATAAGATAGTATAATTCAATCTCTGGTGGAGAGCTACTAAACATGGCAAAAAAGATAAGTCTTCAGATGACGGCAAAACCTACCCCAGACATTCTCGTGATCATATTGTAACCAGGGGTCGAAATTAAGAAATTTAACCCACTCGCCAGGGGGACTAGTAGCCTTAATATGTGACTCATCCCCATGAAAAATCACTAGTCCCCATTTTTGGTGGACATCGTCAAAATTTGACGTCTATGCAATTTCGTATGTTGACCGGTAATGCTTCTTAAACATAAAATGAACAAATACATATCAATTTCATAATTGACGATGCAACATAATTATTTTATTCAATTAGTGCTAAATCAGATCTCGAGGTTCTGGACGTTGTCAACTGCTTGTCGTTTTAGGTGTTGCCAATCTGTACCCCTTTCATGTCATCCAATGTACACATCCACACAAAGTCTGTATAATGTTATGGTCTTCAGTGTCTGGCAATGGCATGTGCGTTCCAAAAAAGCTTATACATTTTGTAAAATGTCGCTTTTCCCAGTTGGTCTATCGTCTTGTCCGCCACACTTGACCCTGGGTTGCTCTCTGCTTTCTCTCTTAAAGCCCATTTCATATGGCTTGCAGAGCTTTGATACTCTCCAATTTAAATACTGGGGAGATGACAACAAAACTGCCTGCTTTCTCATACTTGCAGCAGTACTTGCAAAACATTATCATGTTTAGTTCAGTCTCGGTGTTCTTCGCCGTCCCGTCACTCTCCCCACCTTCAACGTCGATGACAGCATCGTCGTCATGCCGGTCAGCGACACTGCCAACGCCAGCGTGAGCGGCAACGCCAGCGCCAGCAGACGAACTTTTGTATTCGAGCCATAAGAATTGCTTTAGCCAGTGCGGCTGAAATTCTCGTTTCCTCTCACACGCATCGTACATACCCTGGTGTGCAACTTTATCATTGGCGCTCAGTTTTCTTTTGGGGGATTGGACCCCTTTTATGAAATTCCACATGGTTTCGAAAGGAAACGCAGAAGATCGACGGGTAAAAGTTAGTACTGTTCAGTGTACTATATTTGTACCCGTGTGCACAGATTTTCTACTACATTGCAACGAGTAGTGGCTGCTCGTTTACGAAATCGGATATATCAGGAACGAAGATTTTAAATTTAATTTTTTGATACAATGTGTTACGTTTATATATGCGCGACTAATTCAAATTGCTTGCATTTATATTGTTACAAAACGAGTGGAAAATAGCTACTCGCCTGGGGGACTAGTGCAGGCCAAAGGTTACTCATCCCTAGGAATTTCTACTTGCCTCAGGCGAGGGGGCGAGCGTTAAGTTCGATCCCTGATTGTAACTAGCTGGATCTAGCCCTAGGGAGGTAGTTGACAAACTGACTGGACCATTTATCAGCCAATAACAGACACTACGCCAGATCATGATTGCAACCTGTGATAGTGTGTTGTGTGAGTTGCTGACAGAACAACTGGCAGTGATTGCATGGACATCTAATATTGCATGGTAGACAGCATTGCTGCTTTAATGTGGTACATCACCGTATATGTTAACAATATTGGCTGTTCCTTAGGAAATCTGCTATTTGCATTTTGAATAGCATCAGTTTTCTGTTTGTTGAAACACTATTTCACAGTATCTACACATATGTGGTAGTTTCAAGATAAACTGCACATCGATGTTGTTTTGTGTAGCGTCGAGTCAAATGACAGTGTGTAACATCAGCATAACTGCTACATTAATATCTCCAACAGTACAGATACATTTGAGAGTATTAAACCTGGTGCATGGAGGTTGTAGCATCTCCAATAGCCTCATGGCTACCCAGTGGCATCATACGTCATCATTGTCATGTGCATGTACCATCAGGTGTCAGATTGGGTAAAGCTTCATTTTGACACATGTACCAACAAATGTCATGTTTGATTGTAACTTGACTCTGAGTTAATTAGCCAACCATTTGAAAGTTGCCCATGAAGTAGACATGCTGTGTTAATATACCTGTCTTGTTCTCTGCCAGGTGATGTTGGTAACATGCCAAACCTTCAGAACCTTCAGGGCCTTGCCACCTTGGCTGCTATGGCCAATAACCCAGGTAAATGGCACATAATAACACTTTATTTATACACTCATATCCACAGTAACACCATGTTCAGGAGTATTTACATTTCACTAAAATACTATGACTTAAATGCTGATTAATATAGCTACTAAGAATTACAATTCAGTACTGAATACTGTGATTAATAAAAACACTGAAGGTTGCTAAGACTTGGCTAAACAAAAGTGAACTAGACAAACTAAAACATGCAGCAAAACTATAAAGTATCATTGGTAGTTTAATATATATAGAAATAAAATTTTTCGATAGTGACATTCAGTAATAACATAAAATTGTATAAATAAATAGACAGTAAAATATCAAAGAATAAATAACTAGACTAATATACTATTAGTATGTCAACATTTTGGATGTCGCTGTTTTCGATCTGTCAATTTCACAGCAGCTCTATTTAATTTCTGCATATTACAGTAAATAACAACAAACAAATATGATATATGCTACATATATTTTATTGATCATTTGTGTCAAATAATTTGAGTTAAAAGTTGCGTGATGTAATTGAAAAAGTAATTGAAAATATCAGTTACATTTTCAACAATTCCGATTACTTTTAAAACTCCAATTACAATGTAATTGACCCCAAGTGTGGATGCTGTCTTGTAGGAATGAACACACCAAACCTGGCAGCTCTGCAGCAGTTTGCATCTGCCACTTCACAGTCAGGCAACCTGGGCCTGTCAGGCATGAACACCTCTGGTAGGTCAACAGACACCATGACATTCATATACCACATGTTGTCTTTGGCAATTTCTTCTTCCCCCTTGGTCTCTTGCAAGGTGGGAGCCACATCATTTAATCTGTTTCCCCCTACCCCCCCTCCCACCACCCATTGCGATCTTCTGCCATGCCCTCCCACTCTTGGTTGTTCACCTCTGTCCTTTCAAGATCTCTCTTGGCACTGTCCCTCCATCTTGACACTGTCCCTCCATCTTAACTCTGTCCCTCCATCTTGACACTGTCCCTCCATCTTAACGTTGTCCCTCCATCTTAACGCTGTCCCTCCATCTTAACGCTGTCCCTCCATCTTAACTCTGTCCCTCCATCTTAACTCTGTCCCTCCATCTTAATGCTGTCCCTCCATCTTAACGCTGTCCCTCCATCTTAACCCTGTCCCGCCATCTTAACGCTGTCCCTCCATCTTAACTCTGTCCCTCCATCTTAACTCTGTCCCTCCATCTTGACGCTGTCCCTCCATCTTAACTCTGTCCCTCCATCTTAACGCTGTCCCTCCATCTTAACTCTGTCCCTCCATCTTAACTCTGTCCCTCCATCTTAACGCTGTCCCTCCATCTTAACGCTGTCCCTCCATATTAACGCTGTCCCTCCATCTTGACACTGTCCCGCCATCTTAACGTTGTCCCTCCATCTTAACGCTGTCCCTCCATCTTAACTCTGTCCCTCCATCTTAACGCTGTCCCTCCATCTTAACGCTGTCCCTCCATCTTAACGCTGTCCCTCCATCTTGACACTGTCCCACCATCTTAACGTTGTCCCTCCATCTTAACGCTGTCCCTCCATCTTAACTCTGTCCCTCCATCTTAACTCTGTCCCTCCATCTTAACGCTGTCCCTCCATCTTAACGCTGTCCCTCCATCTTAACTCTGTCCCTCCATCTTAACTCTGTCCCTCCATCTTGACACTGTCCCTCCATCTTGACGTTGTCCCTCCATCTTAACGCTGTCCCTCCATCTTAACTCTGTCCCTCCATCTTAACTCTGTCCCTCCATCTTAACGCTGTCCCTCCATCTTAACGCTGTCCCTCCATCTTAACGCTGTCCCGCCATCTTAACGCTGTCCCTCCATCTTAAAGTGGCTGGGGCAGCTAGCGTCAGTTCATTATTTTTTCTTCATAACGTGCTAGGATATCTGTACTAAACGTCGACATCACAAAAAATCACCCGGCACTAATGTCATATTTTGCCAATCCATCCTTTAGAAATGCAGTCCTTTTGGAAATCCCCTTGAGTTCCTGGAAAAGTTACAAGTACAGATTCAAGGGCTTATTGCGGCAGAAAATTAAGGGGACATGTCAATATTACAAATGGCCATTATGTTTTGTCAACAGTACATAAAACGCAAAAACAAGCAATTGTTGAGATTGTGTTTTCATTAATAATCAGGAAATGATGTTTAAAATATTGTTTGAGAAAAACTACAACACTTATGATTTTGCAATTTTGCGTATGAATGCATACAACGTAATACAGCAGTAAATTACAATTGGTGAACGGTTTGTGTCAGAAATACACTGCCACTTTAGGCTGTCATTCAACTCTTGCTTAGCTTATTCATGGTGGTGTGGCAGACATAATTGGTTTGTGTTAACCAAAATCTGCCATAAAGTTATCAGTTACACTCATACTTATATGTATGTCATTTATTTCTTTGGGGATTGTCTCAAGAGGATTACACTTCGTTTTTAGTGGCAATTTTTCACATTTACAAAGATGTTTTAAAAACCTTGAACCAAATAAATGAAAAACTCCAAAAAAAATTATATCTGGTGTATAGTATTTTAACTACAATCTGTGAAGTAATGGTTAATTTATCTTAAAAACGTCTACTGAAACTAATCACTTCAATGCAAGCATATAATAGCCACCCCAGCTACTTTAACGCTGTCCCTCCATCTTAACCCTGTCCCTCCCAAAGCTTAAGAGTAATTTATAACATATGTAACATTAAATATATATAATTTAATGTTACCTTCGACTTGTGCTACACAGCTGTACATACGATATAACTAATCTATGTAGGGCATCTTTATACGAGGAGATGACATTTCTCCAAACATAGTGCTCTATGTTTTTACAGCATCCGTGACAAGCACCAACACAACCAACTCAACAAATGCTGTTGGTGGTCTGTCCACGATGCAGAGCAACATGCAGAACGTTGGCGGTCTTGTGGCGCCACCTGTTGGTGGCAGTCTCAATGGCCTAGGTGGCACGAGCCAGTCAGGCATGGACGCCCTCAGTCAGGCCTACAGCGGCATACAGCAATACGCAGGTTTGTCGGGTTTACTGAGTCAAGGTAAAGGCCAATTTTATGATGTCTTTTTCAGTGTTCCGGACGTGATGTGGTGTGTTTCCTGCTCCCCTCCTTACTCGCTGTTTTGTCTCGGCACCACGGCACGAAATAACCCACTTGATCACCACGGCTTGCTTCTGTTGTCTTTCCTTGTAGGTTTTGGTGATTACTGGTAAGAGCGGTGGCTGATCAAACTGTGCATGAGATGGGTGCTGAAAATATTGGGGAAATTGTGCTGCTTTTTTGGGAGGTTTTCCAACATTGGTTTTGTCATGGAAAGGATTTTGTTGCATTGGCGGATGGGCAGAGTTGAAAATTGGTGAGTGGAACATCACATCTTCAGCCAGTTGGTGATGGGATGCAAATAGATAAGTTTATTTCTTGCCATGAGAGACACTGTGTAAATATGTAACTATGTCCAACTCACCACCTTCCTGCTCAGTCAGGGCTAATCGGCTGTGGGGTGGACATTGTTTCCTCACCCTGTGTGTTCCTGTCTATCTGCTGGTTGTCGTTCTCGTTGTTAAGCAGTATGTCACACTCACTGTATATGTCTGCTTCAGAATTTCTGGTTTGTTGATTTTTTTATTTTATATTTTACATAAAAAAAACGGCAAAATAAAAATTAAATGATGATGTTTCTGCATTACACATACAATTAAGGGCAAGTAAAAAAACTTGTTTCTTGTCTGCACTTTTTGAAAAAAGGAAGAGGGAGGCCCTTATAATTTAATATAGTGTTTTGCAATTTTTTTCAAAGATGACTGCCTTGTGACAGATTTAAAGATATTTTATAGTTTGTCCAGTGCAGTGTGGCTATAATCTAACAGTACTTCATATGGCACGTTTCGGACCTAAATTTCTACACAGAACGGAAAAACTTAACATAATTATTTATTTTTAATAGTAAATAAAAAAGGAGGCGGCAACCAAAAAGGAAGCAGACGGGACAACAAACAAGTTTCTGTTTTACTTGGCCTAACAAGTGTATTTGTAGTTCAGTGTGATCGTTTATGTGGCAGACATGTGAAGTGACAGTGTGAGCAAAGGGCAAGATCTTATGTGCTCATAATATTGTTTGGTTGTAGAGTCTAACTGTGGTTTCACTATGGCTGTTGGCATGTTTTTGGTTTCGTTTTCTACCATCAACATTGCCATTTGTACTTGCCTAATGCCTGTTAGTAACAAAGTGCAACTATGTGTCATTTTGTTATATTGCATATTACACAATGAAACATTCCCCATCAATGGAGCAGATGGATAAAAGTGTGTGAAAGTTCAAAAGCCAAACAAAACCTATCTCTAATAGTTGTAAAAACATATTCTTTTACACCTTGGGCCCATACATTTTGTTCCAGAAAATTGTCACAGCAAAAATACCAGCAAAACATGATAATTAAATAGTTGCAATGTGGTCATCTGTGTATAGCTCTCTTTGAAAAAAAATGGCATCGGGTAAATTCAACTAATGGTAAAGTGTAAGCTTAGATGGCACATACACTGATATGCTACACAGATGGTTGTTAGCTTGCGTCTAACTGTGTCGGCATGCACTTGCTCTATGTCAGTATATTTGTGGAGTGCTGTGTATTGTCGCAATGACTGCATCAACAGTTTATTTCTGGACCTCGGACAGTGTGCAGTAACAAAAACTGGCTAGAGACAACATTAAACTTGTCCTCACAATCATCTGTAGGCTTCGCATCATGCTAATAATATGTCCATCGTACTTACATTTTTAAACATGTTCACGCTGTCAGATAATGTAATGCGATAATGTTCTATTCAAATCAGAAGGCAAAACACAAGATTTGTTATACTTATAGCAAGCAGAATCTTTGGCTTAAATCAGCCAAAATTCATATCATATTTATTGAAAATTTACTACAAAACTGGAAATGTCAGCAAAACCTGATGAGGTACCAGGGCGAGCTTGTTGAGTGCACCGTCCATTTGTCCTGTCATGTAGAAGATAGGTATGTAGGTAGCTCACAACACACGGAGCATTATTCACACTCGGTATATACTATATGTGAGGCATTCCCACAAAATTAGTCAGATGTCACAAATTCAAATTACGCAGGTGATTGGGCAAAAACAATGGCCAAAATCTGACTTTTTCACGTGTCCATATCTAAAGTCTCCTTTGGTTGACTGCCATCTTCGGGTATTGTTACAAAGCTTTGAATGTGCACTTTCCAAATATGGAACAAGTTGTGCAGGAAAATGCAATACCAGCCAATCAGAACCACATTCATACAAAAATGCCTGTGTTTGTGGAAAAAATATTGCTATTCTTTACACAAATGTTTTTCTGTTTTTTAGCATTTTCCAGAAAACAAATATTATAGCTAGAATTGTGTAGTATACATCGAATGGAAGCTCAGTGCACAGGCTCTGTGGTGGTGTCATTATGTCATTTTTTTCTTCTGGCTACATGACCGATTTTGTCAGAATGCCTCACATGTATACTGTGAGTGAAATGAGCCTCATTGAAGGGACTGCATGCACCAAGTGTTGTGGAGTGTCCTTGTACACCTGTGTGCTGTTCCTGTGTCATTAGCACACCCTGTCTAGTGCCTAGAAAACAGACGGTAACACTGCTTTTGATTTTCAATTGTAGAAAACATTGGTCTTTCATATAGACTATGTTTTCTGGTGTTCATTTCTACCTCTGAGCAAAATAACACACTGAAACTGTTTCATGTACAAGGGATGATATCAAAGGGAACAAACTTACTTCTGGTTAAGCATATTTTCAGTTTTATGCCTTTGCCATCTGACATGAACATGAGGTGTCCGTGAAACAGCTAGTGCCTCAAATATACATGTGTCAATGTCAGTTTTCAAAGTCAGAAAGTAATATAATGTCATTACAAAACTATAGCATTTATAATGGATGTAGCTTATATTGCCCTCTTGGTGTTTACATCAGATCCAACTACTGGTATCATGTGACCATGTTGGTGGTCACATGACACCAGTTTCGCGATATTGTGCATTACACCAGAGGCTAGCTCATATTGATGGTGACAAAGGTATTGTAAGGATAGTGAAAAGTTTCGTCCATGAAGCTATGGACTCTGACATGGAAATGTTCATGTTTTTTAGAGATCAAAAAAACATGTATTGTCATATATTTAACTATGTACGCTACAGTGGCCTTTTGTCATCCCTTTTATCATTTCTACTGCATCTTGTCATATGTATTACTGAAGTCGAAACAATCACAACAGATAAGACATATTAATGCTCACAACATGTACACATAAATATGACTGATATTACACACTGACATCCCAACCTTGTAGACATACCAAGGGTAGTATTCATTACATGTGTATGGCAATGGTAATGGTAATACAACAACTTACCAAGCCACGCAAACATTAGTGCAAACATAATCCACAGTTTACACTACTCTGTAGTCTTTGTGCACACATTACAATGTTGGATCATTTAAATATTATATTTATTACATGATATCAGCACGATAGCTCCAGTATAGTTTGAAGTTTGTTCTTGTTTTTCAGCATCGTTTCCAAATGCATTCACATCAACAGCTGCAGCGGCAGCTCAGTTGCAGCAAGCTGCTGCAAATTCACCTGCTGGCAAGCAGACAGAAGGTGGTATGATATGGATGAGGATACTAAGATAAATTGTGTATTTAATATATAATTGTACTTATTGTTAATGGAGACAGTGGCTGTGTGGTAGAGCATTGGACTGTCGGTCGATCGGTTCGGGATTCAAAAGCACCTGCTGCCATTTCAAAACTTGGCCAGCTTCATTCATCCCACATTGCCTGTGTCTTTTGGAAGAGACACTAAAATACTCGCCGTTTGCAAGTGTTCGTCTCGACAAGGAGTTTCTTGAGTATCAGATTCGCTAGGAAAGTCCTGTCTAGTCATTAGCGATTGGTTCATCACTCTGAAATAAGCCATCTGAAATAATAAACCTAAAACATAACGAAACAAAATATATATTTTCTTATGGTACCTTTATACAGCCTGTATACAGCTTTCCTAGTTGCCATTACGATAGTGCGTGTCATGTTTTCCAATGTGTTGTGACAGGTCCAGATGGAGCGAACCTCTTCATCTACCACCTGCCTCAGGAGTTTGGGGATCAGGACCTCATGCAGATGTTCATGCCCTTTGGCAATGTCATCTCTGCAAAAGTATTCATAGACAAACAGACAAACCTGAGCAAATGTTTTGGTATGTCATCTCTGCAAAAGTATTCATAGACAAACAGACAAACCTGAGCAAATGTTTTGGTATGTCATATTGGTATGTCATATTGGTATAATTATATGAGTGTATTTCTTACATCATATAACCCAGTTGATGTGGTGAATTTAGTGAATCAAAATATTGTTTTAATTTGTTGATTTATATATATATATGTGGGATGTCAGATACGCGGGATGCAAAAATTACTATGGAGAAATGCGTATTTCATTCTTACTCTGTTCAATAATTATTTGAATTGGATTATAACAAACTGAATGAAAGCATTGAAAAGCAGCATTCAGAAGGCCAGCCAGTCTGGAAATAATGTTATTAAATTGTGTCATGACAAAACTTATGTTAAAATATTTGCATTTCGTTTGTTGTTCAGTATATATCTGCAGTCAATCTAGAATGTTCCACTCACTTCTGTCATTCCTGGCACAAAGGGCAGTGACATAATGTTTCACACACTTACTTCTGTCATTCCTGGCACACAGGGCATTGACAAAATGTTTCACACACTTCTGTCATTCCTGGCACACAGGGCAGTGACTAAATGTTTCACACACTTCTGTCATTCCTGACACACAGGGAAGTGACAAAATGTTTCACACACTTCTGTCATTCCTGGCACACAGGGAAGTGACAAAATGTTTCACACACTTCTGTCATTCCTGGCACACAGGGCAGTGTCAAAATGTTTCACACACTTCTGTCATTCCTGGCACACAGGGCAGTGTCAAAATGTTTCACACACTTCTGTCATTCCTGGCACACAGGGCAGTGACAAAATGTTTCACACACTTCTGTCATTCCTGGCACACAGGGAAGTGACAAAATGTTTCACATACTTCTGTCATTCCTGGCACACAGGGAAGTGACAAAATGTTTCACATACTTACTTCTGTCATTCCTGACACACGGCAGTGAAAAAAATGTTTCACACACTTCTGTCATTCCTGGCACACAGGGAAGTGACAAAATGTTTCACACACTACTGTCATTCCTGGCACACAGGGAAGTGACAAAATGTTTCACATACTTCTGTCATTCCTGGCACACAGGGAAGTGACAAAATGTTTCACATACTTACTTCTGTCATTCCTGACACACGGCAGTGAAAAAAATGTTTCACACACTTCTGTCATTCCTGGCACACAGGGAAGTGACAAAATGTTTCACATACTTACTTCTGTCATTCCTGGCACACAGGGAAGTGACAAAATGTTTCACATACTTACTTCTGTCATTCCTGGCACACGGCAGTGAAAAAAATGTTTCACACACTTCTGTCATTCCTGGCACACAGGGTAGTGACAACATGTTTCACACACTTACTTCTGTCATTCCTGGCACACAGGGCAGCAACAAAATGTTTCACTGTATATTTTATGACACTCTTGCAATGTTTGATGCCTGCTTTTGGTGTGTGTTGGCAGTTGGCACTGCCTTTTCTTAGTAGTTTGTCCTCACAACATTGCCATATATTGACACAGTCATCCATCGGTTGATGACTTTTTGCATTGTACATGGTCACGAGAATGCCTAATCCTTTGGTTTTGTTGCGCCACTGAGCTCGGATTTTCCGAGGATATTGGCTGTGTATGGGTGTGTATGTGCGTGCATGTTTGTGATTGTGTTCTTACATGTGCATCATGTTTGCTGCAGGCTTTGTGAGCTACGACAACCCAGCATCATCCCAGGGGGCCATCCAGTCAATGAATGGTTTCCAGATCGGCATGAAGCGACTCAAGGTGCAACTGAAGCGAGGCAAGAGTGACAGCAAGCCATACTAGCACCAGGTACGTGTGCATGTGTGCATGTGTCCGCTCTTTGTGTATGTGCACACGGTGTCTGCTTCATGACCAGTCACACAGCTGAACTCAGGGTTCCTATGTGTCCTCGAAAACCTTTTTACACGTACTTCCAGGACCTGCAAAAGGGCAATTTTTATCTATGTCCCTGATTTTCATTACTGCCATAATTCCAGTACATTTCTAGGACAGGTAGTGTGACATATAATCATACCGCTCGGACCACTGTAACAAAATGAACTCTTTTTTTTTGAGGTTGATGGTTAGATAAATTTATTTATTGATGCTTAGGACATAACTTGTTTTGCCATTGCCACTGTTAAATAAATTTGCACATTATGAAAGTTTTGTCATCTGTTCATGATTTATCAAATTGCGAGATGTGACGTGTTCTTGACATGATAAATACTGTCCTGGAAAATTCCTGGAATTGTGTTATGAGGAAAGAGTAGGAACCCTGAAAATAAAGACAGGACCCGTAGACATCAAATCAACTGGAACTTTTTTATGTGGCTGATAGTAAGTACATATTACTAGTATTGCCAGGCCAGGGCAACTCCAGTTAATATGTATACTGTATATCTAGTGCAAATAACACTTAATACTACTTCCAGCAAAACAGGTGAGTTGTGAACATCATGTTAATGTCTGCAGGGAAGGTGAGTTGTGAACATCATCTTAATGTCTGCAGGGAAGGTGAGTTATGAACATCATCTTAATGTCTGCAAGGAAGGTGAGTTATGAACATCATCTTAATGTCTTCAGGGAAGGTGGGTTATGAACATGTAGCTTGTCAGAGAGACCCACCCAACCTTAACATCGGCTGTTAGGTGGGGTGTGAACATGTTATTTGTCAGAGAGACCCACCCAACTTTAACATCGGCTGTTAAGGTGGGTTATGAACATGTGGCTTGTCAGAGAGACCCACCCAACTTTAACATAGGCTGTTAAGGTGGGTTGTGGACGTGCAGGAAGAAATAAGAAAAGTGGGTTATGAATTCTTCCAACATTTATTTAATTTAGTACACGGATCCTGACCCCCTCCCATTAGTACACTATGTGTGAATATATAAATGTCTACAATTGTGAATGGTCTCTTACTCCTTCAGTACTGCAAAATTATTTAGTTTCTTTCCCTGTGTTATTTTGCCCACTGTGGCAGTCTCAGTGCCAATTTTCCTTCTCCACTAGTGGTAGTTATCATTTGTCATTTTGCTGTAGCACCATTGTTTTGCCACTGTTTCAACAGCCTGTAGTACCTGTGTGCTCTGAACCCTTGCTATATGTGCTATAAGCTGGTAACTACCCTATCTCAATGTGCCTAAGTATGTGGTACCCCCATGCCATGTTGGTGACTATCCTGTGATGGCTGAGTCGTCTGTGTGCTGTGGGTGTTGTCTTTGTATAGATGTGTTGTGGCTTTTTGTGTCACGTCAATGTTCCTTAGACACTTGTACGAAACAACGTTCTAGACATGGCCATTCTAGAGTATAAAAGGGTTAGCATCACAGTGTAAGCCAGCTCTGGCACGTCACCCCAGTTGTAGACTTGTAGTACATGCCCACATCATATTCATTTACTTCCAGCATTATGAAATGTACACACATCCCTCAACATAGCAACTGTGTCTATGCAAAAATCCATCTTCACAAGAGTGTGTCTTCTGTGGCATTGTCATTTCATCCCTCTCTCTTCTGGAATATGTTCAAACATGCTTGGTTTTTCTAGCAGTCCTCAGTTTGTGCATGAGATAATGGTTTGTAGTTTGCCTGTTTGCAAAGTGTCTAGTTACATGCAGTGTAATCTTCGTTGTCTTTGCCTTCTCTACAAACTCATGTCCATTCTACTCTTACACCTGTAGTTACAGGCAGTCTTCTTTAAAATAGTTTGTCTTAGGTTTCACATCACTTCAGTGGTGCTGCTTCAGAAGAAACATAGTTATTAGTTAATACATTATTTTAGCAACCATGTATTGAATGTTGAGCTGTATCAAAAACAAACAAATACATTATATTATGGCTCTTATTAGCATAAAGTGGAACCTTTAATCAAAGAGCATCCTCGCTAGGCAGGGGTGGTGGTAGTACTACAGTACCACTGGCAGATTGAACTGTTGAAACGTAAATTTGTCAGTTTATCCCACGCCATGTGCGGATGTGCACTGAATCATTTGTACTTTGTCCCACTTGGTGTCTTGGGCAACATGTTTCTGGGAACTAGACACACCAGCGCCAAAACTTCAAAGAGCTGTTCCAGAAATTCTTGTCATTACCCGTCCGACCAGCAACGATAGATCCACTACCAATTAAAGCCCCGTAAAAATTCATGTGAGCAATCCCATTGGTTAACACAGGAACTGAAAAATCAGCATTTCAACAGGTCAATCTGCCAGGGCTACTGATATAGTCAGAAGCCCCTGGCAGTGAGGATGAATTGGAGGTCAAGAAGGCATCTTATGGCAGTGCTGCCGACAGGTGTGAGTGCCTGCCAAAATTTACATGCGCCATTCATTTCAATTCTGTCTGCTTATCTTTTTTCTCGTAGATCACCGTGCCGTGACGTCTGTCCCCCATGTCTGCGTGGCGTCCTAGCATTCGTCGTGTTCTTTCCTGCATACACTCTCCATGTCGTGTCACGTGCTGTCGTCCCTGTTGAGACGCATAAACAGTCCATCGTCTATTCTGCTTGACAAGCGCCGTCTCAGAGCTCCTGGGCATTGCCACACTTTGTGGCCACGTCTCGTCCACCTGTCTGTCCATCGCAGTGTCTCTTGCCAGCATCACTGCGAGTAACGATCAGCAAAATTTAAGTCAATTGGCTTTAGGTATTATAAAAAAATTCCTGGTTGCTCATCAGTGTATGCATTTGAAAATAGGTCCCACAAATTTTTTTCTACACTTTTGGGAAACAAGCCAAAAGGCATCTTCTGTAAACATTTCTGCAGAGGGGTGTAAGAAATACACTTAGAACACTGCTGAAGTTGTTGATGGTTAAGAATAGCCTTTTTGATAGTCGCTAACACCTCCACCAACATGCTAAACAACTCATCCCTCATTTACTTTTAGCAAAAGTTCTGATGAGAAACCGGGATTTTTTTATTTGGCCTTAGAAACGTAGAAAGTTGTGGAAGATGTGTGGTTCTTTGTTTGCTGCATTGTTAGCTGTATTGCTGCCACATAGACAGCTAGGTGATGAGACAGCGCCCATGTGTGGCATACCCACACACCACACTCACTCGGCTGTTGGAGAGAGGCTTTCATTTGTCAACCTATTTTAATCAGTCAGCAGACACACTAACCGTGTATTTATGAGATGTGTATTTTTTAGTTGTCGTGTGGCGTTTTCATTTGTGACTTTATATTCTAGCCTAGGGCAAGTGAAAGTTTGAAGGTTTCATAACTGTTGAAGCATGTCTCGGCCCGTGTGTGTGTGACTGTTCGTTCAGTTGACAATAATTACTCTTGTTAGCACCTACATAAGCTTCTGTCAATGCTGTTCTGGACGAACAGGCCACACAAATGCACGCGTGGTACTGTTATCAATTCATCAAGATATTTTTGTGAAGGCTACAGATGTTCCAGTGCACAAATACCCACCGTGCACCCAAGTCCCGCCATGTTGCAGCAATAGCACTTTGTAAGAACCATTGCTGTGGTCAACGACATTGTAGCTGAAACAGTATTGCTATCGTGTGCTGTTGTGACTGTTGAAAGCCAGATTTTCATTCAGTGATCTCTGATGCACGTTCTGCGCCTCTCATGTAACAAGGCCTCTCATGTAACAAGGCCTGACAGTTACTTGTATGCCTATGTGCGCATTCCTGCATGTGTACATACGTTGTTGCCTCCAGATGACTCTGGGTGAAAGTCTGGCTTACCTTCAAGTAACACGAGTATGTTTTCAACCGTAGTTGGCAGGAGAAAATGTGATTGATGTAGTCAATGCAGATGCCAGCTTTCTCAACTAAGGTAACCTGGCAGTTGGAAGGATATGATTCTGCCCTCTTATGAGTTTAATTTGCGTTCTAGCTGCAGTTTAATTGTATTATTCACTGTGGCATTGATGAAGAACATAAAGTTGATGAAACGGTCAAAGCAGTGTTTTATTTTCCCACACCTTCCCATACATCAGACAGTGCTAGTTGGATTTATTCCAAACAGACTGATTTCAATTTAATCAGACATCTGAGGGTGAAAGTTAAATTTTCTGTGTTGGTCAGACATTGACAGTTACTGTTGCACCTCGTTGTTGTTGATGTTGTTTCTTGTTGTTATTGTAATACCTGACACCGACTGCATGGCTGTGTTGACGCCAATACATCCTGCATTAGGTTACTAGTAAAATGAAGGCAATATCAGTGATAGAGTGCTGGCCATGAACAGGTCGAGTCAAGAAATTTGTTTGCAAGTTTGTGTGATTTGTACTGGGTAGTAATTGTGACATGCAGAGGTGTTCCAGACAGGATCATTTGTGATGATATGTGCCAGGGAAGCGTCATTAGTTGTAATATGTGGTTCTCACAAAGTTATCGAACCTTCATTGTAGTTACAGTCGTGCATGTCAGGTGTATTGACATACGCTGTCCTTCTCACTTAATACAGAGTTCCTCTGTGTTGCACAGATCTCGGCAAGATCCTGTGTTAGTCATGAAGCTACTCAACTGCATTCTGTACGTGACAAATGCTAACAGGAAATTGAGCATTCTTTCAAAAAGACTGATGGTGTGCATCATCTGTTAATAGAAACTGTTAACAGTATACTTAAGACTGGTTGGTTAGAAATCACCCTGATTAATGTTACAGTGTACATGTGGTTGGCATAACATTCTGAATTCCTTCATTTTAGATTGTTAGATAATTATCATTCGGAGAACTGCTTGAGGAATTACATGTAACTGTCAAGTTGTGCATGTTCTCTTCTTGATATGCACCTGTGTCTGAGATAGCATCACTATGTCACCAGTGTTGAAGGCGAAATTATACGTGATGTCATTATTGATACTGCCCCTATTGTCAATCTACATGCATGTTACCATACTTACAGATGGGTACCTATGGTGCAGAGTATTGCAACTGTGATAACATTACATCAGGATGAGTGTAAGGTATTGTTATTACTATGATCTTAGTAAGAGACGCTTCCCTGCCACATGCCTTGTTGTAGCCGTGCAAACTCAGGAATCTGTGTTGAATGTGTGTAAGGTAGCGCAGTCTGTGTATCCCAGTCAGTCACTGTCCTAGTAGTTGGTCGTCTTGACTCTGACTGTCAGCACGGGGTCTGCGATTTATTGGACATCAACCGTACCTATGGAATGTTGTGTGTGTAAACGTTGAGTTAATTCACGTCATGCATTTTATTAGAGCAACAATCTGTACTGTAGAATGGAACGTATGCCCTTAACGCTGGTGATCAGCTATGTTTTGAAATAACAACTGTAAGGTTTTAGCAACAAGTTTCTAGTCATGTAAAAATACATAAGATGACATAACTGTGTGCATCCCATGTGCATGACATGCAGACCAACAGTCCTATGCATAAGTCCTGGTTTTGCCACACAAACTAACATCTATATGTAAATAGGGAGGCACTTTGAAATTAATGCAGATGACAGGTTATTTCGTTTGCCATGTAGTCACTAGGTAGCCCATTACAAACAATTCTAATGCTCCATTTTACTGCCAGCTCAAATTTATCATGTGCACCATTTTAGAAGCATTTTAACCCTAACATGTAGTAAGGCAAGCCAAACTGGAATTAGTACTGATGAAGACAACATCAGCGTTATTATGCTGCATTGTATATATATATGGTATTCACAGTTTATTGGCAAAATACATTTGTTAAATGTGCACTTAGATTAATTTATATTTTCAGTCAGTAATACACATGTGGCATCACCATTTTAGATTACGTAAATGAAATGACTATTCAGTGGCTGTGAAAGACTGCTTCCATGGTTTTACCGAGATGAACTGTTATGCTAGAAGATGCTAGCTTGGTTCACCCAGTTGCCTGATTATGTTGAAATGTCACTAAATGATTTTTGATTGAGTGTCTGACCATTTGTTTTGTGCTGTTTTGCTATACTGTGGCAGTAGAAAATGACACAAACAGTGGATGGTTTAAAATGTCTGTTGGACTACATTGTCTGCAGTGCATGGTGTGTCGTTGTCACACTCTGCTCATGAGATGACATTGTTTTATTTTGGAGAATATGAAACAGTGAATGGGTGTTAGTAATCTAGAAAACCAGTTTCTTGTGTGCATATATTGTTTTGTTGGTTGCCATTGTACAGAGGTATTGATTACTAATAAAGAATCACTTTAATAACGTTTCCAGTTGTCTGTCTTATTGACAATACGTTTGTTTTTCTTCACATAAATGCAGGTATGTTATTTTAGTAGTACTAGCAAATATTCACTGTCATAGCAGAAGTAATGTGCTTTATGAAAGCATATACTTATGATAGATGAGGGATCACCATATATATATATATATATATATATATATATATATATATATATATATATATATATATATATATATATATATATATAATTATGACTGATTTCCAGTTTGAAATCTTCCCATCTACTACAACACGTTGGCTTCTGTCAGTCAGCCATTTTTCTATCCAGTTGATTATGCTATCACCAATAGCATGGGTTTTTAATTTAAGTAGGCTTGTTTGATGTAGACCTTTGTTGAAAGCTTTCAGAAAATATAAGTATATAATACCTACTGGTGATCCCTCGTCTATCCACTTAGTGATTTCTTCTAAACACAGAACAAGTTTATTAAGCATGACCTCGCCTTTAGGAATCCGTGTTGAGATGGATTTATGTATAAAAAGGAAGTTCACCATATGGTCCTTAATTAACATTTCTAATAATTTACAAATCACTGATGTTAAGCGCACTGGTCTGTAATTATCTGACTTATTTCTCGAACCCCTTTTAAACAATAGTATACTGTTGCATCTTTCCATTCCAAAAGGAACCACTCCCTCTTTTAATGACAAGTTGAGTACTCTTGCAAGTGGTATACTAATTTGTACTACTGTTTCCATTAGCAGTTTTGGTGGAATTCCATCCGCTCCAGGCGATTTATTATCCTTCATTGCCTTTATTTTCTTGGCTACCATTTCTGAAGTTACAATTAACTGTCCTAAATAACCCACATTCATCACGGAAAGAAGAATTTATTAACTGTCCTTATGATTTAGGACAGTTAGTTGTAACTCCAGAAATGGTAGCCAAAAAAATAAACCTTCAGAAATGTCAACATACTCTTGAGTGTGGTTTCATGTTTGTACTAGTACAATCTTTACAGCTGGTTACGAAAATGCTATCATCTACTACTATATCATATAGTCATAATTTTGACACTGTTGCAGGTAATTTAATTATGTAAATGGCATCATTTGTTGAGCTCAACAAACATAACTACAATGTCATATAAAAAGTTGTTCATGCGTTCATACACAATTCACTCATCTATGGAGTTATATTTTATTTTGGTAACCAGTTGGACAACGAATTTCGGGACAGGCGTTATCACGAAGATATACAGGGTGTAACATATTTCGTAACAACAGTTTATTCAAACATTCGTCATGTTGTTAACCCATCGAGCAGGATTATACGTCAGGTAGAATATCGTGACATTTGCGCCAGGAATATTGTATGCACTATTATCTACTAGCCAAGGGCACCCTTGGGACATGGTTATTTCGGAGCCTGCCACTTGCTAAAACGGTCATATTGTCCATATAGTGTGTAATGTACTTGTAAAAACTACATATGTGTGGGTATTTCTTAATGACATCCAAGTGAATACTTAATTCATCACAGCGACATTTAAAAGTATGTTGAGATGCACTCAAAGAGCTGGAACATGAATTTCGTGAAAGTGTACAGCAATGATCGAATGACCCATGGAAGTGCATGTTAAGTCATCCTCTTGCGTGTTAAGTCATCCTCTTGCGTGTTAAGTCATCCTCTTGCGTGTTAAGTCATCCTCTTGCGTGTTGCTGTTCGGTATAGCATTTCCCGTTTCCACTTTCTCCTCACTGGATGTGATGCAGCCTGCGAATTGAGGAGATGTTCTATGCGGTCGAGCTTGGCGTGTATCGTGTTCATGTGTCGTCGACTGCTCTCGATCTGCTTCGTCAGTCCGTGTTCGATGATCATCTGCGAGTATTGGTCGTCACCGCCTTTATCCACTTGTTTCTGCAATAAAAAAGAAAGCATTGCATATTATGGGATATCCATGCAGTACGTCACGTTACCCACCTACCTAAAGATAATAATAATACAAATATGCAACGAATAGTATGTATGCATCTATGTATGTATCTATGTATGTATGCATGAGGTAGACAATAGCTACTACAGTCTTCACTGATGCGTATTCCTTTCCCGTTGGAATTCAGTTGAAATATACCCCAAAATCGGCATAGCAATCAACGCAATCAGTCTGATAGTGATAACTAGAATGGCAAAACGGTCCGAAACGCTTACCCGGACAACTCCCCACTCCTTGAGCGTGACGTACTTTATGGATGGCCCATTATCAATCTATATTAATGAAAACTGTGTAGTATCTACATATGTAACGCAGAACTTGGATGTGTAAAATGTTGCGGAGCTATTCAATTGCGACTTGCAAAGTTAAGCGCACACAATGCTTAGATACACGAAGACATCTGTGTAGTCTACAAGATGTAGCCTAAGACCCGTGCAAAGTCTACAGGCGTGCATGTGCACAGCAGTATATCAACTGATCCGACAGGACTAATGAGACAGTGCCTTGCATTTAGGAAGGACTGCTACACATACAAAAAAGAGGTACTATTTTGCAAAATGCTGCTTAGTTGAATGTCCTAAAGACAGGTAAGTGCGTCCAATTTGCACGTCCAAGTTCATAACGTAGACAGCAAGTGCTTACCCACCATCTACGTCAATGTAGATTGCATGTTAGCTCAACACAGCAGCCACATGTCATCCACCGAGTAGGTCAAATTGACTATGTACTAAACCGCTATTTAAACAACTTGGAACTCGTACACTTTGGGCACTGCCAATTTTTTTATGAGTTTGCGAGGAGAAACTAAATTGCCTACGTTGGTTCCTGATATTAAGCTGACAATGAGTTCTCTCGAAGGTCCTTCTGTTAATTTGTCCCACCACCACCATGACAGTCGGCGTCGTCGCGTTTCCTCCTTGTACGGATACCAGCGCTCCCTGGCGACCACTGGGTGACGCCACCTGGCCAACCAAGCGGGCATCGCCACCTCGACATCGAGACATAGGTCGATCTGCATCAATTAATAATATATTTGTTCTATCGATTTGCTACAATATCACAATATCATATTCAAGCCAGCTTATCAAAACTAATTAATACTACATTTTCTAACTTATTATTTTATTTTGCACAGTCGCTTATATGCGTATTTCACCGCGGACAAAATTATCCATGCTTAAAAAACGCGCATGTACGTTGTGAATTGAATAATTATGGCATTCACGCAAAAGTGCGTTACTTTACCTGCATTGCGATCCTTTCAAGTTTGGCAAATTCGCGTAATTTGTTGACGTCGTCGACAGCTAAGGCCGTCTACAAAAACATAATTAGTCAATAATAAGTATTATATTATCATGTTGTTCGCGCATGCGCGTATGCGTGCGTGTGCTTTGTTCTGCAAAATTAGTAGACAGTACGTATTTACAAGGTCTCATTTTACTAGCCAGCTTGTCAGATTATCCAGCCAAGTTGCAATACACGCTGACGGCTGGCACGACTGAAAATGTGAGCATGAATACATAGAGCATTCTCGAAATGCTATGTATGTGTGCGGTACAACACCATATTTTGCTGGATGGATGATCCTCAAAATGTTAGTCAGTACTCAGTAGCACGGAAATATCACTAGGCAAGCGGCATGACAATATGACAGCGGCTGCGCGGTGCTTAGACTTACGAGAAGATTGAGGACAACGATGGACATGAGGACTAGATAGGCGATCAAGAGCGCGTATGTGGTGAGTTGGTAGAAGACGGTGTCAACATAGGCGCCACCTGGCGAGTGGAATGTGGCGGCGTAGTCCATTTCCCCCAGCATGTACACGGCCATCTTGACGACGGAGAACTGCGGTGTCCGGAAGTTTTCCTACAGCATAAACAGCAGCGTATCCAGTGGGGGGGGGTCTTATGGGTCTCAAGATCCCCCTTGGCCATGGAGGGGAGGTCTTAAATATTACGGAACTAGCGTCAATGTAAAGATTTAAGCATTAGCAGCCGGCTAATATTAACACTTACGTAAGTAGAACGACGCATGTGTCGCCCCTCCCTCTCCCCCTTCCCCCCGGTTCGTAAGTAGAATGAATGACGTATGACCACGACTGACTGAGACCCCCCTGCCAACAAGCTTAGATTCACCCTGGTGCAACAGTGCAGTGTAGACCGGGAATTTCAAAGTTGTTCCTTTTACGGAGATGTTCCAAGACTATTATGGTTCTAATTAGGAACTTGTGACTTCTAGATAGTGCATTTATTTAGCAGCTATATTCCGTACCAGGGGTTTAAAAGATGTTCCGTTTAAGGAGATGTTTCATACATCGCTCGCTCGCTCGCACGCACGCACGCACGCACACAAGTTTGAGATGCGATGGAATTATGGTTACCAACTCGCAGAACTAACTAATTTGTCTAAGTAGAGCCAGTACAGTCTAAATTCGCTTAGAATGCTTTCTTTGAAATACGAAATATATAATTTCTTTCTTACTATATTTCCATGAACCATGCATTTACTACGACTAAATCCACTGCATACGTGAACCTGCTCCACAATGGTCGTTGCAAACTACCTGGTTGTTTAGCAGCAGATAGAAGTTAAGTCCGAAGGCGACGATAAACATAAAGAACATGACGAAGAACTTGAGGAATGTCCTCAGTATCTTTGTGATCATGACGGCGTAGACTCCGAAGACGGGGAAGCTCCTAAGTAGAAGGATCAGATCCATCCAAGCAACGAAGTTGGTGATGACGCCCAGCTGCCACTGCCACGCCTGCAACAGAAGACAGACGTTGGACGTGATGAGTTGTTTCACAGCTATTAGTTTATGTGGTAATGTCACTGGACGCCCTCGTGCGCGATGTCGCCCAGGAAATGTTACAAATACTAATCTGCGTAGACAGTGGTAAAACGTTGACTGTCTGGGAAGCGTTTACTGAAAAGTGGTCTTAATTATATGTTACACATATTTTGTTGTGGCACATCTAATAATCGAGCTAGCGTGTGTATGATTGCTATGTTACTTCTAGACGCATTGCATCTCGGGCGTCAAACTATCCTGGGTCATCTACGACCCCAGGAAGGATCCATAACACTTTTTTATCGAAATTCACGCCATTTCTGCCTTTGTAGAATTACCCTTCGTAGATTGTTCGCAACGCTATGCGTGTTTTCGACTATCATTACGTAAACCGTCGCCTGTCGTTTTTGTGTATGTAAAGCCCTCTGGCACATAATATCGAACCGACATTTTACGTAATTTCTAACAATCGTAGAAAAAGTAGAAAACACGCATAGCGTACAATTGTACGTAATAACTACGAATTACTTTCTACCTAATACCAAATTATCCCATGGTTTGTTTTCTAGTTTTTGCATTGCCTCCTAGAAAGATGATACACAGAACCAACAAAACATTTTAAATTGAAGAAATATTAAATCAGTCCAAATAAGCTTGATTTGTAAGTACTAAAGCGAGTGAACACATTTCTACCGTTCTAACACCGCAGGCAGTGATGTCCGAGACGATGATGATTGCCGATATGTACGTGAACCAGTCTATGAGGTTGAGCCACCTCGTGAAGTACTTCACTCGTGTTGTGGCAATCTGGAACACCTGAAATATGACCACATGTATGAAACAAACATCGATGTAGATAGAGCAGTGGTTGGTTTATAATATTTTCAAAAGGAAATGATGAAAAACTGTTGGATTCTAGAAATGATGAAAACTTGTTGGATTCTCGATAAGCCAATGTTTTTTAGTTCACTTGCTATCTGTTTTTTTGCATTGGATTGCATTGGCAATCTGGTTAAATGTTGTTATATCTTGAAATCATTGTTCATTGTATATGGATTTGTGCGTGCGTGCGTGCGTGCGTGCGTGCGTGTGTGCGTGCGTGCGAGTGTGCATGTGTGCTTGCAATTATTATTATTGACCGACGTGGAAAATTATTGTTTCGTCTGTTTGACAACAACCAGATCTAAGAACAAATGTTACGTGTGCGCACAAACCTCATTAGCAATTCCGATTAAGGCCACCAGTATGATAACAACGGATACGTCTCTCTCGAACGTTGACTGGTGTACCTTCGACGTCAATGTATTGCATTCCGTCATATTCCTGCAAAAGGCCACGTATAAGTGAGAATGGGTAGACGACGTTCGACTAAAATCGACCGACGAAACTACGTTGGTGATATAGGGGTCTACTTGCGAGTTAACCAGCCATCCTAAACTTCCAAGTAATTACATGGGTAGTTTTTTTTTATATAACATGCCGTTTCAAGAGTATGTATTTAACTTAGCAAAACAGATACGTGTATGCGAGACATAAATAAAAAATTGTCAAATTGTAGGGGCATAATATTTATAGTTTAACCGTAGCTAAATTTACGGCATTGCTATAGCTTTAACATTTAAGCTGGCGATACGGCGTTATCGAGACTAACTAATCTGTTGGACCCGCAATCTGAAATGTTCGGCATTCTAATAATATCTGTGCAAAGCATGATACTACTGTGATTTACCGTTTCCTTATATATTCGAAAATGCATAATTTGACGATGAAATAAAATAACCACGTTTTACAACATATGCAGGACGATGTACTGTCTATTTTGGCATGCTAATAAATCAGCCAATGAAAATCGCCGTTCATTGGTTTTAACGGAGCAAGCGCCGGCGTGCATCATTGACCTACTTACACGGCGAATGGCGGCTGAGCGGCAACGAGGTAGGCGGACAGTAGTCCAACAAAGATGGCGTAGAGCAGCAGGAAACTAAGGTAGAAGTAGTTGGCCAGTCGCCATTTGCGACGTACCAGCGCCAGTACAAGTGGATGTGTGATCAGTTCATCTCGCTTCCGATCCACCTGACATGACATTCACTGAGTAACATGGTTCCGTCAATCAGTACAATGCTCTACTACTGGGTAAAATTTGTTTATGGACGATGTTGACAAATATCACAGAAAGACGGATGGTGCGAATCATGGACTGCGGAAAATAGAATACTGCGGAAAATGTGTCATGGCGCGAGCAATCATATCACCAATCAAGAACTGTACAACTCCCTCCAACCACCGTCGTGAGACAAAGGCATCTTCGTCTGGTAGGGCATGTGATACGCCATGACGAAGTAGCCAACGAGGTCGTACTCTGGAATGGTCGACCAACCACAACACTTTGTGAAATCACGGAGAAAGACACTAGGTTCAGTGGGACTAACTCAGCAAACGCCATTACGAACTGTAACCAATGGAAGGAATGGAGTCATCGTGTCACACCGTTGAATGGACGACACAAGTAAGTAAGTGAGTGAGTAAGTAAGGAAGGAAGGAAATAAGTACCTAAGTACATACTATCATTTGCAGGATGTGGTTCGTCTTCAGTGTGCCAGATTGGTTCGAGTATGCACGTGCACAATTTCGCAAAGTGCCGTCGACGTCATACGGTTCATCTACAAGGCAGAAGAAGCTCGTATTAGAATACAAATTGTGACGGAAAATATACAATTAAAAAAACAGATGTATGTGTAGTTAATTACTAAATGGTTTATGGTGGAGTTGATATATATATATATATATATATATATATATATATATATATATATATATATATATATATATATATATATATATATATATATATATATATATATATATAATACAATAAACAATTATAATACCAGTCAGGTGACTTGTACATTAATGACATTTTTAACTGTCGATTCGTCACACGAACGTGGTCATTAACGGCAAATACCCGCTAACTGCAAACAGAACTTACCTTTTATATCTAGTTGGTCATCGTCATCCCAGGAGGCGTAAGTGTCGTCGATATATTCATAGTTGAACTCGATCCAGAACGCCGGGTCGTCGACTCGGAAGTTGCCTTGGGCGACCGTGATGCACCGGTCGAACACCAACGCGGCGATTTCTGGGTAATTACAAAAATATACATATAAGATATACACAAGGACAGCCAGGCATAGGTGTCAACATTACCGCTTTCGGGTGGGAAATTCCGCCTTTTCACCTTGATCCCGCTTTTTGGCTGAAATGCTTTTTTGGTATTTTCCCCGTAATTTTCTTTACCCCAACAATAAATATATTTCTTGCGCACTAGGTCGCTATTGTTGTGAGTGAGCCGTTGAGTTCACATTTCCTCGCGCATGCGTTCTCGGAAGGACGCCACGAGAGTCGAAATGGCGACGCGGAGCAACATAAATCTGCGAGTATGTCAAAAAAAGAAGGACGTTGGGTGGGGTGGTTGTTTCTTTCAACTCTCTTGAGTTAGTGATTTTCAGTATGTACGCGCAAATAGCGAAGCAAGATACAAGATACAATACATGGCATGCGGTGTGCGTTTTGGCATTGGGCACGGCGGGAAAACGATGTCAAACAACACATAGAGCGCGACTGCCATAGAACGAAGGCTTCTGCTCGAAAACATATTCTCCTCGTGCATAACGCAGTTGTGTTAGGGATAATTTTGTGAACGGCAGTTTGAGAGAAAAAAGTCATCTGAGACAATTGGCTGTATACGAGCATTGCCTCTGGTGGGACATCAGGTCGAGTGGTAGCTTTCTAGAATGGGTTTAATGCCTGACTCACCTGGCATCTTCTCTACCATCTTCCTCAGTGGAGTGGTTCTCAACCCTTTGCTTTCATCTGTCGTCTCATTTTTTAGTGCCGCTTGCCAGCTGTCAGATTTGACGATAGCACCCGCCACGTCCCTGCAAAAGTGTTTCTTCCTTCACAAGATTTAACAAGATTGCCATGTAAAGCAAGAAACCCAGATGGCAGGTGGACACGGAAGCCATTGGCTTATCGAGAGTCCAACAAGTTGTCATCTATGTGTAACCCGCCTTCTGAGATATTCTCCAGAAAGGATAACAAGAATCCATGTATATTTAGTAAGAAACACAATGCTAATACGACGGGTGCAATGCAGAATGGCGGGGGGCAGTTCGTACGTTAAAAATGGTATGGCCTGACATTTTGGAAGATGTGGTGTAATTGCTGTTTGTGTTGAGTATGGACCATTTCAAATGGTTTCACAGTGTCTGAATAGTATTTCCCTAAAATCAACGTAGCATACCGATCGAATACCAACAGGTCAAAAGTGAATAGTATTATGCTTGATAAAAGAGACATGACATCGACATTTGATTTTAGTTCCACCTATCCATCGATGCAAGACTGACACATTGTGTCTTCCAATTGCCATGTCGATGGCATTCTCTCCGCAGCGATCCAGCCTCGTGACATCAGCGCCTCGTTCTAACAGCAGCCTCACAACAGCCAAGTGACCATTTTTCGACGCCAGATGAAGCCCAGTGAGCTTAAATGTTCAAAACGAAATCTGTAATAGTTGCCATATTTAATGATATTGTTTAATCATAGAAAATTAAACAGGCAGATTGTCCTGGCTGAGTTGGATTGGATTTGTTATCCACCGTTAGATCAAGTCCTGTTTACCTCCTATTTATCGTAGACGCATAAGCTTGAGATAACTGACAACATCTAAAACCAGATTGGTCTAGAGCTACACGTTTTTAGAGATGTATAGGAATAAAAAATAATAGAATAAAATTCTTGGTAAATGAACTAACTTTAAAAGCAAGCTGTGTGTTTGGTTCGGCGACCTATATATTGACGCAATCTCGTTTATCCTCCATCATGACAATAGACGCTATTAACAAGCTGAATGTGTGCAAGATTGGCTGCCTGCATCTTCTTGTTTATATGTCCAGAGTATCGACGGGTTTAACATATTTTGGAATAACGTCGACGTCATGGTCTGTCATTAGGGCTTACTTATTGTAGCAAGGTACACTGTATAGAATATATACAAATGTCATTGAACCCCTGGAAGCGATGGCCATTTAAAAGCTATCCCTCTATGAAATACCTTTTCTCTATCCGGCGTGTCTACGGGCACTTTCTGGTTGAGCAGGTATTCAACAGTCTCAACATCTCCCACCGACACCGCCACATCCAGTGGTGTCCAAGAAATGCAGTTTCTAGGGAAGATAACCATATTCAATACATGCACATAAACTTATTTTTAACATAACATGAACATTTATTTGTTTAACGACATAGCAAAATACCAGATTAAACATTGTACATAATTAGAATTATAGCAAAGATGTTGTGTATATGTTAGTCACATGACTTAATGCCGATTTCCATAAATAAATATATAATACTGTGGTAACGAATGTGTATCAACAAACTGATGGAGAGACGGGCGGTCACCAATCTCAGTGATAGTCAATTTGTACTTTTATTTGCATAGAAATGTGAGTACAGTAATGGTCCTCCGAATCTAAACGATGTTATAAGATTTATATAAGTTTTAGATAAT